>JAQIBA010000019.1:254929-843329 GCA_028293925.1 Brueelia nebulosa
GAGAAGAAAAAAGAATTAAGAAAAAACGCAAATACAAATTCTGGAGAAAATTTCCCAAAAACGAGAAGAGAAAACTCAAGAGCAAATGGAAAGGATCCCGCCACGAGAAAAAGAACTTCCATTCCGCCGCCATTTTTAAGCCAAATAGTGCCCTTTTCGAACAAATATTCTTGAAAAAGGCGAAAAACAAAAGTGAGGAAAACTCCAATACGAACCCTTTCGCAGCGAAAGCAGAAAAACCCTGCGTCGACACGAAAAGAGAGGGAGCCATAAATCCGGGAAAGGGTTGCTCGAAGGAAGCAACAACGGGAGGACACGTCAGCAAACTCCCCCAGCAGAAGGCCAAACCCTGGCCTCATTTCGTGTACCATCGGGTGTCCTCCAGCTTTCCATACCCGGAAATTGCAGGTCACAACCACAAACAAAGTGCCTACGTAGCCATTTCGGTGGCTACCTCCAGCAAACCAGGTACGCGGGTCGCGGATCCCTCTTTGCTGCTGACTGCAGTGGGGACAAAGAATGTCAGCGAAGATTGATTCTTCCGCTTTGTTTCCCGAATTCATTCTTTCGGTTTAAACGACGTTCCGTTGTGTGACTTTGCATACACATGTATTTGATTAAATTTCCGGGGAGGAGAATTTCCGACCAGTGATTCAAAAACTTTGGGGAGGAATTTTTCAAATGGCTCCTTTTTCAGATGGAGTGCCCATTACAACGGTCGTAGTGATGATTAATTCATACGTGGATTTCTAAGTGCTTTCCTCACCGAATTGATTATTTTTCTATTCCATTACTATTCCGTTTGGGTTTGGCAGATTATTATTAAATCACAGGGGTGGCCAAAATGCGGTTTCTAAAGTAAATATCTGAAACGTTTTTTAAGTAAACTTTATAATGCAGTGGTTTCCTTATAATTTCCTTTATAATGCTGTATTTTATTATTATTGTATATTATTTATATTTTTATTATTATATAGTATATTATTTTATTTATTATTATATTATAATGCTGTATTATATTATTCCTTTATAATGCTGTGGGGCATGTAGTTGTTTCTAAAATATCATTTTCGAATACAAACCAAAAATATATATTCTTTTTTTGTTCTGTTATTATATTTCTTATACTACTTTGTAGACCATTAAATAAATTATATTTTAGTATTAGAAATTTATTAGAGTATATTATAGTATTAGAAATTAGAATTATTATTATTTAGTATAGATTTATTATTATTATTACAGTATTATATATATAGAAATTATATATAATATATTATATATATAGAAAATTTTTTATTGTTATTATAGTATTAGAAATAAAATTTTATTAGATTATATTTTAGAAATTAGAAATTAGAGTATTTATGAAATTTGATTTTTAGATAAATTAACGGGAAGCAACAATTTGTTTTTTTTTTTTTAAATGGAGGGACGCCGGTACAAAAAGTTTGGAAACCACTGTCATAATGCGTTAGAACTCATTATTTGCATTATCCAAAAAAAATAATGCATTTAAAAAATTCGGGCGGAATTTGGCCGCCACTGTTATATCGCAGCCATTAACTTTTAAGACACTTTCCTCTTTTTTTTTCGAGAAAAAAATTTTATTTAGTTTTCCAAAACAACTGTAAAAAACAAAACAGCACTTAACCATTGAAGAAATGGTTCTAAGTAGGAAAGTCGTAATTCTCCGTGAATTTTTTCCGTCTGCCGCGCCAAATGTCGTTCCTGGCTTACGTCCGGTGAGCCAATGGTCAGAATGAGCAATGTCAGCAGTTGCTCTGAACGTCAGCACCGGATGAAAGGTGGCTTTAGAGATGAAGAGTTGAGAAACCTCCACATGCGAGGAATTAAGGCTCGGCTCGTGTTTGAAGTGGCTCTTAGATAAGCTGCTTTGTATGGATTTATTAGGAAGAATTACTTTCGAGGGTGAAAGGAGTGTTCCCTTTGGCGAATACATCTCACCAAATGGTACAGTGTTTTTAACCCTTAACGCCCGATAAAAAATTCTTATAGTACATACCAGAGATGGATGTATTTCGGTCAAATTATTGGATTACGTTCGTAACAAGAAAGAGATATAAATACTATTGTTTTCATTTCTACTATTCACACTTACATTATGTAACTCATATATATAAATCTATTTTTTATACACTACACTATAGCTTTATGCTCGTCAAATTCGAATATTATGACTTTCATTAGAACTGATTATTTGAAATAACAGAATGTCCCTTCAGCGGAAGCCTTTCGAGCTTTAAGGTTAGATATCAGTGATAATAAGATTCCATCTATTTTATCCCAAATTCGATTTAAAATGCAAATGTCCTGAGTTTGTTTCACCTGTCGATAGTGTAAAGAATCTTCAAATTCAGTAATTTCAATGCAACGAATCACCCGTTCATATAACGAGTTTTCGAAAACCGGTCTCCACTAAACGTTAAAACTAACGGACCTTAAACTGGGTGTTAATGTCTAAGTTTTATTGTTATCCTCCTCCTCGTTGCAATTTTGATACTTTTTTAACTTCTACTTAGAGAAATTTTACGGAAAAAACCCGCACATAAAAAAGTGAATATTTGCGGTTTTAAATTTACGATCCTCTCTCTCTCTCTCTCTCTCTCTCTCTCCCCTCTTTCTCCGATGGGCTTCGAGCCACTTAAAGCAGTTCACATTATCGACCTTAAAAACAGTTTTAATGAGTTGACTTTTTTTTCAGAGGCCACCGACAACGTTTGAGACAACTCAGGTGACCCACCAAACTCCATTGAAAAGAATGGGGACAGTACCCATTGGCATCTCAGAAATGGCGCTGATTAAGAAGAAAACCACTCGTCAGCAGTCATTGCCAAGTCTCCTACAATAATTGAAGACTAATATTTCAATAATTGGGTGTAAAAACTATTTAAAATCTCACTACGTGGAGAAGTTATGTGAAACGTAGACTTTTTGTAGATGTAGAGATGCAGTCGTCTTCTGCATATTTCTCGCCACAGAGGAAATTTTACTCCCGTTTTTTTTGTATTCGTTTTAATTATAAATTTATCCATTTTCTGAGTGATTATTAATTGTATGTCTGAGGGAGTTGAATGTTCGGATACTGTAAAACACAGTTCCGTTTGTTAAAAGCGCTTCTGGGGGAAAAAAATACACAGTAAAAGTCAATAAATTAGTTTTGTAAACGTTTTTTTGTTCAAATATTTGCCGCACAGTTCAATTTTCCAGAAATCAATCCGATTTTCTAAAATATTTGAGACGCAATGAAAAGGTTTAGGTACTCTTTAACGCGTTAATTTTGACTGCAACGGCATATTTAAATTCAGTAGAAAGAGTACTTTAAAGACTGAACGTTAAAAACTGAACGTTCCTCATATAACGACAACTCTAAAAAAATGAGTCTTCTTTGGAACTGACGTCCTCTCAAATGAGAACTCCGTAAATATATAAATAAGACAAAAATAATGACTGCTTATTTTCTTTTATTATAGTTTTTGGTACTAGTAAACAAATGAAAAATAGTATCTTCAAAATTTTGTAAGATTAATTCGAACAGATAAGTGGATGATAATAATTACGTTTATGTTATGATAAGCAATTAACAAAAAGTGATTTTTTTTTATATATAATAATAATGATAATAATGAAATACATTCTAAGCCATAATATTAACAAAATGATTCAATGAAATTCCTCTTTGTATACATATGTTCCATTTGGAAAGGAAAACTGGAAAATTCATATAATTCTTTATTGAGATTTCAATATTACAATTGCACAGACTTGCAAAGGAGTTTTTTTTCCTCGACCCAAGTAAATGTCTCTTTCCCCGAGGAAACATCAAAAACAAAAATTATTTTACAGTTATTCAACACGAAAATCCCGAAACCCACTTTTGCTACATAATCGAACTGAGAGTTTAAAAGGAAATTTTTTCATCAACATTATCACTATGAGTCATAGTTTGAATGCGCCGTCAATGTCATTCGTGAGGCGAAGTCTTTTCAGAGAAATTTTCCACGGCTTAGTTCAATTTTTTACAATGAGTGACACTTTTGAGGTACTTATAGGATTAGTTGGGCAACAGAAGCAGCGTCACATTGCCTGACTTCCTAATGTCTTTCGATTATATCGAACACCGCACTGATATTTATGTATGAATGTGCCATTTACATTCACTAAAAACAGTTACATTTATAAAAACATTTGCCAGCCTTAGGCTTACTATTCGCCAATCCGATTGTAAAACCATTAATTTAGACGCATACATTTCATTTTACTTTATTCTCTCTTTCTTAAAAAAAAGGCGGAATGATTCTCTGCCGTTAAATAAACCAAATTCCAACTAACAGTCCACTTAGAAACTAACCATAAAATGGGAGGATATTACTACAAAATTCCAAAACCCAAATCCAAAACAAATTAATTATGTGCAACAAATAACTGTTATAAATAAATATTTTCCAAATCGATATAAACATACATTTCGGAAAGAACAATCACTTCGATTTTTCACAATGCATCTCTTTTTAAAAAAAAGTGCAAAAAATATTTTAAAAACATTATGTACTAAAACGAACCCCCCGCAAGTCTGCGGAATCATCAAAGATCACTTAAAAAGAATAGACCTACATTAACTCCACTGTAAACATAAATAAATTTATATTAATTTTTATATAATGTCAGTCAAAATCCAGTATGAAGGTTTTAGACAAAAGAGTCTTTGTAAAAACCCAGTATAGAACTAAGTAAAACCCAAGTTTCATGCATACTTATAATAAAACAAATTAATAAGTTTGTTTTCATCGTTCCTAACGGTATTAAGTTACATAAATTAAAAAATTTATATATATATAATAATGCTTTTTAAACATTGTCAGCACGAAAGGTTAGGAACAATTTTTTCGTTGTTGCTGAAGTTGGTGCTGCTGATGTTGCTGATGTTTTCGAGTGGCTTCTTCCCTTTCGACTGCGTCGAAATACCATAACGTGATTGCGTATCTAGTTCTGTATGAGGGTTGGACTTCGTGGGGGTTTCTACGGTCGGACCAGAAGAACAATATGCGATCGAACAACGGTTCTATGTTTGCTACTTGATCCTGCCACCCTTCTGGGAAAATTCTCAGCAATCCTCCATCTCTCTGAAAAAAAAACCAAATCCACCAATATTATTAAAAATTTATATAATTTTAGTCATTTATATAACTTTTCCCTTTCATTGGTATGACTAAAGGAAGTTGAATAGCAATGTTAGTCCCACCAAAATTCCTACTGAAATTCCTTCAATGTAACCTGAGGTGGAAATTTTATTTATTTATAGAAACATTTCTGCCCTTTTTTATTATTCTACTCTTATTTGTTTCCCTAATAAAATTACCAAACTAATGATTACAAAAATTAAGTTGATTAATAATAGGAATAATAAATACTCAATTTGAATATTAACTGACTGACTAAAGAGGAAATAAGTGCATCTGATTGAAAATTATATTACAGCCATATTTTCTGCCAAAAGTCATCAAATAAAATGTTTGTTTGAATTTTGTCAACATAAAGGATTATATCTATGTAACAAATAAGGACAAAACTCAACTTTGTTATAATGATTTTAAAAAATTTTATAAACATCCAAATGTTAGAAATCGAATGTTATTTTGATAACTTTATTTTGATTTCCTTAACATAAAAACAAAGCCTAATTGTTCTCTGTGAATATTTGGTTTAAATTACACTCAAAAACTTCATAAAATATTTAATTTTTTAACATATACAGTTTAATTATAATTTCAACTCTAAAAATTTACCCCAATGAACACAATTAATTAATATATATATAAATTCAACATTTTTTATATTAGTTTATACTACTGCAGATTACTGGTTCTAAAGTCCAAGCAGGAATTACAGCCTGACCAATCAGTTCATTCTGATTCTATATTTATAACTTTTATTTGAATATCTATGTACTGCCAAATAAAGATATTGTGAATGGAAAGATTAAAAAAAAAAAACTTACTTTGACATCCCAGTCTGTGTTGAGGTAATATATAGCAGTAATACATCTACCATCATGATTAGGGTTATCAACATGTTTTACATAATGACTTCCTTGGGCAGGATAACATGCAACCATTGCTTTTGTTCTTCCATTAATTATATATGAGCCCATTTTTCCATTATTTGACATCTGAAATAATTCAACAAACTATTTTGTTTCAAAGTGAAAAAGCTGATGGTGAAATGTCTAAAAATGAATAGCTTACCTTATTTGCTTGTTTTATAACAGTGTCAACCTTACTAATCAAACTTCCAATACTTTTACAGTGAGATTCTGTACCATCCAACCAAGTGATCTGATCACCTCTTATTGTCTTAACATCACTCTTAGCTCTTGCACTTACAGTTTGTCCATCTTTGAATACACCTTTACTGTACATATTTATAACCTCGTCTAGAACTTTCTTCCCTAGTTCAGGGCCCAAAAAGTGATCCACAACACAGACACCATAAGCATCCATGTCACGGATCACATTTATGCTAACTTCCTCCAAAATGCTCGTTTTTTCGTCGCAGTGCAAAAAGGGGGGTCCATTCAAACTAATATTTGCAAACCTATTCAGTTCTTCCTCCTCCTTCACCTTTTTTTCGCAAGAGACGTGCACACCACTATTTGGATGGGTATTTATTAATTCGAATTCTGGCCTGAGAATTTCTGTCCTTGCATTTAATATCTCACTTTCTGAACTCCCCTCTGTAACAGTGCCGAATGCATACATCCCTTTATGTAAAAAATTATTATCTTCCAAGTGATGTTTCCTGCAAATTGTTAAATCAAAAATACGCAAATGTTTACTAAGAGTTTATTCCGATAGATTCATTAAAATATTTGTATAAAAACTTTATTATAAACAAAAATTACCTCAAGTTTCAGTATTTCCTAGTGGTTTTATTTTTAAAAACAAAAAAATAATAAAAATATGTCGGATTATATTTTCTTCCGCGACTGTTCGCCGCCATTCTTCTACCTTCGAGATTCTCGTAATATCAAGTGCAGCCTTCGTAGTTTTTCATCCCTTTGACAATGCCTCCGCTATCTCGCTTTCATTTAATAAATTTAATGAAAATTAAAATTTATTAAATTCAATTAATGAGTAATTTTATTTTTCATTTTATTTTATCAGCCTCTTGATTTCAAAAATTTTTACGCTTAATGCTCCTTGTGAAGAGAACAATTATGTCAATTTGTTATTTACAATTTATTTAGTTAAATTTGCACTGCGTCCGAATTTACTGTAAGATGTTTCGGCTGTAATTGATAAAAATGGATAAAAAAAATGAAAAGAAGCATGAAATTGCAAAATATAGGACCGGTGGATAATAAAAAAAGCTCAAAATTCCCATAACTCGCTGAAGAATTTTTCATTTAGAAAGTTTTCATTTAATGAAAAATTTTTCTTAAGTATTACTTCAAAATTTTGAATTCCATTTTATAAATATTTCTTACAGTAAAACCCACACCCATAGTATTTAATTTTGAAAGATAGAACTATAAAATGAATGTTTAAAATATTAAAGGGTGAAATCCTTAAGGATATATTCTTGAATTTTTAATATAAAACTTTTCCTACTGAAGTTATACTTTAAAATTTAAATGATTACTAAACGCTTTACCCTTTTTATATTTTTCCTTTTTTCAAAAGCAAAGAAGGGAATGAAATTGTAATAAAAAAAATTAAGTTCCTGAAATAAATTTAAGTTATGCCACAATTCAAAATGCGAATTAAAAATAAAAATCGAAAAATTTATACTTAGTTTTATTCGTATAAATATATTTTGCAGTTCGCATAACCAAAATTACAGAAAATACTTTACTATTAAATATAATATATCAAATAAATCATAATTTGATGCAAAAATAAGAATAAATTTCAGTTGTACGAATTAATGAGGCCGACATAATTTTTGGAAGGAAATTATATTAACAAAAATTACAGTAAGTCTCTTTTTGACAAGATCGTTTCTTATAACTATTTTCTCAATAATAATACAAAACTATTTTTATATTTTATGTTATAAAACACTTTTAAAGGGCTTTGAGAAAGTGTATAAATTATTGAAAATGACGAAACTCTAAAAATTTGAGTAGCTGACAAGAGGTGAAATGAATTTACAGCACGAAATTCTCATAAAGCTGACAATTAAAGCAGCCTAACTGAATTTACACATCGCTTTAATAAAAATTATTGGCTACAAAATATTTATTTAAACACATAATCATTTGCAGTAAAGACAACGAGTGACACATATGATACTAAAAGTCACGAAATAAAATTTTTTAAACTTGGGTGGGTTCCAAAGTGACTTTTTAATTAAACTTATATAATGGAATAACTAATCATTAACACCTGTTTCGCAATTATAATAACTGTAATTATTATTATAATGTTATTGCACATGAAGATATCTTAAAAGATTGGAAATAACCAAAAAGGTATTTCTTGCTTGAAATTTAGGTTGTATTATATTTGTTAATACAACTTTTAGTATTTGTATATATTTATTTAATTCAATATAATAAAATAAAATCATCATAAAAAAAAATATCGACTTCATTTACCGAAAACAATACAATTTCTAGCAACGATTACAATTGCTATGTGCGCTTTGTTGCACTTTATTTCCATGGTTAAAGTCAACAGTGTAAAACAAAAAAAAATCTACAATTTGATAATATTTTGGACGTGAAAAGATAAGACCATAATTTTATATTAGTTCTTAACAAAATACGCACAATTGCGTTCCGAGAAATAATAAAATATTTATTAATGAGTTTAAATGAAAGAAATACATTGCATTGATATTAGTATCAAATTTTTATGCATTTTTCACCAGAGTTGTTTTAAAACCGTCGTTTTTCAAATATTGTAATTAAAAATAATATTTTTAACATTTTGTCTACAATTACTTGTAGAAAAACCGGTTTAATTATCGGTTATAAAATTAATAATAAAAATATTAAACAGTAAACAAAAAGATGGCATTCTTTAAATTATAATCTCATTATTTTCATTTTGTGAATTCTATTTTAGGAATTATGGCGCTCAATGCTAATTAACGTAATTAAAGATAAAATATTCGCAAGCACCATTGTTACCTGAATACAACATAAATGTGTTAAACAGCATTTAAAAGAAAATTAGCTGCGAATTTATAATCAGTAGCCTCAGTCATTTTCTACATATTAAATACACTTAATTAGACGTTGTATATTTGTATGCGTTGAGCCACGTCTATCACCGCACTTTGTACTGCTCATTCCACATTTGGGATTTTTCCTACATTCCTTTGTAAGGAAATTGATGAGATCACGGACTCCAGCATCCAAAGTGCATGCTCACTCCTCGTCGAAGTATGTCTTCCGTGGTTTGCGTCTTAGACGGGCGCTCAGTTTCCTTCCAGCGAGTTTTTCATTCACCATATATCTTTCCGTTTTTCTTCTGTCTGTCCGCATTTCTCGCATTGGTATATTTCTTGCCTGGATGAAGAAAAATTCTTTCTTAATAATGGTTCATAAACAATTTATTTATAATCACTTACAGAAGGGTTAATGCAAAATTTTAAAAAATTCAAGCAAAATGTATTTCTCGGCAAAAGAAATATTCAAATAAATATACTAAAATAATGCAATAATATCTTTGACAAACCTGTTCACACTTTTCCAGAAAAGCATCTATTAATTCTTTACAATTTAAATGCTTCTCAGGTTCCCAGGTGTCATCCTTTGATGTATAACCCTTCCACCTCACCAAGAATTCCCTTGTCCCATTTCTTTTGAAATAAATATCAACAAGTTTCTCAACTTCATATTCTTCAGGTCCTGCTTCTTCTTCATCCTCATCATCTTCTTTTCCTTCTGAAACTTTGTTCTTTGCTTTTTTGGTTTCATTTTTTTTGGATTTTGTGGAATTGTCAGTGTCTTCTGTAACTGCATTTGACTCTCCATTTTTTTCACTCTCATTGACTTTTAATTTTTTCGCTTCTGATGCTCTAACAGATGTCTTTCTTCTTGAACCTTTTTTAGTTAATTTAGAAGGTCTTTCAGGTTCTTCATCTACTTGTTCATCTTCATCTTCTTTGTTTTCATTTCCGTCTTCAGTTTCATTTTCAACAGTTTTTGTACTTGTTCTCAGATCTCTTTTTCCTTGTACTTTTTCTCCATTTATTTCATCTTCATCAGCTGTGGTTTTTCTTGATTTGGATGATCCAGTGGACTTTCTACCTGTCTCTCTTTTAGGAGTGTTGTCCTCACTATGTTCACCAGTGTCATAATCTTCATTGTCGGATAATTCACATAATGATTTTGTATTTAATTTTCTGCTTGAACGTCTTTGACCTCTTCTTGGTATCTTTTTTTGTACTTTTTCCTCATTGTCATTTCCATCTGAGTCACTGGGATTGGAAGTTTGCTAATTGGAAAGATAAAAATTCTCATTATTATAACATCAACAAAAAAATAATTAAGAATTAAAAAAAGGTTTATGAAAATTTTGTTAAAGAGTTTTTTGGATGACAAAATTTTCTGAAAAACACAAATGCATTTTATCTCTATCTTCATAGACAATTTAAATATAAATTGTCAAAAATAAATATAACACAATGAATAGTTCTTTAAAATTAGAAATGAAATAATGAAGCAATTTAAAAAATTAATGCCTTCAGTTAATAAAATTTCGCTTGTGAATTCATTAAGCGTAAATTAACAGATTCACGCTACCATAAACATTTGTGAATAATTTTTCGCAATTTTGTTTTAACAATTGCTACTGTTATTTCAAACGCAATTTAATTTCGGTTTTATGGAAATCAAACCATTTTACTGATAAAGTTTGCAACATTTAAAATTATCCCTAATTGTTATCATTTATTTATTTTAAAATAATAAGTAGAAACAAACCTCATACTCTGAGTTTTCTTTATCGTTTGTTGTTTCTTTCTCATTCTTCTTACTGTCGGTCGTTCTATTTCTCTTGCTTCTTCTTTCCTTCATATGTAAACCAATCAAATCACTGTTGAAAGAAAACAGTCGTATTTAATCTCCGTTTAAAGCTGGTGATAATTGTCCCTACTGGATTTTTTAATTTAAATTTGAAAGAACAAGACACTTACCCTTTTAAAATACAATTATACAATGAATACTATCAATAAGACAAAGTAAAAGGGATGAATAAAAAAGTGTAGAATAAAAACAAAATAAGGAGGGAATTTTACGACCAAGCCATTCACTTAACAAGTAACAAAATGGCGGAAAACTTTAAAAATAATATTGAGCTTACGGGAATAAAAATTGTGGTAAAGGAAAGCGTCGTTAGTCTAAACTGGATAAGGCTTTCAATGAAAGTCAAGCAAATTTTGTTTTTGAGAGTGGCCACTCGTTACGGTATTTGCTTCTATGGCATGAAGATTAAACTTAATCTTCGAACCCAGTTTTTCGATTCGGACATACATTACTTTCGTTTAAATCAATCATCAAATTTCTTTAAAATAAAACTTCCTTTAGAACATTTACTTCGGGTAAATTTATAGAAAAGAGAATCGGAAGCACTTTAAAAAACTAAGCTCCAATAAATTTTAAAAAATCTAAATATATAATAAAAACATTCACGTGAGAAAGTATTTATTCACAATATGGGAATTGTGATTGAAAAAGTACGGTAATGCGACAAATTTGGCAAAGAACCAAATAATGAGAAATTAGTCTTCTGTTGTAAGCAGAGAGTGGAGAAAAGGCAAAATTTTTTTTAAATTTCGACTCGTAAAATATCAAAATGAAGATAAAAGCTTTTTTAGAAAATTTTTAAACTTATTAAAAGATAAATGTACGCACGCAATTCCACCCACTCTCTGCTAGGGTATGTAAAATAAAATTTAAGCAATTACACCGATTGAGCTATCATAAATCAGTTCGAATCAGTTTTGTTATTCGGTAATAGCTTATTCAATATTACAGATCAGTGAATATTTTAAAAACTACAATGCTATCAATACAACAATCCTACTGTAGCTGCTATGTTAATATCTGACAAAAAATCTCGCATTTTCTTTTTTCGGGTATTAAGAACTACATTTAAGACTACTTTTATATTGTTATGTTTAAATATAAAGCAGTAATATTATATTTTAAATCTCATCGGAAAAAACAGAAAGATCGTCACATAATACTTCAATAATTTTTCAATTGCGGCGCGCGATCAAATACTTCTCCTGTTTTTGCACCATTACTGTCAAAGATAAATAGTGTAATTCTTTTCTAGTATTTTCTTCCAAGCCTTTATATCATCAGTTCTGCTGCATCTCTTGTACCAGGGCAGCGTGCTTAATCATTTTACAGCCGTTAGGGCGACCCTCAGCATATGTATAAATGTCTCTATGAAGAATCCACCGTGAAACTCGTTGGATTACAAATGCTGTGTATTTGTGATTGTATGTTCTAGGAAAATTATAAAATTAAAGGTAAATATAAAATATTATGTGAATATTAATATATTTACTATACTATGTAAAGTAAAGTTTTATATGAAATACGACTTATTCATGAATGTGAAATATAGAAATCTATACAAGTTGGAAAAGTCCTAATATAAAATTTCTAATTCATGCAATTTGAAAAAAAGTACATAACGTGTACGTCCTAAAAAAGCGCGGATAAATTCATTTGGATTTTCGACAAAATTCCCTGCATTGTTAATTTTGCGTCACAGAATTACGTCATAGTTGTATCTAACCAAGTATTTTCTGGTAGCTGTGTTTTCAAACTTTACAATTGGAATTAAATAGTGAAAGAAATACAAGATTTTTTAGTTATGGAACTTTATGATGTAATTGTTAATCAGCCAGTTGTTATTGATAATGTAAGATAATTTTACTATATAAACTTTATTATTCATGTTACCGTCAAATAAACCATATTCGGACACACCTTGTATTTTTGAAGTTTAGCGAAAGGAAAAGAGTGCATTTTCTTTAAAACGTTATTAATTTATTGGTCTGAAACAAAAGGAATTAGTTTTAATCGTGGAAATTAGTTTTTCTAATAATAGATGCAAATTCTCTTCTCGTAGTCTTCGTATAACACAATTGCTTATGTGGAAGACGAAATGTCAGGATGTGCCTTATTTATTTTGTTTTATAACTTCAGTTTATTGTCATTTTTTAGGCCAGAAAATTAAATAAAAAAGTTTTGTTTAAATGACTAGGATGCTGAAAAAAAAACTTTAATTCTAATTACCAGTAATAATTTGGTGACGGTAATGTTTGTCTATTTTAGGGCTCTGGTGTAATAAAAGCTGGATTTGCTGGTGACCAAACTCCAAAATGTCGTTTTCCAAACTAGTAAGTGTGCCTATTAATTTCATTTTCAGATGTTAAAATTTATTGCACTTCTTATATTCTATACCAAGATTATTGGGGAACCATAACTGCAATTAAATGTGATGATTACTAGTGTAATAAATACAAATTGAATACCCTTATGGTTTTCTATAAATTTCAATTTTGTAATATTTAAAATTTTTTTTCATTATTTAACAGTGATTATTTTAGAAATCTTAATTAATATTTACATAATTTAAGATCATGATATGATTATAAATAAGTATTTAATATATTATTTTTTAAATTATAGCATTGGTATACCAAAGCATGTGAGGGTGATGGCAGGTGCCTTGGAGGGTGATATATTTGTTGGTCCTAAAGCTGAAGAATACAGAGGCTTGCTCAGCTTAAGATACCCAATGGAACAAGGAATTGTGACAGATTGGAATGATATGGAAAGAATTTGGCAGTATATATATAGTAAAGACCAATTGCAGACATTTTCTGAAGAGCATCCAGTTTTGTTAACAGAAGCTCCTTTAAATCCTAGGAAAAATAGGGAGAGGGCAGCTGAAATTTTCTTTGAAACATTTAATGTTCCAGCATTGTTTGTGTCCATGCAGGCAGTTCTTAGTTTGTGAGTATTTTAATTTTTTTTATCAATTTATTATCAATAGTATTTTTAAATGATTTGTCTTTTAATAGGTATGCTACAGGTAGAACAACAGGAGTTGTTCTAGACTCTGGAGATGGAGTAACTCATGCTGTACCAATTTATGAAGGTTTTGCCCTTCCTCATAGCATTATGAGAATTGACATTGCAGGTCGTGATGTAACAAGATATTTGCGTTTATTGTTAAAGAGAGAAGGGATTAATTTTCATACAACTGCAGAGTTTGAAATTGTTAGAACTATTAAGGAAAAGGCTTGTTATTTAGCAAGTAATCCAGTGAAAGAAGAATCAGTTGAGCTGGAAAGGTCACAGTATGTCCTTCCAGATGGGAGCACGATTGAAATAGGACCAGCAAAGTTTAGGGCTCCGGAAGTGTTGTTTAGACCAGATCTAATAGGAGATGAATGTGCTGGTTTGCATGAAGTATTACTTTATTCCATACTCAAGTCAGACTTAGATTTGAGAAAAGTTTTATATCAAAATATTGTCTTGTCAGGAGGTTCTACATTGTTTAAAGGTTTTGGTGATAAACTCATAAGTGAAATGAAAAGAATTGCCCCAAAAGATGTTAAACTCAGGGTAAATTTATTTCTTTTCATCATTTATTAATCATAAAAAATTCATAATTAATAAATTATAATAAATCATTTTTCAGATATCAGCTCCTCAAGAAAGGCTTTATTCAACTTGGATAGGTGGATCAATTTTAGCATCTTTAGACACATTTAAGAAAATGTGGGTTTCTAAAAGAGAGTATGATGAGGAAGGCCATAGAGCAGTGCACAGAAAGACATTTTAGATTAATCTTTATGCCTTATAGCAATAGGAAAAATTATTTATTAAAACAGATATTGATTAATAACATAATCTTTTTATAAACTTCGGAGGAAGCAGCAGAATTTGAATATTTAATATTATCATTAATTCATCCTAAACATCATGTTTATCCAAGTGGAGATTAATTGAGATTGATTCACAGTATCTTAAAATAGGATTTTTTCTCTTAAGAAAAGCATAAATCCCGGTTAATACAAATTGTCCGTCTTATTTAAGACAGGAAAAATGACTAAGAGTTATTTTTTGATGTTGCTTTGCGTCATTTTAGAGGTGCTTTTTTACTTGAAATGAACATGCTTAATAATAATATAATAAATTAAAATATTGAAGAAAATGGTTTTTTAATCATTTTATTTCCAATCATTAGTGATAATTTGAAAAAAACCAGTTTTGATAAATTGTAATTTATTTAAATTAATTATTTGCTATATAAAGTGATAGACAATCTTTAACAAGAACTTAATTTTCACATATGATACACTGTCAATATCTTTTTTAATCACAGGGTGATCATTTTTTGATTTTTAAAATCTACAAATGACGGTTAACATTTTGACACTTAACAGCCAAACACTGATTAAAATACATTCAGACTTATTTTCAGAGACATTCAGATTTATTTTAAAGAGAATTATTTCACATATTTTAATTTATAGAAATCAATGCAGTCAAGATTAAAAATCTTAATTACTACACATAAGAAGTTTTTTAAACTGAAAGAAATCTTAAGCCTATATGATACACTACTTTTCCTGTAAAAAGTCATTTATTAAAGGAGATCATAAAATTTCGCAGGATGGTTAAACTACCCGATTGAATTTTTTAAGTTCTTAGTATAATACAAATTTTGAAGCAATTTCCTGCTTGGAAGATTCGGATTTGGCCATAAATTATTCATTGGATTCAGAAAATACTAATTCAGATTAAGAAGAAATGAATATTTTGAAATTACAAAAAACAAAAACATTATCTTCGTCTAATTATTATCAGTAGTCTTTTACAAAGAGCATGAATTTTTGCTTATTAAATATTTTATGCAATTTAAAATTTATATTAAAAATTTACATTCTTGGAAGTAAAATTCCAAAAATCCAACACATTAAAAACAGGTATTCTGCAAAATATCTTACTAAAAATTACACTCGGGAGGGTTATTGAACTGAATGACTTAAAAAAAAAACAAACTAGGAATGTTTTCAGTTTTAGATTAAATCACAAAATGACAGTTATTCTGTTTAAAAAATTTCCGCCATAAGCAGAACGACTAATGAAGACCATCCCGTGAAGGGTCTTGAACCCTGTCCCTCCCCCGTTATATCATTATATTGCTCCCATATATAACCCGTTCTTTTGAATTCTTTAAATAAATTATTTATTAAATTTTGCCTCAGTTCTTCATAAATTTCTTTAGCCTTTTCTCTGTAAGGGCCATCTAACCTCCCATAATGATTTAAAGCCTGTACGGCCAAGTAATTAATGTTTAACCAAATGGGGCCTCTCCAGTAAGGTGGATCATGCTCTGTATTGTATTGCATGTATAGGGGACTCGTTTTGGAAAGTGATCTCAGTCCATAATCGGTCCATAAAAGATTCGGATTCTTTATGTCGTTGAGAATCTGTCCCAACTGGTGACTGTTCGTATCTAAAATTTCGGTCAGAAAGGGGAACAGACTGATGTAACCGAACGTTGAATCAACAAATCGCATTATGGGTTCTTGCAGAATAACTCTGATTTTTTCTTGATTCTGAACTGTATGTCCCGGCTGACCGTGAGTGGGATGGGGTCTTTTTAGAATGGCCGAGTCCGTATGAAGGCCGTAGTCCGCATATCGTTGCATTTTTTCACTCCAATGCAACTTATTTAAAAATCTTGGGTCGGTCAAATAATCAAGAGTGTTCTCGTATTTTTTTCCACTTCTGTTTAACAACTGAGAAAGTTCCCCCAAAGCTGCCGCGCCCAAAGCTATCCAGCAGCGAAGATCCACATGTCTTTCTGAAGAAGTAGGATGAGAAGCTCTGGGATAATCATCCAATCCTGAAGTTAAAGTTTTAGGATTCAGCTCTCTCAACGTGTTGGGGTCTCTTCCCCTCCATCTGTAAGACCCAGCCACATCTCCGACTTGTGTGTAATTAAACCAGTCAAACCAAGCTTGCAGTCTTGGATACAGCTTGTGGAGTTGTGCAAGTTTGTGTTCCTTTTGGAGTTTGTCCCCAAAGTTGCGCATTATAAACCTCAGAGTTAGGAAGAATACAGGAGGGTTGGCATTGGTGTTATGCTGCGTGACGAATTCTTCAGGTACCTTGCTGAGAGCTTCCTGACCTAAAATCTGCTCTCTGGGTATCCACCCTTCAATGTTCATCAAATCAAACCAATGGTTTATTATATCAAACTCAATATCCAAGTCCCAAGTTGCTAGCAGGAAACCATGAAATCCTTCATCCCATAAAAATCCTCTTGGAAAAAAACTTCTAGAAGGAACTGCTGTGTATAAGGGTGCTTTCCAATATGGGACTGTGCTTTCAGTATGTGAAGACTGAACTCTTGAAGCTCCATAGAAGTACCCAATACCACCGATTAAATTACTCAGTGCTGCTTTGGCAAAATCAATTTTTTCTTTAGTGAATTTCTTTTCTTTCAATTTAAAAACTTTCTCAAATTTGTTATGAAAAACATTACTGTATCTTTGCAGTTCTTCATCATAAACCTTTCCATAAAGGGTGTTTGGCCTGTCATGAAAGCTTTCAGATTCAAACACAAATGACATTTCAAATGGTAGTTTTGCTGTGATTTGAAGAGCTATGAAATTTGGACTGGCTTTGGTGCCATCTCTCATTCTGAGAATTTCTCCTGGCAAAAGAAATTTTCTTTTGTTTGTAGTTTTGTCACTGACTACTTTCATTGAATTGATAACAGTCTCCTTCAAAACATGCAGACCATGAGTTACTGTGCTTAAGTAAGAATCATTAATCACCTCACCACTTTCATTATATACAGTAAATTTAAAATTTCCAAGGCCTTTAGTATGACCTGTGATGCCAGATATGAATCTATCATTATGTAATATTGGACTTATCCAACCATTTGATTTCTCCTCTATTGCAGCATAGAATATTAATCCAATTTCATCATTTTTAGTTTTATTCTTAGAAGTCACCTGAACTTTGGCAGTCCAATCACCTCCATGTTTTCCACCTAATCTTTTGACAAAGGAAGTTGTTAGGTGATAGGGACCATCATAAATCTCTTGAATGCCAAAATTTCTTCCATCATGTTCAGTCCATGTATAACTTTTTAGATTATCACTCTGTTCACACCAATGCCTGATGCCTGCACTGCCTGGTCCAAGTGTTCTGGGAAAGTACCACATCATTCCACTAACTAATGAATAGGGATCTCTTGTTTTCATCCCAAAATATAATCCAGGTCTGTAACTACCCCAATAGCGCTCTGGTACTTCCAAACCAGAATATTCCACCATTTTCTCATTATCAAATTTTGTATTCACCCTGGTTTCCAGATATCCTTTAAAACCAATTACTCCTGCAATTATTAGGCAAATACCAGTGACAGCAGCCCTTACAGGAGATAGGTCAGATGTTGATTTGTCTTGATGCTGTGAGGACTGTCTATGGTCCCCACTTGCTTTCTCAACTGGTACAGAATGCCTTTGTCTTGTCATTCTCTGAAAAGAATTAAAATAAATTAGCAGTGTTTAAATTTAATTTTTAACTTAATTTCAACCCAATTACATAAAAATTTCATTTCAAAAATCCAAATCAAAGTAAAAACAAAAAAAATATATATGTGAACTTCATATGGGTTTCATAGGTTTTACTTTATATTTAATGCACAAAAATAAAGCAACAGTTATCCAATAATCAATATGCAAAATAATTCCCAGACTTAACAGTTCATTAGGTTTCATTACCGAATGAATGATATAACACTTAATCTAAGTTAGGAACTCTAAATAAAATTACAATATTCAAATAAGTACCTCCGGTTAAAAAAACCTTCAATGCTTAACAGGTGAGCTAACCAAACCTGGTTAATATTCTTTCTTTAAGGAGAAACAAAAAATACTCATCGAGTAATTCATAATAAAATGTTAACGGTGCTGCAAATGATCCTACTCGAGAAGCTAAAGCTGCAGAATAATTATCTTCATTCAAGCTTAATTTCTATAAAAATTTACAATGAAACCAGCTTTTGCATTTTTGTGGTAAACACAGCTCAGGCGAGCCAACATTTTAAATTCCCTTTAATTTGGTTAAGCCTTTATAATCGTATATACTAAGATTTGAAATGAAAAATATTTATTTCGTAAAAAAAATGGATTTTATGGTGTTACATAAAACAATAAGAATTTACTTTATTAAATGATGAGATTTAAAATACGATTTACGTGTTGGCGAGATGTTATCAATGAACACTCAAGTCGGTTACTTTATTACCATTTGACGTAGAAAGGACATTTGTGTTGAGATTTGACTTCGTTTTTTAATTTTGAGATGTTAAAGACTTAACAGAAATTATAAATTTTAATGTATTTGAGTGAATAATTTTTTCCAGAATGGGGCAAGCAAACACTAATCTGGGTTTTGGTAAGCTTCCTTCTTTATTTTAATTTCATGTTCTTATTTTGTGGAATTCATCATCAATTTAGGTTAAACCGAACTATTTGCGGAGTTTTTATAAATCCTTACAGTAAACCGTTTAATTGTTAACAATATGCATTTGATATTACTTTAAACAATTATTGTTAGAATAATTCTTTAGAGTTCTATATTCAGTAAGTTATTCTCTAAGTGTGGCAAATTTAGCTTTTCATATTAAAAATTTGAATGAAATATTTCACTTTCATAAATTTTAATCTAATATTAACTAATTTATAAATTAATTTTCTGCAATGAAGGGATTTAAAACAAAGTATTTTTTTATTAGCAATTTTGTTTTTTGAGATAAATCTTGACAATAAAGTTATGCAGAATAACTGCAGTTGGAGCTTTTTATTAAATATTAAATTAAAAAATTGAGGACTTTAATTAAAGGTTATCTTTTTTTTCAAACAAAATATTCATTTTCATGGTATTTTGGAGTTATAAAAAGCCATTTATTTTAACAAAATATCAAATATTAATTACCAGAATGAGATTTATTTAATTTGCTTCATAAATAACATGTTTGGAATTTCTAAAATATGGAAGGTGAAAGAGTATTAAAAAAATTTATGAATACAGTAAAAACTATTCAAGGCCTTTCAAATGTCAGATAGGCTCTCCACAAAACTCTCAGAATTACATAGAATTAAAAATTTCTTGATTTAAATATATTGCTGTATTAGGCTCAGTGGGTTAATTTACTATTTATGAGGTTAAAAAAACTCAAATTTTTGTCCAATTCTAAAAGCAAAAAGATAATGTTTTGCATAATCCATGCCACTCTTATTAAACTTACTTGTTCTCCCAAAAACAGATCTTTTTTGTGTACTTTCACAATAACAACAGCCTGCAACTGCAATTATGTGTGGTGTAAAAGTTAAAAAAAAAAAACCAAAGCAAAATGTGATAATTGTTTTAACTTTTCATCAGTTCCTGTGAAGTTCATATTTGAAAACATGAATGGCTATATCTGTATCTAAAGAATGCTAAAAATGCCACTCTCATTATTATGCTTTTAGAGAATCAACAAAATTCAATTGGAATTATACCATTTAGTACTATTTAATAATAAATCATTTGTGAAAATATTTTTTAAAAATATGTTTAAAAGTTCAAATGATTCATTTGCAATTAGTACTAAATATATAGGCACTCGAAGGAGAAAACGTGAAGGCATTTGTCGGATATCAGAAAAACGTATAATCAGAGTAAGAAATAATCAGGTATTTGTTTTTGTGATGATGCGAATAAAAATAAATTATCGGAAGCAAGAGGAGTGACGAAAACTTAAAAAGCAGTACAAAAGCAAAATCGTGTTTTTGTTTAAACCCTGCTAGGCATAGTAATTAATTTTAAATTGCTTTTAAATCACCAATTAGTTGTTAGACATTCTGCTCGTAGGCAAGGTCCTGTTTGTAGGTCATTAGTATTTGCTCGAGATATCTTATTACCAATTATTTACAATTGATCGCTCAAATTTAATTTATTGCATTAAGAGAAGTCGACAAGTAGTTTTCGTTGTTTGAAAATTTTCGTTAAAGCAAAACTGAAAACGATTTAGTCTGGCTACGGCACTGATTATTTATGCACCCTGTGTGTTTCAGGGAACGAACCCATTACACTGTGGCACCTGGCGTTAGTTATCCTGAACCCGAAGAATTGTGGAACAACCTCACTCACAAATAAGATACGATTGGATACAATCGTTGTATTTATGAGATTTACTGTTGTTTTGCTGTTGTGAGTGTTGAGCCCAGAAACAACTGATTTGCCCTCAGATTTGAAGATAGATATTCTAAGAATGTAATCCACCAGGTTTTCCTGGATTTCCCAAAAATTAATTTTCGGCCCAAAGAATTTACTTAATTTTTTAAGCCGAAAGTATATGTTATTGTAATTAGCACTTTTCCCATCGGTGAAAAATAATTAACTCTATTCAATTACAGTTCAAAGAGTTAATTTTTCATTGATGGAGTTTGAATGAAACTTTCGTTTAACAGTCGGGAAGCGGAAGGGTGGTAAAAGTTTTTATTTGTTTGTCCAAGTTTATTGGTGATTATTTTAATGGTTAAAGATTTCGTCGAGGTTTGTTTATACTTTTTTTTTTTCAAAGGCAAAATGTGCAAGTTTACCATACTTTGGATGAATTGTGATAAATAGCGGAATGGGACTCTCAATCGTAATTTTTATGCCAACAAAAGGGTTCTTTGTTTTGTTTCTGGATTCGGTGGATGCGTCATTGTTGCGGTTCAGTACTTCATAAGTTCTCGAGTGACCAAAACATTTCGTGTAGAAACCAAACGAAATGAGGCAGAAACAAGTTACTAAGCTCCAGGTTGTTTTTGTTTTGAAGTCGCAGAAAAAGTTCTCCCTTATAACCTTCAGATCGGAAAGGCTGATTTACAACGCTCAAAGAACTTCGTTCTGAAGATTAATTTTTTTCAAAGGGAAATAGAAAACGCTTTTTGGAGGTGTATGGCATCGTCTATTGTGCAATTTCCCCAAACCTTAGACCCGAGAAAATCACCTGAACTCCGATTCAATTTTGTTTTTCAGTTTCACCATAGCTTGCCTTTGTACATGTTTTTAATGAAAGTTTTCTTGACTATCAGCTGATCACAATACAGATGAATATCTTTTGTGCTTCACTGAAAAGGTCCTCGAGTGTGTATTGTACTGAGTCAATGGTTGGATATAATTTTGTGTGAATTTTTGGTTTGCCTTTCTTGCATCAAGTCGTTTCCGGAGTCTTCCTCGTGGGTGACCCGAAGAAGAAGCAGTGTGCTTTGGTTTTTACTGTTTTAAACACTTCATGTATAAATCTAATCGAATTGGAAAGCTAATAATAATTCCCAAGAAATACTGAAACAAAGTTGTTTTGGCTCCTGGAAAAAATTTTATTCAAAACCAGCTGTGCCTTTGAGAAACCTTTTTTTTTTTTAAGTTAACTCCATTCAGTCTGGGTAAAAACTTATCAGGTACAAAAGTAAAAGATATTGTTTAAAAACAGCTGTTTAGGGGTCCGGGAACTCTCGTGGCACGTGCCGAATTTCTTTTTCTATCCAATCAAAAAACTTCTTTCGAGACAAAATAATTGGAGACTTCTTCGAGTTGAAGTTTCTCAAAGTTTTTTTCCTCTTATCACTGACCAAATATTCTTTGTTTAATTTTACCGTTTTGCGCCGATGGAGCAAATGATAATTCGGGGGAATTTCTCCTGGGTCACCTGTAAAAGGATTAGAAAGATAACAGTCTGTTTTTTAATATCGCAGACTGTATTTTAATTTTCCAATTTTGATCCCCATTTTGTTCCGTTTTTGGAACAATTTCCAAATTACAGTAGCGCTCAAAAGTATTTTGACAATACAAAATGTAATAGTTTTTTTAGTTAATTATTTTATTATAAGATTTTATTTTACCGTTGTATTATTTAGTTATCAATACTATTAATAATATATTTGTCGGTATTAAAATATAAAAATACACAAAACATAACATTCTTTTTAGTCTTCTGCTTTTTCTTTAATACTCTTACTTAGTTCTATTATTAGTACAGTGGGTACTATTCTATAATTCTACTGTTACTTTTTCTTATATTTTAAAGATAAACTCTCCGTTTCTTCTGTTATTTAATTAATTTGCTTTTTAATTAATATTATATTTATAAATATGACAATTTTGTAGTGAATTTTAATGAAAGCCAATGAAGTTTCACTTTATGAGTAACTCTTACGGGTGAAAAAGAAAAAATTTTGTATCGTCAAAATACTTCTGAGCACGACTGTATATGAAATATTTTCTCGTCATATCCAACGGTTACTAAGTAGTGGGAATATTATTAATGCCCTGTTCCCTCATGGTAAGGGTTTGGAGTTGCCCACAGAGGACGCAAACTTTCCAAAAAAAAATTTACTACCTTAGGGTTGTACCATCTTGGCGTGTTTCATGGCCATATATGCATTTTATATGGGGTTTTGCGTTACTCAATTATTCATATGCTTGGAGATGACTGTCTCTGAGGCATTCCAACGTAACCCTGTCATTGGGCATGTCACAGGGAAAGTGCATTGAATGAAATAAAGCGAAAACCTGTGCGGCGACGACCACCAGGTGTTTTGGTTCAGTGAGGGGCACCGTAATTTTACCTTTAAGGGCGCGTGGCACAGACGGAGCTCAAAGAGCAGATGTTTTTTCAGCTCCATTTGGCGCGTGGCTCAACATCCCTTCAGCTTAAAAAGACCCAGACACCGGGTGAATGCCATTGAGCTTACATTACTTTATAAAAATCCCCCCCCCGGTTTGTTAATTCCCGAACAGTTGGCTGGTATTGCTGGAATCGACGATAAAAATTTTGTTTAGCTTATGCACCTTCCGGTTGTCGTCGATAGGTGTGCTGCAGGGTTGTGGTTCTTTTATAGATTTATCCCCACCTTATTGTTTTTTTGTCCCAAGGACAGTTCCTTCCTGTCTTCTTTGTGAAACTTTGTAATTCATTTCTGATGAAAAAGTTACATTTGAGACCTATAATTCTGCCTTTCCGCAGTAACTTCCTTGCTGAAACCAAAATTAACATCAGTTAAACCATTTCCATGTTTTACTCATCATTGAATGTGATTATTATATTCAACCACTCCCAAATATGGAAACTTTATTCTGAAATTAAAACAGCTCCAAAAATTTCTTGGGTCAAAAACAAAGAAAATAATAAAAATAAATAATGAAGTGAAATAGACTCCAAAAGAAATATTTTCTGGATAAAATTTTATTAGCATAAGGCTGAAAGAATTTCTTTGGAACACACTGTGCCGAACGATTTATTTCCTTTGCTGTTTGCCAAAAAGTTATAAAAAGTTTTCCGACAAGAGGACGACCCATTTCCCGTGTCCGGAAAATTTAATAAATATGCTTTTATCTAAAAAAAAAAATAAGATAGAGATAGATGAGAAATCTTTAGGTAAGAAAAATTTATCTAAATCTTAAGACCAATTGATTTGTAGGCTCTCTGAACGGGAGCAGATTGATTATATTATAATAAATGCGTTTGTTACAACTGAAAACATTTTTTTTTATATATAACTGCTGCCAAAGTTGAAATCGTGACGGTCTTACAAATGGCAATTGTTTAAATGAATGATCTAAATTCATAGCATTCCGCTACTACCCAGCACAGCAAATTATTTTTGAATTGCAGTGTCATTGATTGTTGAAAGAAATGAAAGGAAGCAAAAAGGCAGTTTCATCAAAATAGAAAAAAAACAACGAAGCTAATCTGCTTGTAATTGGAAGGATTACCTCAATATCAGGGACAATTTTCTCGATTCACAAAAATCCCTCGTCCGTTTTTTGTCCTCTTTAGGACTTCTCAGGTTGTGCACTCAATGCATTGGATACAAACCAGAGGTTTCCCCTGTTTCGGCCGGATGAATCGTTTCGCTGATGCCTTAAAAAATTAATTTTAAAAGAGGAAGTACACTCTTTGATTGATCAGCCAAGTTGAATTAACTCCTAGGAAATACATATCCTTTCTCATAGTGTTTACAAGATTAGGCTACCTTGACCACGTTGGTCATTCTTTCAGTCATTCATTCGGGTTTCCCTATGAGTGTCATTGTTTCAGGTTATCATTATGCACTGTTAAGCTCATCGTAAAAGATCACCCGAGATGAGTTCTTGAGGGAAGGGGGATTTCCTCCCGAAGGTTGAACAAACAGCCGCGAATGTGTTATTTTTCTTGGGAGATGTGCAGTTCCGGAAGGGTTAAATTCTGCACATTTTGTTTTTAAGCTCATTGCTGTTTTTCGTTAGTGCACGTGCTCGTTTTTTCGAACTTTAACATCTGTAGGCTCAGCTGCTTGGTTTTCAATCGTGTTTGTTGTTTTGATTTGAGAAATAAGAAAAGTTTTGCACGTCTTTCGTTTTCAATGCCTAGGTCATTAATTTCTCGTTTGTTTTTTTCTTTTTGTATTTGAAGCAGATATGTCAAACACGAGGCCCTCCTACCCTCGAAAATAAAAAGTGCAAGACAATTTCTGCGTCAATAAGACAAAACGAAATGTGGATGCGAATGTTTTTCAACATTGTTTTTCACAGATAATGCTAAGCTCCTATCCGATTTTATTATGTATTATTTAGTTTTCAATACTATTAATAATATATTTGTGGGTATTAAAATATAAAAATATGCAAAACATAACATTCTTTTTAGTCTTCTGCTTTTTAATACTCTTACTTAATTTTATTATTAGTACAGTGGGTATTATTCTATAATTGTACTGTTACTTTTTCTTATATTTTAAAGATAAACTCTCCGTTTCTTCTATTTAATTTTTAATTAATATTATATTTACAAAAACGACAATTTTGTAGTGAATTTTAATGAAAGCCAATGAAATTTCACATTATGAGTAACTCTTACGGGTGAAAAAGAAAAAATTTTGTATTGTCAAAATACTTTTGAGCGCTACTGTATATATATTTACAAATTGTACTTATTTAAATAATTATTTTAATAGTATTAAACAAATACTTATTTGTTTTAAATATGTTAATAATAAATTTGCAATTAAATCTATAATGGCATGCTTTCTGTAAATCTTATTCGAGGTTTTGGTTGTACCAGTTTTGAGTAAAACTTTTATCCACTGCCTTAAGGTCGTACTCATTTTGAGAAAAATTTGAAAGTCGTTTAATGCTGAAAACGTAAAAGTGCCGTATTCAGTACTTAAAATACACATTTTCCTTAACAGAATAGGGGATAATATTCTTGTCTGGTAAAAAAAAAAAAAATCTTCCCCTATCAAACAGCACACATTTCATTTTCATGCATCTGCCGCTGGGCCAGCGCCAGTCTGCAGCTGTCAGGCGATTGTACCAACTGGGAGGGTTCCATCATTTTCTGTTTTATTTTCATCCACCGCTTATTATGGATATCGTTTGCATTTCATTAGATTTTGCTACCTTGAATGTCTGGAAGTTGGAATTTCATTACCACGCTCGATTCTGCAACGGCGTGACAGACCTAATTAATAACAATTAATAAATGAAATAGCGAATGCCAATAAACGAAATCTAAAGGTTAACCGCATTTGCTCTCTTTAGCTTTATGTTGCCGAAGGTTTAATTAAGAAACCCGAAGATCTGAAGCTTTCTTTTTTTTTTTCTTGTTAAATAGGGCATCGATATGTTTTCTTTCTGCATCCTGAAGAGCAAGTAGGGCACCTAATGCAGTACGTGAACGTCGTTTTAATTTTTTACTCACTTTTTACCCTACTAAAAATTTTTAACTAAATTATTTTTCTTTATTTTCAAATTACCCTCAGCATTAGCTATAATTACTAATGTATTTTTATAATTATTAGTAGAATTTAGTTTTAATTACTTTCACTGTGAGGATTCCTTAACAACAACAATAATAATAGATCCTTTGGCGCTTGCGCTTTTCCTTCGGGAACGTCACTGCAATTGGCGGAAGGTTATGTAAAAAGAACGGAAAGGTGGTTACGTTACAAGTTCCGCCCATGTTTCGATTAGGCAATCGTCAAACACGTTACGAAGGCGAACGAATACGTAAACAGCTGTTGCGTTCGAAGCAGAACTATTCCCTCTGAATTCGTGTCGGGGCCTCAGTCATTCGAAGTCCGCGGGAGAGGAAGGTTCGTCCGAGCGAGTGCGTGAGTGCGCGGGTTTGAGGACGGCAGTCTTGACTCGCGCTCCGTAGCTGTTTAGTGGGAAAGGGTCTCATCGGATGTGCATACCGAAATGAAGGAGTAGTTCCGAAGAAGGACAGTGTTTTTAATAAAACAGTTAGATTTTGGCGCAAATGGGAGTTTCCGGGGTCCAAAGTGGATCGCCATCCGCCAGTCCCCAACATCGGTGCCAATGTGTGGATGATATTTTCGCTCCCCTCAGGAGTAAAATGAAGGTCCTGAAGAAAATCAAAAAGCGAATCGGACTGTGTAAGTTTTTGTCGTTGAGTTTTTATATTGGCGTGGTTACATTGTAAAGGCGAGCCAATTTTGAGTGGAAAGTGGGTCATTGCGGACGGAGTGGACCTTTCACTCTTTCTAAGGTCGGGAAGCTCCAAGGGTCGTGGGAACTTTTCTGCGATTCCGTAATGTTATTAATGGATAACTTGTTCGGGAACTGGTTAATCCGAAGTTACGGAGACAGATATGTGAAGCCAATTAACGGAGAAATTCAGCAACTAATAATGCTGTATTCCCCCCGAGAAGGATAAAAAACTAAAGAAATTTCCGTTAATTTTCAAAAAGATCCGTTAAAGCAATATCGAAATAAAACTGTTGGAACTTAAAAGATGAGGGAAATTTAGAGGGTTGCTTCTGGCGGCTTCTCCCATTGTTTTTTTTTAACCGCCAAAGGTTTGCAACAGAAGCGTTCCCCGCGTGTTTCACAAAACTACACTCGTTGACTAATCCTTTGCTTAATTTGTCCTCTTTAATTCGTTCTCAAGTGCTTTCCATAAAATTCGCCATTCGGTACCGCCAACTCGTATTACAAGATGAATACACCCGCAAAATGATGGAGTTTCACGAATAAAAAAAAAGGGTCGAAAAGTGGCGGTTTTAATTTATTTTAATTAGGCTGCGGATCTTTTCAGGAACGAACCTGTGTGGAAATGAACTATGTGGAAGCTTCCCGAAGAGTTTTGTTAAGTCTTGCAAAAAGGAGTGGGAAACTTCTAGGCGTTTCTTTTCCTTCCCGTTTCGAAAGAAAACGGCCACAAATGTAATAATTGAATGAATTGGATGTAAAATCGAAAGATGAAAATTACAGTATTTATATTAATTGATTTCTCTCTTTAATGAATGCTTGAAATGAGGAAACAATGACTCTGCATTGATTTTTCAGGCAATTTTGCTGATTGAGGTGTTCTGCAAAAAAGAAAGTGTTGCTCGTAGTTTATCCAATTTAAAATCGGGAAATTTTAATGAAGAAAAAAAAACTTCAGGGTGAAATAGAAAATAAACGGAGAAATAGAAAATAGAATGATAAAATGAAGGAATTCAGAGGATTATAATAATTTAATAGAAAAATTCAACAGTTGATTGCAGTGTATCTACCGTGGGAAGTTAGTGAACAAATCGTGAAGTGTACACTTTCCTCAGATATTAAACCGTCAATTTCACCCGTGGATTTTCTCACAAATTTCAAAATGCCTTTGCTTAGTCACGCACTTTTAATTTGTCTTTTTTTCTTTAACTGTTAACTTACTGCCGTAATTTTCGGATACTCCGTTGGAAGACTTATATTAACTTCATCAACGACTGAACAACCTTATCGAAGGCCGTTTGGGTGTTTTTTCTCGTGTTTTCGTTGTCGTTTTCGGTTGTTTTTTGTCTTGAAACACTTCACGAAAGTCACTCGCAATTCAGGACTAAAAGTACTAATCTAATGGGCTCTTCTAACTTCCAGGACTGATCAAGTCGTGCTGTAAAAAGCAAAAAAAAACATGTCTGACAAATTTTCATTAACAAAACGGAAAAAGAAGCAATTAACATCGAAAATGTTTGAAATTGACTGTCGAAAAAAAAAAGATAAAAAATTGGAAAAAGTCTTAGAAGGAACGGATTAAATGAGTGATCGGTGAGAAGACAGGAAAAGAAATTTAGTAAAAAAAAAAGGGAAGGAAGAAAAAGTTGACGAATTCAATGACCTATTCATGACGTCAACTTATTTATCTATGCCTGCGAGCATTACCGAATGCTACAAAACCTCCACAGAGGGGCATATCTTAACGCTGGCCATCTCCGACCGAATTTAATGACTTCGGAGAAACCATCTGAGTTGAAATTGTATATGGAGGTCGAAGGTAGAGAGATTCGGGGAATACATTTCAACGAGTGGTGGCCCCCCGCTTTGAAAAAAGTTTATTCGAATCATCAGCTTCTGTCGCTTGAGTTTTTAATGTTTTTTTTTTTTTGAAGGAATTTTAACGATTTCAAATGCACTTTGCCTCGGGTCTGATGCAAGCTTCATCTAATGCCGGTTAATCTAAGCGCTCTTTGAGCTTATTAAGTAGGTGAAACCCAACTATTATTCTCTTAGTGAAAACTGACCTGTTCTTGCTTTAGGTTATTAAGTTCAAACTCTTTCAGGCTTCGCAGTAAATTACTTTAGCAATTCTTCATTGACTTATGGTAAAAGAAAAATTGATATAATAAACCTTTTCCACACAAACGAGCGGTGTTGTCTTTATGAGACTGCTTTTCTTGGGTTCAACATTAGTTATAAATAAGATAACGTAATTATTATATTTATTTTTATACTAATTTAAACCGCACGGCTGTGTATTTAAACGTCAAAAATTTGCAAAGTATCTCTCCTCGACATTTCCTCATGCAAAGCATTGCTTAAGCTAATGAATTGTTAATAAATTCTGGGGAGACTCAAGGAAAATGCGAAGTCCTCGATGAGCGATGATGATTCCATTCTTAACTTTAAACAGATAACAGTTTACAATGCTCCTAAATTATTAGTCATCTTTATTTATACAAAAACACGCCTAAGCATTGAATTCTACATGTCGAAAAAATGTAAACAAACACAATGGTCTGCCAACTTTTTTGCACTTCGCACATTCACTTCCGAGAACTGACCCATCCTTGATGAAAATGTGACGTTCAAATAAGTTTTTAAATATATTTCGGGCATTAATTGACCTGACTGACATCTCTCTGTTGTCCTTAGGGTTCATAACAAGGCCCTAAATTTTTTCAGATTTTTATTTTCACATTACATCCTTCACTGAATTCAGTAGTGACCGAATGTCATTATTCGAGAGAAATATGAAAAATTTTTAATTAGAAAAATGGCTGTCAGAAATCGCCGTGAAATTGTGCGATTCAATTAAATTATAAATTTAATTAGTTTTGTCGTTACGTTATCTATTCTAAACACTTCCATTAAAACAGACTATGGTCTGGAGATTTTTTGGAGCTTTCTCCGGAATTTGATTTCAAACGAACTGTGCGAGTGTTATTTCATGAGATAGCAAACCTTTTCGAGCAGATGAAAGCTTTATTTTTATTTCGCTTTTACTCCTTGAGGATCATAAAAAGCTTAGTGATTCATGTCTCCAGTGAAACGGAATCTTAATGCATTGCGTATATGAACATCTGGCATTCCCACGAGAAGCAAAAGGGAAATCCAATTTTGGGGGTAATGAGCGAGGGTAACTTTAAATTCTTTCGGATCGTCGATGTCTGTATCTTATGGAAATCCCTTCTTTTTAAGGCGCGATTCACATTTTTCCCCGATGGTTTCGGTTCGAAACAGACGCTTTCTGCTTGACTTGGTGAGCTGCACGAGATGACGTATCGAAATTTGTGGTTCCTGAGCGCGATCCGGTGGGAAAAGCGGGAAAAGATCGCCGGAATTTCGGTGTGAAAATGAGAAACTGCAGATGTTTGTAAAATTGATTTATAATTTGCAAAAAAGTTTGCATTCTCTTCAATTAACAATGTTCGTCTGCTAAGGTTTGATGGACAGTTGTCCGTTTTCATAACCGCCTGAATTAACCTGTGAGATCCTGTGGCAGAATGCGAGTCACTGACAGTATTTTTCATCCTTTAAAAATTTGCATTATTTATACAATTTTTTTGAGTATTTATTTTTTATTTAACGCCGGATATTTTTTTGTTTTTACACATAAGAACATTATAAGTTATGATTACATAAGGAATTATAATAATTGGGAATGGAAAAGAAAAAAGGTACCGTAGTGACTCTGTTTCAAGTCAGAACTGATTGATTCAGTTATTCTGATTTTTTTTTTTTTCATTCATTAAATGTTAATTGTTCTCGAAAAATACCTTATTCAGTTGAAATTAGCGGGAAGGAATTATGTCCACATCATTAAATATTTTCTCTCGATGTTGGTCTTTGTTCATTTCTTCGGATGACTTATTTTGTTTTACAGATAGAAACAAACTACCAAATGTGATGTACATTTGTATAATTACTGATGCTGAAAGGTCATTAACATGTTTTGGAATCATGCGGTTTTAACTGTTAAAGCAATTACCACAATTTACCATGCAACATTCCACCAACTCCACGAGTGGGGACAGTTTCTTTCGCACTGTAAACAAAAATAAAAAAAAAGCTTTGATGACGGATGAAGTTTACGATGAAATGACGCCGATTTCAGGGATTTTCCTTTTAAATGAAAAGTTTAAAAAAAGGAGTAGTCGCATGTAAAAAAAAATTGACCTTGTTTAACGAAGCACATTGCATTGGCCAGGAACGCCAGAATCAAGTATTATCAATGTTAGGAAAAAATGTTGCGCAATGAATGAAGGGCAGATAGTAATTTTGGTTCCACTTGAGCTCCTGCGTTAAAATGAGTCTTGAATTCCGGTTTGCTTCCTTTGCCTTAGAAAATGAAGCAGACATAAAACTGCTCGCCATGAAAAAAGTTTCAAATTAACAAATGGTTCGGTAAATAATAATTATCATACATTACATTACACATGGAATTAATGGTCTAATTTTTTTATTTTACGCCTGATATTTTCGTTAGCACTTTTTGGGGGGATTGTTTGGAGAGTGTATTAATTTTTCGAGGTTTCTCCCTAAAGGGAAAGTCATAGTAACTGGAAAAATAATGCAGGAATAAGTGAAAAGTGAAATCACTCATATTTGGCTTTTCAATTCTTTCGAATGAAAGAAGAAAATGTAAATATACACACACATATGCATGTATATGGTTTTTTCATATTATTTCTATTCTATATTCTGGTATAAAATGTCACTTCATACAATTAAGGGCATTAGATTCTATATTAGGCCTAATTATTAATAGCCATTTAAATTCATTAAGGATTGTATTTATTTTTAAATTCCGGCGCCATCTCTTATCTTTGAATTCAGTGTTTAATGTTAAAAAATATAGCAAATTATAACACCGCAGATAGCCAATTTTTCCACACGCAATGCCGTAAATTCGCAATAATATTCAATCATACACCAATTAAAATTTTTCAAACTATCAAAATTAAATTGCCCCGTATACATTATGCAAGTGGCGATACAGTTGCATAAGTAAAATCAAATGATTTAAAAAAAAAAAAAATAATAATTGTAGTGGGGAAATTTTTTGTTATTTTATTCGGGGCACGACCGAAACCAGTGAAATATGGCGTAACCATAGAATGGAGGAAGCGGGCAATTAACTCGAAATAATAAATCGGTAAAAGGGATTCCGAAAAAAAGCGATATTTATGAGCTTAAAATCGTGAGAGGTTTCTGCATGAAAATTGCAATGTTTTTTTATTTAGAGATCACGAGGATATGTCTCGTCGATGATTGGATTAAGAATGTGTTCGAATTTTAATTAATGTGGTGACTAATAAAAGCAGTTCCTCAGCGAATTTAGATAAAATTGGAAACGTTCGCAATTTTGCCTTTATTGTATTTAGTTAATTTTGGATCATAATTGGTTGATTTTGTTGTTTCAGCTCCCCGTTCGAGTTCCAGTGGGACCAATAATCTACCTCCAATATTATTCCATCCGGTACACGGTGATAATATACGGATATCGGGGGATGGTTCCATAGCAAGACGCGTCGAGAGCTTTTGCAGAGGCGTCGCCTTTAGCAGTCGCCCCATTAAAGTAAATGAAAAGGTGAGTTCCCCACAAAAAAATTATTTAATTAATCGTCTAGTGAACAATACAACAGATTTATCGACATTCATCATAATCATTTCTTCCCTTTTTATAATTGTTAAAGTAGAAATTGCCTTTTTCCACGTACAATTCCAAGAGTAATAATTGATTTAACGCCATGAACAAAGTACTACTCCCTTCACCTGTGTGCTGTAATTGCGCACAAAAGGGTCGATGTAAAAAATCATCCAAGCCTTGAATCTGACCGAAACGTTAATTATTACTACTCCGTAAATTACAGAAAAATGTTTATAAATTTCATGCGAATAAGTCTTTTTTTCCGGAAAATTATTTATTCATAGTCATTCGAAGAATTCATTCATTTTTCTTATCCTTTCATTATGATTCCGATCTTTACCTTGATCAGGTTGAAGCACCAAATTCATTTGTAATGCAAATATCAAATTAAAAAGTTGCTAGTTGGTCAGTGGAACTTCCTTTTCGTGGTTGCTGACTGGTTTTAATCTTTTCGTTTTGAATATTTCTCCGCTTGTCTGCGGCCACCGCCATTAAATGTTTTGTTTAAAAACCTCGACAACGATTGTAAACTTTTCAATGTGGAACATCGCCTACCTGCATAATAAATTTCTTACATTTTACAATTAAATTAACCACCTGCGATTAATAAACCGTACGAAGGTAATTATAAAACAAGACGTGAACCATTTTTAATCTCAATTGCAACACATAGTCGATTGAGTCAAGGGCCGGAAATGAGTACAATGGAAGTTATCCTTTCGGATGGTATCTGCTGGATGTGAACCTGCATTAGGGGGGGGGATCCATCATTCATTCAAAACAAAATGGAGTCAACAATAGACACAGCCGCAATTGATTCATTTACGAATTAAATAACTTTCAAAGGCTTACTTAGAGATTAGCCGGTCTTTATCCGAAGATAAGGCGTGAATACGAGACAGAAGAATAAGCTAATTGGTTTTTTCATTCCTAATAAAGAAAGCGAAGAGGGTTTTTTAAGCTGATTGAGACACTCCCTGAATGCTGGAATGAGGACTCCTGACCGAGGACAGCATTTCCCATTTTCCTGCTGATTAGTTCTGCATTGTATTTTACTCACTTTAAGGATTTTGAGGGTTATTTCTGTAAAAAGGGTTATTAATTCAAAATTCGAATACACCTGTTCTCGATCAATTCTTGGTCGTTTACATCGCGAAGCTGTAAGTATCGAGTTTCATGAAAAGAACACTGGTCTCTCTATCAAAACCCACCCGGGCAAATTTCACATCCGTGGAGAATCAAAAGAGACCATGAAATACTATATATTATAGAAGTACTCGAGTCGTGACCAAAGAGTAAATAAGAAGTCGTCCACTTTCTCAAGGGAAATCCAGTAAGCCGAGGCGAAAAGTCTGACGCAAGACGTGATCGCGTTAGCTGGCATATACTTTCAACTGAATACAAATGTTCGGTTAGCGCTTCTTAAGCTCTGTTCCGTCCACGCGCGTTCATTCATTCTTTCGGAGTCTTCTTTCCGCCTCCTCTGTAGTGTGCCTGTACAGCGGGAGGTCGAACTTCCGCTGCCCGTGGGCCGTTTTCCTTGAATTTCCAAATTTACCAGTCGGTTGTTGAGGTTTCGACGAAGTTCCATTGGGTGAGGTTTAGCCGGGACTTAAAAGGCATACTTATGGTGGGCTAAGGAAAGAAATAAGTGTATCGACCGGGGGATATCGTCGATGTGAATAGTCGAACCGTGGGTGGAATTAATGCAGGGATGGCACTTATGTTGTCGTATGGTATCGCCGTTTTAGAACCATTCAAACTCTTTCTGAATATTTTTACGCCATCCACATTTATTGAGGCATCATTTGGGCGGATGCGAAGTTATCCACCTAACACGTCAAGAATTCCTGTAATTGACGTCTTCTGCCTTGTCTCATTTACTTCCACTTATAAATGATGACCTGTCTTGCTCTTTAAGCACTTGACCCAAGTCTTGGCTTTTTGCTTCGTGCCAATCATTTTGGAGGAAAACTGTGACTTTTCGCATTTACTGTTCTTTTCTTACCAAATGTACTTTTTACTGGAGCTTTTGCACAGTTGTCTTTTTACTATATGAGTGATTGACCGTTATTCTTTTTTTTCCATGCAGGTATGGATAAAGTTCCTAGAAGTTTCAAATAACTGGAGCGGAGTCATCCGCTTTGGGTTCACCAGTAACGATCCAAGCAATTTAAGGTACAGTCTTCCAAAATATGCCTGCCCCGACCTAACAAGCAAACCTGGTTATTGGGCAAAAGCCTTAGCCGAACGCTTCGCCGAACGCGACACCATATTGTATTACTACGTGACGCAAACAGGAGATGTATACTTCGGGATCAATGGAGAGGAGAAGGGAATTTTTTTGTCCGGCGTAGAGACGAGGGGCCCCCTGTGGGCCCTCTTCGACGTCTACGGGAATTCGACCGCGATTGAGCTGGTGTATCAGAGAGCGCCGCTGAACAATTCGAGACGGGTAATTTCGGAGAGCAGCGAAATCAGCCCGGATGTCGACTCCCAAATTCTGCCCTCTTTGCAATCTCTGTGCATACAGAACTCGAACCAAAGAACAGGAGGAGGAGGAGGAGGAGACAACCAGACTGATTGTAGCATAGTGTCGAGATACCACCAAACCGGAACCGAAGTGATACCGCTTCCCTTTCATAGGTAAGTTTTTTTTTTTTTTAATCGTTTCCTTTCCTCGCCGTCCGCCATTTGTTCATTAAAACGGAACCAGATGCAGGGGAAAGAAAAGAAGGTTTGTTATTGGAGCAGCGGAAGTTGGTTTCTTTTCTTTGTACAAATGCTCATCTTTTCTTTCCGAACAATTATCGACATTATTGATTTTATGAGTATTTCTTGAGGGAGTGATTCTAATGGTTATCCTAAATAAGTCGAATCACAAATAGCAAAAGGCGGATTAATTGTTTGGGTTTCGGTCATGAGTTTGCTCAGGGTGAGAAAAGCATTTTTATAAAAAAAAACTAAATTTGAAAACAACAAAAAAATTAATATTTGGGAGAAGGAAAATTATTCAGGTGTCAAATTTTGTTCTTTTCCAGAACACACGGCCAGAACATTCGCATATCGAATGACCGGTGCATAGCAACCAGAAGTGATACAGAATTCTGCATGGGTTACGTTTTTACGTCCAGACCCGTTCAGTTAGGGGAAAAGATCATCATCCAAGTTCTCGCAACGGAACCCATGTATGCGGGCGCTATGGCCTTCGGACTGACTTCCTGTGACCCGGCCACCCTGCAAACCTCCGATCTTCCCGAGGATTCAAACTCTCTCCTGGATCGACTCGAGTACTGGGTGGTGCAGAAGGACGTGGCCAGCAAACCCCAAAGAGGGGACGAACTCTGCTTCTGCGTGTTGCCAACGGGAGAAGTACAGTTCTCGAAGAACGGGGGTCAGCCCGAGGTTTTCATGCACGTCGACCAAACCCTCCAACTGTGGGCGTTCTTCGACGTGTACGGGACCACTCAAAAAATCAGGATGGTCGGATCGATCATGGGACCCGTTCGTGGCAACTCGAGGCCCACTCCATGGCCGGGAGTGGTGGACGTCGCCAGGAGGAGACTCAGGATCAGCTCCGTCTGCGCCCGGGAGTCTTCTCTCGTCGGGAATCAGATAGTGAACGGACACGGACTCCCCCCTGCGCCCGTTCAAAGCAGTCAAACCAACGGAATACCTCGCAGACATTGCTGTGTGCCAGGAACGGCGAGCACAACCCCTCCGACGACACACCCGTCTGCCGAAGTGGTACAGTTTCAACCAACGGTGAGTTTCCTCAACAATCTCATTGATTTCGTTGTGTGTAATCAAATGAAAAATAACGTTGTTTCTCTCTTTCAGATGGGTGGCGGAACAGTACTGGTTGTTAACCTCCCACCGGCACACTCAAATTTTGTCAATCAACAACAGCAACAACAACAACAACAGCAGCAACAGCAACCCGCCAGGCATTCACCTCCTTCATTCAGCAATCATTCTCCCAACGAAGTTCACAACTCTCATTCCAATGGGTTCGACAGGTTACCAGCTTCTTCGGGAACATTAGTGTCTAATTATAGCGGCACATACGTCGAGGTTAGCATCAGAGAACACAAATTTTTTATTATAATCATTTTAAAAAAGTGGTGGTATCAGAGACGAACACTCCCTAATAAGTGTTTAATACGCGTCTGGTTCATTTTCAGCCGATCTCCTCAGGGAACTACCCAACGATCGAGTCCCGCGTGTCCTGGGGCGACGTTACAACGACGTCGGGGGCCAACTCCGAATGCTCGATTTGTTACGAACGTTCCATCGACAGCGTTCTCTACACCTGCGGTCACATGTGCATGTGCTACGATTGCGCCGTTCAGCAGTGGCGGGGGAAGGGAGGCGGTCATTGTCCGCTCTGTCGTGCTGTGATCCGAGACGTGATCAGAACCTACAAATCTTGATAAATCCCAAAGATATTGTTAAGCGTGAACATAAGACTGCCTATGAAATTTGTTTATATGTAATTGAAAGCAATCCGGAGAACGTTCAAATGGAGTTTTCCGTATCAGATTTGTTAGAGTCGATTTTATAAGCCATTTTTACTGCGGATTTTAAGAAAATATTGTAGTTTATTAGGACAGCGTAATCGAGGAAATAAACAAATGAGTTTTTTATTGTAAGGCAAATCAGCGCTTGTTTTCTCGGACAATTCTGGAATAAAAATGTTGACGTTGTACTTAACAAAAAAACTGAGGCATTGATGAGATGAAATTAATTTAAATGATTGCTTAATCAGAGCTCTTTTCGTTTGCTTTGAAACTTTAGCACCGAAATAACCGCTGATTTGACATCTTTGGAAGAAATAACGACTGTATTGTTTCACTTAGTAATCAAAAGGCAGAAAATTGAAGCAGTTATCGTTTTAACGAAGCCGCACTGCCGGTAGAGTTGATTTCAGTGGGAATCGAAAAAGAATGCTTTTTGGTGACAATTCCAATGTAAATTTATATTTATATATTTAATTCTTTAATTTGGCATTTCGACACTCTTCAAAATTAGGAAACTTTTTTTTTGATCGACTAAAACACCCTTTAATCTCTTGACGTTTTCAACAGAAAAAAACAGGAGTCGCTTTATAAGACAGGAAACTTTGTTTTTACAAAAAAAAAAACGGGACATTCTATCATTTATTATCTTTGATGACTTTTTAATTTATTTTTCGACTCTTGGAAATAATACAGCAGTTGTAACAGTTTCTTTCGACTTGACGGGTTTTCTGTAAACTCTTTGTAACATTGACAAAAACGCCGAATCGACATTTGAAATAATAATCACACGTCAAAGTCAGTTTTTCTATTTTGTAGTGCATAGCTTCAGCCGAATAAAACAGCTTTAAATTATTACCATATTTAGGCCCCTTTCTCATCATATATTTCATGGTTGTGATTGTAAATAGACACGATTAAGTGATAGTCTTTGAGTTTTGTCCTTAAAGCATTCTAGAAGAGTTCCATATCCGGTTTCCCCAGGCGAAAATATCGACTATATTGTAACTTGTAGAATAATAAAATTGTTTTTTTATAGCCGCCGTAATGTAAATTTAAAATCTCTCGTATGGGTGATAATATATATATTATTTTATGCTTGGCTAAAATGCAAAATATAAATTCGGTTTATTCTTTTGAATATGGCAGCTTTTTTTCTTATGACGGAATGAGTTTATTTTAAAGTCGAGTGTTCAGTCTGGTTTTTATAAATTATTTGGAAATGATATTTTTAATTTTTGATGAAAAATGTGAATATTACTTAATTTATTGGTCATTATCATAATCATCGTTCATCATCACCATCATCTCTTCATTTCCTGTTTTTTTTTTCTTTTCATTTTCGTTTTTAATTTTGTAAATTTTTCCAATTTAAAAGTCTGGTTGATGAGTTAAGCTTTGGTGATGCCGTGGACGTGATTTTTTTTTTTTTTAAAACGGTCTTTAGAATTTTCGACGCATTCATCACCTAAACATTATTTATTAGAAAATTTTTTGTGTTGAGTTTTTATGTTCTTCTTGGGTGTGGTGTATACTTCTTTTTTTGTTTTTGTGGATATCTAGTCAGTGATCATCAGTGACTTATCTTTTGTTGATTTTATTTCGGATTCATTAGTTTTCTTCATTTATGAAAATTATTCCTCATTATTATTTCAGTTCATTATCGAATGGAGAGATAAAACTTTCAGATTGTTTCAAGTCAGGGTTTTCTATTATTAGCCTGCAGTGAAATTACCGTTGAAACTTAACAAGTAGAAGAGGTTTCATATTTATGATATTCTTAATAGATATTGATGAATTAAAACCTGTTTGGGGAAAAAGTTCTGAGGCAAAATAATTCCGAATCTCATGTGGAAGAAGTAGTTTCACTGTTTTCACAGTTTCAGTATTTTAAAAAAAAAAATGTCAACTTTCAAAAGCAACTGAAAATGTAATATGTAGAGTTGGTGTGCGAACTAGTCAAATACTCGATCAGAGAGCTAGTGTTATCTGGAAATATCCTCAAAGGTGCAAAATGAAATTATCAGATGTTAATTGTATGATTAAAAATGTAAAAGAATTCCCCGTGAAAATTTCTGATGACGTATATTTAAGAGGTCTCATCAAAATATTTTCAGGGGAAACCTTCGTTGAAAGAGGAAAAATAGGTTAATACTAAAATACGTATTAACGATATATAAAAAACGAATGGAAAATGAAGATGAAAGTGCAATAAATGCAGACAAACCAAAGTGATGGAGATTTTCCTCTCTCGCGAAGGTCAGATTTCGTTGTGATCGTTTCATTTTAGCATCTTTTGGATTAGTTCGGAAGATTAATTACAAAAAAAAAATGCAGTTAATTAAAATAAATAAAAAGCTTAGCACTTACTTGAGTAATATTTGCAGATAAAATCCTGATATTTATACCATCCGACTTTCTGATACATAGAGTGTAAAAACTTTAGTTTTTCCCATGGCTTTGAGTTATTTAACGTGTTTAGCTTATAAGTTCTAATTTTTCTTCATACGGCTGATAGTACCAAAATTTGTAAATTATTTTTTATATAAGGTATAATACTCTGTCGTTATTCATTACCATAATAAAATGGCTTTTTGACATTATGCATTTGTTTATTGGTTTTGCAGGATTAGACTTACTCGAATTTTCCCAAATTGAGTCTCGTTCCTTATATCCTCATCTAAATTCAAGACTTTGCTGATTCAGCAGCACTTATGAATTTACCTTTTAACAGGTTCATTTCATAAATATCTATTTGTACTTATTCACGGGTAATTTTTATTGAATTTTAAATTTGTTTCTTTTCGAGTGAAACTCCTTTCGCACAGATTTGCCTGTATCCCCTATACCCAGTCTTTGTTATATCATAAGGAAGCCTTAATCTGTCTTCGCAGACCAGTTTTTCTATTTCCTCCTTCGTTTCCTTGGGTAACATATCCGGAAGAGGATTACAACAACAACTACATTCCACCTCAGGTCCTTTCCTCGTCCAAAAGGTCTTAAAAGGATCGCCAAGACTTCTGCTTTGTAAGCAGTCCCAGTGTTTGGCTGCAGTCACCCATCCCGGAGGAAGCAGAGCATGTATAACTGGTTTGAATCTCAAATCACTTCCTTCTACTTCAACTCTATTGAGGGCTTTCGGTTGCTTGGAAATTTTCAAGGCAGCCTCCTCCAATAATATTTTATGCATTCCGGTGTAGGTATAATTTAAAATTGTGTTCAAATTCTCTTCATCTTCTACTTGGCCAAGAGGCAAAGTCGGTGAGAGTATTGTAGACGGTTCAGAATTTTCGTGATCTTTTCGGGATTTGAGAGGCTTTTCCAAACTGAAATATTCTCTGGGATCTTTACCGACGATGGGCTTTGCTGACAAGTACAGATCGAATGGGACGTGGACGGAGGGTTTGTAAGGGGCGTGAGATTGGGGATCAATACGAACCCTCGGAGGTGGTGGTTTGGCGACAGGTTCTTCTCTGGGTCTGTTATCGCTTTTTGCTTCCGCTGGGTCCAATGGCCAAATCTGATAATCACATTTATGAGTGGTTAATTCCTCAATCAAGTTGAGCTTTTGCTTCTTGGGCATTTTAAGGTTTAACTCTTTAAAAAATGATTATTATTTTAATGTGTTTATTCTTGGATCAGGTGTTGCATGTCAACAAAGACTATGAATTTCATTTTGAATGAAATTAAAAGAATCTAGGTGGCATTCAGAGGATCCTTGAGATCATAATGTCAATTAGTTTTATTATAATAAAAAGAGTCGTTATTCGTGTTATCCTATGGTTCTTTTAACTATTTAAGAATCGTTTAGTGTAAACTTATCTTGAAATTTTCTGAAGATTTAAATTGACAATAATACAATTTTCCCGAATTTCTGATTGTGATAACCGCTCTAATAACGGTCATTCCCGAGCGCGCCGTTGTAATCTTTATTAAGGAAAAATTATACAATTTATTTTGCATTCAATTACAATTAAATAAATATAAGGCAAGTATAATGAAAGAAATAAATGCAAAAAACCCGATTTCCTTTTCGAAAAACAAAAATTTATGAATTTTTTCAAAGCACTTCAATTACTCCACACGCATTTTAAATTTCGCGCCATTAATCCACACCAACTTATATTGAATCCGAGAAGGCGGTGTTTAACTTCAAGACTGGTGTTCAGGTTCTGCCTTTAGTTTTTCGAAATGTCTTAAGATCTTTATTTTAATTAGTTCGTATTGATGTCATTCTGAAAGAAGTTTTTATCTTTAAAAGAATTTATAGTATTATTTGAATTCTGCTATTATTGGAACGTATTATCTACTCAAATAAAAGCAGGTTAAGTTTCAGTGAACAATATTTTTTTGGTTACTTGAATTTATTAGTCATAAATTATTAGAAATATTTCGAAGTGTTAGATATAACTTTTGTAATCTTTCAGTAATTTTGAGTTTTTTTTAGGTACTAAAAAAAGTGTTCTTTATTCAGTTTTTTAAATAAAGCATGTGAATTTGAATCGTCTCACGAGCACCTTTCGCCATACGTGTCAATTATTGCATTTATTTAAAAACTAATTATTTCAGAATTCAGAACTCTGTAATATAAAATTTTTTTGCAGGAAATGGAGAGAGTACCTGATAAAATCGATTTTTCTCATGAGGAGGAAAAAATAAATAATTTTTGGGAAAAAAACCACACTTTTAGATCCAGCCTGGAGCAGTCGCTCATGAGAGAAAAATTCACTTTTTTCGACGGACCCCCATTCGCAACAGGTCTGCCTCATTATGGACATGTGTTAGCAGGAACAATCAAAGATGTGGTCACCAGATTCGCCCATCAGAGTGGACATTACGTGAGCCGAAGATTCGGCTGGGATTGTCACGGTCTACCTGTTGAATATGAGATTGATAAGTTACTGAAGATCACTGGGCCCAGTGATGTTCAAAAAATGGGCATTGATAAGTACAATGCTGAGTGCAGGGCAATTGTTATGAGATATTCTAATGAATGGGAAGTCATAATGAAGAGGTTAGCCAGGTGGATTGGTGAGTATTAAAACATTTCAAATTTTTCTGCCAGTCCAATCAAAATTTAATCAAGTTTTTTCATTTCAGATTTTGAAAATGATTATAAGACACTATATCCCTGGTATATGGAGTCAATATGGTTTATTTTTCATGAACTCTACATGAAAGGTTTAGTGTATAAGGGTGTTAAAGTAATGCCCTATTCAACTGCTTGCAATACACCCTTGTCCAATTTTGAATCGGGTCAAAATTACAAAGAAGTTCAAGATCCTCAGGTTATTGTTGGGTTTCCTCTTGAAGATGATCCTTCTGTGATGATAGTTGCATGGACAACAACACCATGGACTTTGCCCAGTAATTTAGCTGTTTGTGTTCATCCAGAATTGACTTATGTTAAAGTAAAGTGTAAGTTAACTGTTACAACTTGAGAATGTGTTTTTACCTGATTTCGACCTTATTAATATTTGATTATTTTTGGACTTATAGCTTTGAAGAAAAATGAAGTTTATATACTAATGGAAGCAAGGCTCTGCATGTTATTTAAAAAAAAAACTGATTATGAGCTTTTGGATAAATTTCCTGGAGAAAAGTTAAGAGGCCTTCGTTATGAACCACTTTTTCCATATTTCTCTGAGGTGAGGGTTGCATTTCTTTAGGGTATTTAATTTCTCTAAAATAATGCAGTGATAACATTAATTTTTTTTACATCAATAGTAATTAAGGATCTTTGGAGAGATAACAATGTGCTCTGAATAATCCATATTTTTAACATTTTTTCTGTCTGAATTTGAAACTCTCATTTCAGAGAAAAGCAAACGGAGCTTTTCAAATCTTGGTCGATAAGTATGTAACGGATGACGCAGGGACTGGAATAGTCCATCAGGCGCCCTACTTTGGAGAGGACGATTACAGGGTGTGCCTGGCTGCGGGACTTATATCACGTGATCAGGAAATGATCTGTCCCGTGGACGACAGCGGTCGATTTGTAAAGCCCGTAGTCGATTTCGAGGGAGAGTACATCAAAGACGCGGACAAGAAGATAATTAAATACTTGAAAGAAAAATGCCCTCGAAGGTTGGTGGATTCAAGCACCGTTAAGCACAGTTACCCGTTTTGTTGGAGATCAGACACTCCTCTGATATACAAGGCCGTGCCCTCGTGGTTTGTCAGAGTCGAGCAGATGACGGAGAATCTACTGGAAAGCAGTCAGTCTACCTACTGGTGAGTTTTTGTCTTAACCCGTTGAGTGCGAGATAATTTGGAGCGTCTTGCCCTGGGTGCCGAGGTTTTATCTTGAAAGTTTACAATATATAATTACAAAAATGTAATAAGTTTACAGTATTGTAATTTTTATATAAAAACACTACCAGATAAGTCGTAGCTGATGTCACTGAAAGAAATTCCCGTGTTGAAATTTCTGTACTAAATTCCTGTTTGAGATTTCTGTATCAAATTCCTGTGTCGAAAATTTCCGTATCAAATTCCTGTATTGTAATTTCTGTATGAAATTCCTGTCTGAAATTCCTGTGCTGAAATTTCTGTATTAAATTCCTGTTTGAAATTCCTGTCTGAAATTCCTGTTTGAAATTCCTGTCTGAAATTCCTGTTTGAAATTCCTGTCTGAAATTCCTGTCTGAAATTTCTGTATGAAATCCTATTTGAAATTTCTGTATCAAATTCCTGTTTGAGATTTCTGTATGAAATTCCTGTACTGTAATTTCTGTACTCAAATTCCTGTGTTGAAATTTCTGCATCAAATTCCTGTGCTGTAATTTCTGTATGAAATTCCTGTGTTGAAATTCCTACGCTGAAATTTCTGTATAAAATTCATTTATCAATAATTCCACTACGAGATCTCTCGTAGCCAGCATTCAATGGGTTAAAACGACCGTAAGAATGTGCCAAGTTATATACTGTATTCCTTCCCTTTCAGGGTGCCTGATTTCGTGAACGAAAAGCGTTTCGGCAACTGGTTGAAGGGAGCCAGGGATTGGGCTATCAGCCGAAATCGGTATTGGGGCACTCCCATTCCTCTTTGGGTGTCCGAAGACGGCAAAGAAATCGTATGCGTTGGCAGCATAAAGCAACTGGAGGAACTAACAAATCAGAAAATAACGGATTTGCATCGTGAAAAGTAGGTTTCGTCCTTTTCAAACTCAGAGTTAATGTGAGGACGAACTCAAGTGGAGTTTTCATTGCAGCATCGATCACCTGACCATTCCCTCAGTGAGGCCAGGGATGCCACCTTTGAAACGCGTGTCCGAAGTGTTCGACTGTTGGTTCGAGTCTGGTTCTATGCCATACGCACAGGTTCACTTTCCTTTCACGAGGGATTGCGAAATCGATTTCCACAAAGGTTTCCCGGCTGATTTCATTGCCGAGGGCATCGATCAAACCAGAGGATGGTAAGCAGCTATTCGTTCGTTTTTAATCCCTAAAAAATCACAGAGAAGTAAAAGAATCTATCATTTCAGGTTTTACACTTTAATTGTAATATCCACTGCCATATTCAATAAGCCTCCTTTTAAAAATTTAATAGCGAACGGTTTAGTCCTCGCGTCGGACGGACAGAAAATGTCAAAGAGGAAGAAAAATTATCCGGATCCGATGGACGTCGTCAAGAAATACGGGGCGGATGCTTTAAGGTTGTACCTTATTAATTCGCCCGTTGTGAGGGCGGAGAATCTCAGGTTCAAAGAAGAGGGCGTTCGCGATGTGCTCAAAGATGTCCTCCTCCCGTGGTACAATGCGTACCGATATTTGGCACAGAGCATTGAGAGATTAACTGCAGTGAGTGTTTTCATGTTTTCATTTAATAAATCCCCCTGAGAAACATTTTCACTTGGGTTTCTTTTAACAGGAGGGTAAAACATTTGAGTACGACAGTGGAAAGGAACACTCGTCGACGAACACAATGGACCGGTGGATCAAATCAGCCACTCAAACAATGGTTTCCACCGTTTGGACCGAAATGGCCAAATTTCATCTGTATAAAGTAGTTCCCATTTTGGTCGACTGCATCGATCAGTTGACCAATTGGTATATAAGAATGAATAGGAAGCGATTGAAGGTGAGAGTTTTGTGCGGTTCGCCGGGGGTCTTACGAAGGGATCTGATTTTGTTTTTCTATTTTAGGGAGACAACGGAGAGGAGGACTGCCTGAGAGCAATCAACACTCTCTTCGGAGTTCTCTTCACTTTCGTCCGAATAATGGCTCCGTTCACTCCATATTTGTGCGAATTGATGTATAAAAACTTGAGGCGGCAGCTGGCGTCTTCCGAAGACAAAACCTTCGAAAGCATTCATTTCTTGAATTTGCCCAAACCGGTGGTCTCTGACATAGACGTCGTCATAGAGAGGAGGATCAAGCACATGCAGCATGTCATTTCGGCGGGGAGGATCGTCCGAGATAAGAGGACCATTCCAATGAAGGTAATCGTATTGTCATTTTGGAGAGATTAACCCTTTGCGGTCGTACAGTAGCGCTCAAAAGTATTTTGACGATACAAAATTTAGTAGTTAATTTTTTCACTATAAGATTTTATTTATTTTGCCGTTGTATTATTCACCCTATCAGTACCATTAATTTGTAATTAATCAGTATTATTGTATTGTAATTAATAAATATTGTAAATAAACAGTATCAGTATTGTAATTAATCAGCCCGTTGTATTACTTAGCTATCAGTACCATTAATTTGTAAATAATCAGTACCATTCGTCGCCCTTTCGGCATTAAAATAACAAAATATACAAAACATTACATTCTTTTTAATACTTTTACTCTATTATATTATTACCATTCTATAATTGTAAACTCTTTGTTTCTTCTATTATTTAATTAATATTATATTTATAAATGTTGTAAAGCATTGTAATGAAATTTCACTTTGTAACTCTTACGGGTGGAAAACTAATAATTTTGTATTGTCAAAATACTTTTGAGCGCTATTGTATGTCTGCTCTCAGCCATCACAGCGAGGAACTGTACGAATCTTCATACTGTATCTTTTACTTAACTTTTCCTGAATTTCTATTAAACCTTTTCATCAACTAATACGATTGGAGATAACAAAATTTAATCTAAACAAAATGTTAGAATGCCAAAGATTGTGCTTTCTAAATTGTATTTATGAGTAATTAGAGATTCTCTCTCGTTAAAATATGACTAAATATTACCGAATATTATGTATATGTATCCCTGCTCTTTCCAAAGAAATTAATTCCGACCAATAGATACCCATACACAAATTTTATACGACCGCAAAGGGTTAAAATACTATGAAATACTTTCAGTACCCACTCCCGGAGCTCATAGTCATCCACAAGGACAAAGAATACATCGAAGACTTGAAAGTCGTGGAAGGTTACATCCTGGAGGAACTGAACGTGAAGAGCCTGATTCTGTCGACGGATTGCGACAAATACAAAGTGTCGCTGGTTGCGGACGTCGACCACAAACTGTTGGGCTCTCGCCTCAAGGGAGACTTCAAGTCCGTCTTGCAAGCTGTTAAGGTAATGCTCGACTGAAGAAGTTATCCTAACCCTTTGCCGGACGATGGGAATAACATTGTGTTCTTCATTCAGGGATTAACGGATTCTCAAGTGCAAGAATTTTTAAAAAATGGTCAACTCGAGGTTCTGGGACATATGTTAAGCATCGATGAGGTGTTTATCTCCTACCGATTCGAAGAGGGTTCTTTTGACAGTCAGAAATACGAGGCAGTGGGCAGTAAAGAGGTGAGGTTGAATAAGGTTAAAACAATGAATGGCAGTGAATATCGGGTGTTTATTCATTCCAGGCGGCGTTGCTGTTTGACATGAACAGGGACGCGTCCATGTTGGACGAAGGTTTGGCTCGTGAGGTTGTCAACCTTGTTCAGAAACTTCGGAAGAAAGGACAGCTCGTTCCCACTGATCCGATCACAGTGTTGTACAAAGTCACCGACGACGATTCCGATCTCGTCGGCGTTATCTCTTCGCAAAAGAGTTACATCGAGAACCTTTTGAAGGTGCCTCTCAGGCCTTGGTCTTCTGTCGACGAAAACTCTGATTTCGTCGTTGAAGAATCATCCTCGGTTAGTTCTTCTTTCCCATGATAGATGGCACTTTTTTGTAATAGAAAAAATGCGATAAATGGAAATTTGAATTGTTGTAGATTAAAGGTTCTCCCGCACTGATTCAGCTGAAAATCATCCGAGGGTTCGTCAAAGACTGGAACAAGGTTTAAAGTCAACTGAGGGTTTTAAGGGATTACCCAACGAAGTACTATTAAATCGATCTCTAAACACAAATGTTCTCCGATGTAAACAGTTCCCAGTCAGCACTCGCATTGAGTTGTGCTTTATAACCGTATGGAAACACATTGTGACGTTGTTATACTTTTTTTAATAATTTTATATTTATAAAGTGATGACCGAATGAAAATCAGAATTGTAAACACATACTCCAGTCAGTCTAAATAAAGTTTTTCTTATGGGAATACCTCTTTCAATTCAACCCTTTCCTTTAGGTCAAATCTGGGTGAGATTTTCTTAAAAGAAAAACGTGGAAAACAATACACGTTATTTAAATTTATTAAATTAAATCATTTCTTACAGCACAAATAATTACATTTAAGCGAAACAAATATACTATATATATATTACACGTAATTGTAAAATAATAAACTAAACATAATTACACTTTTCGCTGCCAAAATATTTAAAAAAAAAATGCATTTTCCCGTCAACTGTTTGGGTTTTTTCTTTTTAACTCACTACGAATCCCGGACTTGTAAAGCTTTTCTTAACTAAAAATAATTTACTTTCTTTTGACTAGTGCTCATTACTGACGAAAAAAAAAAACAAAAAACGTATTATAAAAAAAAAACAACATTTGTACATAAATTTATGCAGAAGAGATGCTTTCATCAATAGAAAGAAACAAAGAGCATTTCATTAAAGCTCAAACGACTGAATACCACTGTCGAACGTACTTTAAAGATTTTTATCAGAACTACTTTTCCCAGTAACGTTCTCCAGAGAGTTACTGCATTGTGTGGACAACATTCAAACTAAATAAACTAAATAAAGTTAATACTGTAAAGTAGATGTAATGGATAATACTCTGTGTCGAAATGAAAAGCCGGATCAACGTGTTCAGGAATGCTTACACACTAATCCAGGCAGTGAGGGCTACATTTAATACTCAGTAACAATTTTCTCCCATTTACATTTATTTCATTCGCTCCAAAAGAAAAAAAAAATCAACAAAATAAAACGCCTTTCGGACACAAATCAAAGTCTTTTCGTTTGGACTTTATAACCGAAACTAAACATTAGCAGTCTTTTGTCTTTAGAGAAGAAAATAAAAATTACAAACGACGCTTAAAGTCATTTAACCTATCAACGGTTTTCTCAGTTCGCTTATTTTCAAAAAAAAAAAACTTTCCTACTAATATTTACATGAGTACAAAAAAATAATAGTTTTATATGTATATATATATAAATATATACAAAACGAAAACTTTGTACTTTTTTACAGAGACTGAGCTGAGCAAACCTTCCCCGCGTGCTTAAGGCACACTTAATTTATGTAAGCAGTCACCCTTTATTTCCCGTGAAAAGGTGACGCAGTAATTTTCATGGTGTTACGACGAATAGTCAAAGGTTTTTCGCGGGAAAATTCAAAAGGTTTGCTTCAGCAATACTAAAAAAGGGGAGCGGGAGAGGGGAAACTTTCTTCGTCGTCGCTGTTCCCAGGACTGGACTGAGGCGTTTCTACTTGTGGAAGCCCGAGATCAAGATACTCCTGTTGAGCGATAATTAGTTATTAATCGGGGTTTTTTTTCCAAATAAAATATATAAAAGACTCACCTCGTTTGCTGTTTGAGACAAAATGCTGTCGAGACTTTGCACCAGCTCCCAGAAAGTGGGTCTCGCCACCGGTTGGTAACTCCAGCATTCCCTCATGAGCATGTAGATTTCCAGAGGGCAGCACGGAGGTTTCTCCATTCTGTGACCGCTCCGCAAGAGCTGGAACAGCTTCTCCACCCTGGGCACGGAGGGGTAAGGAGTGCCCCCCAGGGTCATGATCTCCCACAGCAAGACCCCGTACGACCACACGTCACTCTGTGAGGTGTACACTCGGTCGAAGAGGGCCTCCGGCGCCATCCACTTCACCGGTAACCGTCCATCCGTTGTTTTCCGGTAATAATACTGACAGTGAATATCACGAGCTAATCCGAAATCGGCTATTTTCAGAATATTATTATCACTAACTAATACGTTTCGAGCTGCTAAGTCTCTGTGAATGCACTGCAAAAGGAGAACAAACGGTTAGACTTTCGAAATCTTCTTGAGAATCCGAAGTTGTGTACCTTTCTCGAGGCCAAATACTCCATCCCTCTCGCCACTTGGTAAGCGAATGAGACCAAATCCTTCTGTGTGAGAGTTTTCCTCTCTTTCATCCCCGTGCCGATGGCGGGTTCGTATCCCGAACAGGGCCTGTGCTGTCTGAGGAACTCCCTCAGGTTCCCGTTGGGGGCGTACTCGACGACGACGTAGAGGGGCCCATCCTGGGTGCAGCACCCCAGAAGATTTATAATATTTATGTGCTTCCCGATCATCTTCATCATTTCCATCTCCGAAACCAAATCCATCATTTCGGCGTCGGTGTGTCCCTCTGAAACAAAACATTGAGTTGAGTGTTGGACGGAAAGTGCTGAACTGCTGAAAAGAGGAAATACCTTTGAGCATCTTCACGGCGACAACGGAAGTAACGCCCTGCTTGATGATCCCCTGCGCCTTCCGCCTTGACGACCTTCCCGAAAGCCCCCTCGCCCAAGACCTTCCCCAGGATGAGCTGACTTCTGGGGAATTCCCAGGCGGCGTCCAGCGGGAGCTCATACTGCGTTATCAGCTCTCCCGGCGACACTCCCAGAATGCTCCCGTTCCCCGATTTGCAGTTCTGGAGCTTTTGCTTTTCGATTTTGACGACGGGCATCATTAGAGGCTCCGTCGCGTTCGCCTCCTCGTTGGCCATCCTCTGCTTCTCGACGACGATTATCTTCTTGTTCATTATGAGAGCGGCTTCTGCAATCTTTTGCTTGTTCGTCCGTTTGATTTTGAGGAAGTACAGGAAAAATGATATTATGAGGATCGTCATGGTGCCCACGCTCACCGCAATCACAGCATAGTTGGAGAACGTCATTCGAACTTTCAGATGCTCTTCCCTCACCTCTTCTTCTGAAAAAAACAAAAAGCAGGGAAAAATTAATGTCCAGAATCCTGATCTAAGCATTTAACCATCAGAAAACGGAAAACTTACTGTCGATAACGCGGAGATACGCACTCGAGAAGGTTATGCCCAAACTATTCCCCGCGATGCAGGTGTACCAACCTTCCTGCTCATGCGTCACATTTTGCAGCACTAAAATATCAGCATTGGGGTTGTCAACTCCCGTCTGGAAAATACAAATCCGGTTACGTGGCTCTAAATAACTTCTCAAATTAGATCGAAAACATGATGGAACCACTGTGCACATCCGGCAAATCATTTCACCTTAACAAAACCATGACCCACTCAAAGTGTTAACGGATAATTCTAACAGAGGCATGCTGAGAAACCGAAATGATAGCTGAGATACTCACGTCTGCTGTTAGTAGTCCGCTAGCGGGTTCAAGAAAAAACACAAAAGTTACCATTAAACCGTTATAAGTAATTTTACAAAGAGCAACAGAGGTTAAAATGGACGTCGTGCCTTTGTAACGGTTCTTCCACGCGAAGTATAATCGAAAAATAAGTTGACAAAGGACGACGTCCTGGGTGTTAATGAAACAGCGGTCAAAGATGAAGCTCAAAAGTGTCAAACATGCAGAAAAAAACCCAAAAAATGGTACCTTCACCGTATAATTATTAATCTCTTCCATATTATCTACTTCGTCGACTTTTATAGAAACCCAAATCATGTGATGATGGAGGTGTGACAAAACTGAGCATTTGAAAGTGGCATTTTCGCCCACAACCGCAGTTTTATTTTGTGGCGCCTCTGTCAGAATCGGACGGTGATGCAACACTTCTAGAATTTAATTCCTTTTGTTAATAAAACCACTTAACGGTCGCTGATATTGGACTCGTATACCGCAGGAGACCGCAGCGTTTTGTTACACTTTCTTTTGGCAAAAACCACATCATAATGGCTTTTTTTTACGGGGGCAGAATTTTGAAAACTCTTTGGAAAATAATTCTCTTTTGATTCCACATAACTTAAATTATTGATTTTTCAGATTTTTCTTATAATATAAATCCTTTACAGTAGAGGAAAAAAAATGCCCGACGTTTTATTAACGACAATAAATATGGCGAGTGATTAATGTAGAATTTTTATAAACCTGTAACCGTCTCATATTCTTATTTTATTAAATAAGAATGCTACTTTTGTCATCCCCAAGGAATTCCTTCAAAACGTCGTCTGGACACAAACCTTTTGCAAATTGAAATATTCCACCACCACCCAACAGTTAACACACGAAAACACCTCAACCAGCAATACAGTAAATAAGCACCAATCACCGAGCTGCCCCAATGGATTCTGTACCTGAATTACAGTGCCGTTGGGTATTTCATCGGAATTAGACGGGAAAGAGTGAATTCTGAACCATTGGATGAATGGCTCTGTATCGGAATAAACTTCGCATTTGAAAGTGGCATTTGAGCGAACGACCACCGTTTGGTTTTTCGGATATCCCTCTTTAATGTACGGTCTGTGAGGGAATCTCTCTGTTTGAAAACAACCCTTCCGTGAGTTACTGTCCGTACGCACTCCGCACCAGACGATACGGCCCCATACGCACCTATCACGTCCACCCTGAAGGTGAACTCTATGCACCCCTCCGAGTTGCACACCGTGCAGGTGTAGTTGCCGGCGTCGTCGGTGACGAGGTCCTCGAGGACAATGGACCACCTCGAGTAGCGAATGGTGCCCAGATGCCTGGTGGGCGGGAGTCCGTCCTTAGTCCACGTGATGTTTGGATAAGGATTCCCTTCGGCGGGGCATTTCAACTTGACCATGTTCCCCGCGGGTTTGACGCATATTTTATGCATCTGATCGGGCCTCGTGAACTTGGGCTTTGTCCTCAGCTCGGTCGAGTTGAAGGATCCGACGGTGGTCTGGACGTCCTGGTCCTTGTCCGAGTCCTCGGGATCGGCGGGCTCGATCAGGGACATCGAGGGGAGGAGGGACGCGACGACGTGGAGGTGAGCGCCGGCCACGGTTCGTCCCTCCGGCGTGTTCACGATGCAGAAGTACCAACCTTCGTTCTCTTGGGAGACGTTCCTGATGACGAGGTCGGGAGTGGTGGTTTGCAGCTGAAAAAGCAACCATGAGAAACTGAATGAGGGAGAACAAAAGTGATAACTGCTAAGAATGCTTTGAAACGCCTTCCTATCGCCTCGAGAGTGAGTGGAAGAAGTCATAACAACAACAACAATAATAATAATTACAACAATAATTTACGGAATAAGAGTGAGTGACAAAGCAGTAAAACAAAATAATGTAAAAGCGACGTGGGCCGTTCAAAATTACAATCAATGGTTTGGAGGTGTTTTAGAAATTTAACCATAAAGCTCCTAAATTTTTTCATCAACATAAGAGTAATTTGTTGCTCCAATGTAAACAAACCATACATATTATATATATATAGAGAGAGAGAGGAGGAAAGACGTCAGCGGTTTTCCCAACGTTTTCTTATTGTCTTAGGCATAGGGGCACTGTCTGGGTGGACATTGTGGCCCCATTTCGGGGCTCCACGACATTCTGTGGTGTAAAATTTAATTACAAAAGAAACCTTTATTTTCTTACCCGAGGGGTGACGAATACAATGAAAACGTAAACCAAATGTAGTCGAAACCGAAAAAATTCTCAAAATCTCTAAGGGCGGGTCTGTTGGGTGTTAAAAAAACATTTAAACTTCAACATGGCTCGTGGAAAAAGCCACATGAGCGAACGAATTTATTTACTTACCATTAATTCAGACTCAACATCTTTTGTGTTTGTTTCACCCCTTTTGCCCCAAAGCCACACGACGGGGGCGGAGGAATCGGACGGGTGGGAGCATTTGAAAGTGGCCGTTTCTCCCTCCAACAGAGTTTGGTTCTCCGGATATTCGCTCAGGGCCGGCCCTCTGGTTGATCTGCCTGAAATTTCAAATGCACGTCGGGAAATGTTGCCAAAGAGGTGGAGAATTGGCAAAGCGTTGCTTTTGTTCATTGTCTGGATTTTATGCGTTTCCTCGAGTCGACCCCAACTCACTCAAAATAGTAATGGCGAAAGTGTCGTAAATGCATTCGGCGCTGTCGCACTGCAGACAAGTGTAGTTTCCGGAATCTTCGACGGAGGTGTTACTCAGAAGCAGAGACTCGTTATCGGTTCCTTCGAAGGCCGATATTTCCGACAGAACGTCTCCGTTTTTCAGCCAGGTCACGTTTGAAAACTGCTGATTATTTTGGGTGCAATTCAACACCACTTGTCCGCCCTCGGCGAGGAAAATCTGTTTCTCGTCAGAGACCAGCGACGTCAGCCTCTCTTCCAGAGTGTTCGAATCCGAAGACTGCAGCGACCGAATCATTGGAATTTCTGAAACGAAAAAAGAACTTCAAGTCAGCACCGAAAGGAGAAAACCCTTCTTGGCAACCATGGATGCAGCGCACCTTTGTCAGCGCCCGGATTCGGTTTCGAAGGTGGAAAGGGAGGGGTTTCTGAGTCGGACGCCGAATCCCCCTGCACCCCCTCGTCCGCGGGCGCACCGGGGGAGGAGAGCACCCCCCGTCTCAAGTTGGCCGGCTCTTTCTCCCGGTTTTTTCTCCTCTTTCCTGGACCTGTCTTTTCTGCTCTTCTCACGGTGAGGGTTATGCTCTGGGAGTGGTCTCCAGACTGACAAGTGTACACTCCCGCATCGCTTTCTTTAGCTGCTTTTATTCTTATCCTGCAAATTTAAAAATATTCGTTCCATATTATCTTTACTGATACATACAAATTCACGCTTTGCAAAGGCAAAACACTCATTAAAAAACCTTCTGAATGAAAAAAATCATAAATTGATAAAATGGAGATGAGCCGCTTTCTCTGCACATGAGTTAATGACACCTCGTATGTGTGAAGGGTGTGAAGGGGGTAAGGGACGAGGAGGTCTCGCTCGTTTTCTAAAACCGAATGCTGTATAACGAATCAAGATAATGTTTTCAAATCAAGGAACGAAGAAAAAATGGTTTGATGCGGCAAAAATCCGCCATTCGCGGAAGCAATAAACGACTGTGCCGGTGATAACTTAATACGTTTTTACAGTCTCTTTCAAAATAATACGAATTTTATTGTGATTCGGCCACTTTGTTGAAAAACGAATAGACATAAACGAGAGCTCACCATTGCTTCATGTGCTTAATCCTCGGGAAGAACTCATCTATGGGGACTTCGTTTAAAAACCACTGAATTGGCTCATCCGTAGACAAATTGCACTTGAGTCGGACTGTGCTCCCCAATTCCACTGTCGTCATTGGGTTTGTTCCTGGAATCAAACAGAAAGCATAACATTACACGGGGGATTGTGTAACGCGCCTCAAAAAGGTGCTTTTCTATGTGGAGACGTTTCGAAAAAATTCTCTTCAACGGTGAACGGTTGAACAACATCTGGCACAGTGGTGTCGAGATTTCTTACAGGAGTAGCAATAAAACTTTTTAACGAGGGCGGAAATTTGAAACCGTTTGTAGCGAGCAACGTCGAAAAGGTATTTCAGGTACGGTTTCTACTCAAACTTTTACCCATTTTGGAGAACCCCTGAGCATAATTTTTTGTTCGACAGACATTTTCAACGCCTTAACAGTGGGTGCGTTCCCATTTCTTCGCAAAATTCAATTTCACAATTTGGGTTGGCGCCTTTTTTTTGCCTTTTGGCGACTCATTAATGCGAAATACGCGATAAATTCAGAGGAGACATTTTCTCGTTCTCAAATCTTCACTTATCGATATTTTCAGAATGTGATTTCGTGTCGAGCACTGAGTTGTTGAATCCCTAAATTAATTTCTATCGTAATATTTCTGGCAATTATTCAAAAAAATATTTTTTTTTCAGGTCTCTGCCCACTCTATTCCAATAAAGGTCAACAGGCATTCGGATTGAAATTAGAATATTTTGCAATGTACACTTCTTTTTGACAGCTGCAATGAGTGTTTTTCAGAGACGACTCTCTATAAATTCCTCAGAATAATTACAAAAGGCAAAGAAGACATTATTGGTGTAATATTCCGTGGCAAAAGGGCGCCAACGAAGCGATTCTCTTTTCTGCGCAATTAAAAATCATAAACAATAAGATGTACACATTAAAGTAACGCCTTTTTGCTCCGAATGGAGACTTCTCTGACTGAGAACATTTCTAAAAAAACGTTTACACGTTCGACCGTTCCGTCTTCCAGGGCGGACTGTTTTCCCTCGGAACAACAACGCTCCGTGACTTGGCATTAAAAATAAATTTACTCATTTCAATACATCTTTTAAACTGTTTACAAAATTATGCATTATTGTTTATTTTCTCAGAATTTTTAGTACGAACCAAAGGAACACATGGCCGGATTTCACTTTCGACCACTTTTCTTAAAATACTTCCACAACGCACATGCTAGACGAACTGCTCGTGCGAGATAAAAGTCTTCTGCCAGAAGACATTCCCCCCGTGGCGAAAATGTCGCCCTTTCCGTTACTTCTGCACGCGGGGGATTACTCAGTGTCACCGGGAAATTCGGTAAATCAGCAAAATGTCTGCATCGACAGGAGACGAGCATTGGGTTTCCCTCGCGAAAATCCACAAACGGCGTCGCCCTTTGGGTTCAGCTTTCGGTTCAAAATAGATCTTCTGTCGGATCAACGTCCTCCACATTGAAAAATATCAAAAATGAAATTTTAACCGCTTCTGTTTCGCCTTGTTCGTGTTGTGTGGGGGACATCGAAATCTACCTCCGAAGCATCACTCAATTACATAACGACCGACGATATCAAAAGCTTTTTTTTTTCTTGTGAAAGTTAAAAAATAAAAATGCCTGACTTTTACTTATTTATGCTATTTGAAAATTTATTTTACTGTTCTAAAAATACGACAGCCACGAAAATAATGATTGCAGTTAAAATGAGTTTTTATTTTGAAAGCAACGTGCATAAAAAATATCCGAGGACAGGTGTATGTGTAAAAGGGGCTGCAGTCACACTTTTGGGAGATCGGATTCCGCTTCGACTCTTTTTTGGGAAAGTCTTCTGGATTGGGAAAATGTCTCCGTTGCAGAGCCTTCCATCTTTCGCTTAATCTCTAATTATGTTCCGACAGTTGAACCCATGACCAATTAACAGTTCCCGACGTGGATTCAACTTTCGTCGAAGTTCAAAAGCCAACGTTCGTGCAGTGTGCGCTTAACCGCTTTATTCTTGTCACATTCATCATGTTCCGTTTATTAATTAAACTTTTTCATTAATAAACGGGGAGGATGTTTACACAGCCGCAAAAGAAAACATCGCCGATAGAAATTCAAGACCGGAGTGGGCTCACGCACCGAAGAAAGCTTTCGGTGTTTATGAACAGAGACCGAAAATCACAATGAGCACGAGGTGAATGAAAAAATTGCTTTCCTTGGCATGAGCCGGTGGTGTTCCGAGCCAACATTTTCAGACCCGTATGACAATTTTCAAAAGGGCAATTCGGCCATTAGCGCTCCGGTTAATCGCGCACCTCTTCGTTTCTCCAAACTGTCCTCCGCTCGATTAACCCACGAGAGAGGACTCAAACAACTGTTGTCTCTTCTCCCGAATGATAAACAATGAAGAGATTAAATAATACGCCGTTGGGAATACAATGAGTGCAGCATTGGGCGTGGGAGCATAGAAATCCGACGAAAAGGTTATAACTTTCATTACACAAGTTTCTCGTAAAAATCTTTTTTTATTTCTTTCTTTTCCGAGGGGTCGACGAGCAGGGTGAGAACCGCACATAAATTATTGAAAATATAAAAAAATTTTAAATGAATTCCCGAATGGATCGCTATCACTGTCATCGGCTTTATTAAACATTAAATGGTAACGTTATAGCACTTATGCGATCGCCGTCAAAGACCGGTCTGGTGTTCGAGGCGACGTATAACAATAAAATGGCCACAATGTGTCCGGAAACAAAATAATAAGAACGACGTTGCTTTTACTGCAAAAAAACCCTTTCGTAATTAAGTGTTTAACATCCAACAAAACGTCTGCTTGACGGGTTCCCATCCGAACCCGAGTACAATTCGCTTCGACCCGTCGAAAAATCCGTGAAATATTGCCAAAATCTCTTTGGCAAAGAATTTGACTGATTTTCCCAAAAATCAAACGTCAATATTATTCAATGAATGATTTCTAATTAGAGCGACTCGCCAGAACCCATGCTAAATAAAACTGGCGCATTGAGAATGGCGAATTTTTTTTCTCCGAAAAATAATGTTTATGTTTCGGGGTTTCCCGTTTTAACTGAGGAAACTGAGTTTACTTTAAAAAATTATAAACCCGACGATAAAACGGGAGAAAGTTCGCGAGACCTCAACAGTCTGCACCGTAACACACTTTCGAATTAAAACAGTTCACTTACCCAATTCCGTATCCACTGATTTCGATCTGACGGAGCTCGCGGAGAACACCAAATGCAGGAAAAACAATAAAGTGTACTTGAAGTGAACCGCCATCTTGTCAACGTGGGGTTGCTAAAGACGAAGCATATCTGAAAGGAAAAAAGGTCGCATCAGATAAGGCTCATTACATCCCTCCAATCACCGACTTTGACCAGAATATTTAACGAGCGACCGAACATAAAAATCAACCCGGGGGTAGTCGATTCTATCTTTTTCAACACCGGTTAAGGGTAGTAAAAAACTCAGCCAACGAGTGAGAAAGTCAAAATGGTAGCAAAGAAGGCAGAGCTCTGTTAAACGAACAGGTCGAAAAGGAGTTAAGCCCCGTGGCGGCACAGTTGTCGATAGATAAATTTTCCAAAATAAAAGCGGGAGTATAGTTTTCGGATTCCCCGATAGAAAAAATGCGAAGAGATTGCAACGAACAAATTACCGAAGACAAAAGTAATGGCTTAAGGGAGTGACCAACCCTCATCAATCAAGACGAAAACTGACAGATTCTGTTGAGAGGATGAAAAATGCACCGGAGTTCACGGGGTTTGAACAATTCCAACAAAGTCATTTCAACGGATATTTTGTTATAAATTAAAATTCATTTTCGAGAACACTGCTCGCTCGGCTATCTTCATTTAGCGAGGAAAAATAATAAATTTCTTTTCCCTCTTCTTTGAAAACTCGACGCGGATGAAAGAAGAGTGAAAATTCTTCGGCCATCGGAGGGAACCAAATGAAAGAAAAACCTGCAGAAATCGAATAAACAGAAGAATGGAGGAGGGAAGGAGCCGAAGAACTGAATGACAGCTCCACAAACATCACTGAGGGCTAATGCACAGCTGAAATGTGTTTACCTACTCGAGAAGAATTATAATCGAACATTTCTCTTTTAATTATTCATTAACGGGGATGTATGCGTGCATTAAACGCCGTACGAGGCAACCAGATACAAATGATAAATATGTCAAAACATGAAATTTATAAAATGACTGAACAAAAAATAAATCTGTATTCTTTTTTGAAACGGTTTTGACTGCTTAACAAAGAGAGGATGAAAGAGACAGGTTAGGTTCAATCTTTTCCCACCTAAAGGTTTTTTTCCCAATGTGAACATCACTCCGCCGGAGATATCATCAAAGGACGTTTCCACAAGTGTTCTTTTTTGGCGAAAATGATCCCTTCTACCCCTCGATGAGTTCCTCTTTTCTGTCGCAAAAGCCCAGGTAATTTTCCTAATTTATTACTCCCTTGATTCAGGTTTCAATCCACCTGCTTTACAAAAAAGTGAACCTGGCACAGTTTTCATAACCTAATAAAGTCTATTTTTACAATGAATTCCAACGGATGAGTGGGAGGGGAGCGCATTCCTATTAAAAGATTAGCTGCTTTGTATTTTCGATTCAAAATCCGACGATTTTTTTTACGTTCCCGGTATAATCTGTTCCATATTGAAATTCTTTCCGTTCCGTAAAATATGAAGATGTTTTTTCTTTCTCCTTTATGCAAATTATAATTCCATGATGTGTACGGCCGTTAGAAACCGCCTTTGAGACCCACGAGTACCCTTTGAGTAAAGAAGGCGGTTTCTCCGGCCACTTGTTGGGATTTCCCTTTTAAAAAGAATTTCAAACGCTCATAATCACCGGAACATTCTTTCAAGCACATCCGTCCACCATTTGTGAGGTACAAAATCCGAATAAACTCCCTTTTACGCTTAAATCTTCACAGAGATCAGCGCTCAGTATAAATATTATTCTACTGGTCGAATGTGTATTGAAATCGCAAACATTTCTTCGGAGATTATTTTCAAAAGACGCCAAACAGGTCTGCTGCTGAGTGAAACACTCTCTCTCTTTCTCTCTCTCTCAATATTTATAACGGTTTATGTGCTTTCCAACTCCTGCTTCTTTTCACTTCCCCCTCCCGGGGGTTGAGGGTCGTATACTCCCCCTTCTGACCGCGTGGGATTGGGACGGAACAAACGGGTCCAATTAAAAGTAAACAAAACGAAAAAAAAAGAATGGTGTTCTGCGCAATTACCAATTTCGGTGAGGGCTGTTTTTGACAATAAGGCCAAAGTCACGTACGGAGACAAACCGACACACATCCGAAGGTGGGTGTGCCCTAAACAAACAACAGACTTTGAAAAGCGCGTCATAATCATCACTTGTGGAAATACTACGTAATTTTCACAGCTAAGGGAAAAATGTCACGAAATCTCTTCACGCCCTTCCAATAATTTAAAAAACTATTATTTTTACCTCACAAAGTTGCGAAAGTATTTATTGGATAACAGTTAAACTCTGTTCCCTTAACACACAATCAGGAAACTGCAATGAACAACTAAAATATGAACCCTTTACCCCACAATGGTGACGATGTTGGGCACTGCCAAGGACAGGAAGCTTCTAAACTCCCCTAACTCGCGCAGATTCTGCCTAAAAGAGTTTCAAGTGGTTATTTCATTAATGTTTAATCGGATCACTCAGGTACAATGTTCGTTTGGGGGGTAAAAATTATCAGGCGACTCCGGCCTCTTGAAAAGCTTCTTCTGCTCACCTCCAATTTAATTCAATAATGGCCGACATGGGTTGGCATGTGGTGCCGTCAGAAGTAGAGGCTGACGCCGTTGTTTTAAAGCCTCCGAGCTTTGTCTATTTTATTTATTTCCGCCTCCCCAAATTCACTCCTGTCCCATGCGGATAAATCGATATGAACAACGGCGTTCCCCCACAAAAATGCTAAAAATCTCCCGAATAAACGTTCCCGTCTGCTGCGAATGTGATTTCTTTGGGACCATATGAAGAGATTCGATTCAGAAATTGCTATTGGTGTGCGTCACCTCGCATTTCAATGTAATCATTCCGACCACATAAAATACTGTCTTTATTTTTCTTTGTGCGGCCGTTCAAAATTGGGAAAATTACAGGCTGTGACTGTCGAAGTCGTCGAATGAACTCAGGTACTTCAATTCAGCCTCGGCTTACCTTAACGCCGTTTATATCACGCAAGAAAGCATCTAATTAGCATAATATTAATAATACAAAGTAACAACAATGAAAAAATTAACGCAGGTAAAGGTGCTTCATTCCTCTTCCTGTTTCCGTCTCAAATCCAATGTTTACCTCATTTAAATTTCTGCGCACTGATCAGAGTGGAAATGTCGCCAATCACCCGACTGAACACACTTCTGAACAAAGACTACAGAAAACGAGGAACGAAGGAGGAGGGGGAGGAGTCAGTGGGTGTCGCCATTGGGGTGTGTGACAGCGGAGTTAACACTTTTTCTTATTTGGAATTCAAGGTCGGCTTTGGACAATTTGCGTGTCATTTTCGGGGTGTTTTGCTTCCCCTCGCCGAGTAAACCGATTCCTCCGTGACCGTTCGGGTGATTGTTTTATTGGAAAAAATTAAAAAACCGGCAGTAAATCTCGAAAGCTGAGGCGATCGCACGAAAACCCCAAACTTTCAAGGATAAATAAACGCGGGGCAAAGCAATAGACATGATGTATTTATAAGCAAAGCGTAGCTTTGGGTTTTAACGTCTCTGAAAAACAATCTTTGTTTTTCCAAAAGGGTTTTTTTATGAACTCCCCGTTTTGTTGGCTCCAAAGGAGTTCATATGACCTCCAATAATGTTTTATAGCTTTTTAAAAGTTCTCCCGTTTGACTCTTTACCCGAAAGCAAAAATTAATCCGAAATAATTGGCCTTGATTGGGCAGTCGATGGCACCGTTATTAACATCGGCTGATACGAATTAATACAATGCGTGTGCACTCTGAGTTGGGCCTCAATTAATTAGGTCTCGTCACGAAGAATCCTTTTCTCTGCGCTGACCGTTGCGAAGTTTCCGTTACAGAAACGAGGGAACACTGCCAAATACGAATCCAACAAGTCAAAAATCACATTTGGCTTTTGATTTCAAATTGAATTTTTTCACCGGACTAAAAATACACCGGGGGAAAGAAAGAAACCTGTCACTGTTGATTTCGTTCGTCGTAAAAAGCATGCTCGGTGTGAGAAGGAGGGCAAACACTTAGAAAAGGCGGGAATTCCTTAGCAATTTCGGCTCCACATGTAAATATATTTCAGCTACAAGGACCAAACATCTATTACAAACCGAAGAATAAGAGCATTAAAAACCAAAGTTTTCAGAAGTAATCTAAAAATAATTTAGGTCTCACATTACAAACGTGGTTAGTTATAAAACATCCAAACCAAAACCCGAAGGCTCCGTTTGTACCCCCAATTAAATTTCAATAAACCCGCCACAAACGGAGTCTTTTATTCGTAGCTGAACAGTGCTGATAGACTGTATCATACCAAACTGTAGTTAATTCTCCCTTCAAAAAAAGAACGAAGGTTGGGAACGCTGATGGGAGAGCTGCGAAGGGCCTTTAAACTCGGTTGTAAAACTCCTGAGGAACGTTTTATTGGTTCACTAAAATTATACTTTATTTGCTCTGGGAGTTTTTATTTAAATATTGGTTCAATTGACAGTTTTAGGATAGATGTTAAACACCCGAAGTAAACAATCTGAGTTTTTTTTTAAAGTGACAACGACAGACGACAAAATGTTTGTTTTCAAACGCACTTATACTTTCACTCCGACTATAGTGCATTTTACAATACCTTTCAGTGAACCGATTGCCTTGGCGTTCGTAAAAACTCATTTTTTGGTATCTTATCAGAGAACACGGTAAACTCATTTTGTTTTTCTCACACGTGATAATGTCTATATCCGACACTTTCTATTCGCCGAAATGGCTTTACACTCATTTTCATTTTTTTTTTCAAAATAACAACTTATAAAACAGAGTACAAGTTGTGAGGTCGAGAAAGGTTTTTAAATAAAAAAAAATTTAATGAACCAAAAAGAAACCAAAAGTATCAAATGATCACCGTGTTTCACCCTTTGGATTATATTTTCTTAATCCTTTGCCACGGATCATATGCGCTTTAAACCGCCCCTTCGAAATCTGCCCTTAGAAGAAGCTTTCTTTTCTCATGAAAGTCCTTTCCACTTTTAAATCGTTTTGAGCTCCAACAAAATCGCGCCTCTTTCAAAAATAAAACTTTTTATAAACCCCCTTCAGTATCGTAAACTTCTCGGGGCTAATTTTTTTATGGCGGTTTGCTCGTGAAACGGAATAAATTGTCAATAAATAACTGGGGCCGGCTGAAAGATAACTGCCTATGAGTATTTTTACTTTTTACGGCCGCGAATGCCCGCTAAGACTTTGTACATTGGTGTTACAAATGCGATTGTGTATGGAGAGAGCGACAGAGAATAAAATCAAGATCCTAATTTTATTAAAAACCAAATGACACTGACGAACAGACCCCCGGTGTTGATGATTTCATCCCTTTTATTCAAATCCACATCTCCGGTTGATACTACTTAACTCTCTTAAATCTCGATAGTTGACTTACTTTAATGTTGAGTAACTTTTATGTTTCATTTCCAGATGCAGTTTACTCGAGTTACCTGAGAAGTAATACTTCATTCACGTAATCTTCCCCACACAAATAAATCCTGCAGATTCTTACACTCCAAACTTACTACGAAAACCTTTGCCCTCAATTGCTCCTCACAACCACATTACAGGGTCAATGGGGGTGGGAGAAAGCTGCGAGCAGAGGTCAGAGGACGTTCTGGATGAAATGTCATTCAATTGCCTGGATAAAGCATCCGTGAATAGTAAATTCCCGGTTTCAACAAAGACAAACATTTACTCTTTAACTCATTGTTTCAACAACAATAATTAGAAACCAAATACTCCTAAAAGGAAATTGTTCCATTAACAATACAAACAGATTAAAGTGGAAGTTTATCGGTGTTTCCTGCAGACTTTTATTCAAAATGAGGCAGAAATTTAAAGAATTGCCAAATTGGTTTAAGCTCTTGAGAGGAGATGTAATAAAACACGTATTTTAAATAAGAGAAGACGCGAGAAAACCGGAAAAATAAAAAGGATGATCCTCCGATCCTGCCGGGTGCAGCAATGGTGTCTCTATTAGAGAAGTTAAATTTTAATAAATTTAAAGAGAGGCGACGTTAATTAAACTCGGCCGATGCTAAGCTTCCAATTATTTGTCAACTTTTCTCCAGTAAATTCTGGAGATGAACGAAAAAATTTCATATGTATAAATAAGCAATAAAAATATTTTTTATCTTCATTTTCCACGGGAATTGAATTTCATTAAATTGAAAAAAAATTGACGTCTTTCCTTCATATTTTTTTCACCCTTAAAATTGAAATTTTTTTGAAAAGAGTACTTTAGGAAAATTTAACAGAATTCCATTGGTAAATTGGGCACGTCTAACATCCATTATCTTCAAATTAAGTCCATTGTATTAGCATTAAGAGCTGAATAGCCAGCTTCTTTTATTTGATAATTCGACTCAAGAGATCTATGTTGTTAACTTAAAAGGCAATAATTGTCTTCTGTACTGTCAACCTTGTTCAGAATTCGCCCGAGGAGTTTTTACGAAAAAAAAAACCATACAATGAAGAGTCGTTTCTTCATTGACAACAAATATTTTCACTGTGTTTTATTTAGAATTCTAATAATACTTTAAGAGAAAATCCTCGATTTGCAGATGTGATTGTTTAATTTTGAAATTATTCCCCCCCGAGACTCTTTCTGTATTATTCTCAATATTAAAGGAATATCGGATTGAAATGAAATATCCGAACGCTCCTGCGAAATACAAGAGCAAAAGTACAAAAATAGAAGGTGCTGTCGGAGCAAATGCGGCTGACATTAATTTTAAAAAGAGAAAAAAAATGGTGCAGAAATTAAAAGTGATTTTTATGTTGGGTTGTACTCCGCACTAATGTTCCACACGTGCTCTTCACATGTTTTTGCTTCGCGCTCCTTTCAATCTGCAGCCCTTTTGACTGTGGATGTAAAAGTTTCTACTTAAGAGCAACAGCTGCTGATTTTTTTCCAATAGGGATTCAATGGAAACTTTCATCTGATGGCATTTCAAATGGCACATAAACGGTTAAAATTATATTAATGACACTGAAGGGGTTTGTTTTATTCCTCCCCATTATTGAAAAACCAATTTGAGAAACCCCCGTAAGAAATTACGAATATTGTTTTGCTTTTCCGCGAGGTGCTCAAATTCTACGACCAAATGGTTCAAATGATTGCTGCTAAAATTAACCTCAATGCACTCTATTAAGGAATTGCTTCATCTTAATGAAATTGGCGCACATATATAGGGCAGTTAATTTTTCAGTTGAACACCAGTTCAATAATCTGTAAACATTTTTAAAATAAAATTCAAATTCTGTAACCAACTTAAAATTCATTAACTTCCAAACTTTTTTAAATAAAAAAAATTCTTTTCATTAAAAGAATGTACTTTACCTTAGTGATACATCTGCGGATTCAATTTTCTTCATAGAGTAATTATATTTACGACCAATCGATAATCGACTTGTTGCCTACCGCCAAAACCAATGTTTTGGCGGTTATCACCTCAATTTTTAAATACTCTATGGATAAAGCATTCGCTGGGATGATTTTGGAGGACCTTTATAGCAGGTAATATTTTTTTATTTCTTTAGCTCAAGTTTATTTTTTTTACAATTGGAATTAAAGTTAAAAAATATTAAATAAACACGAAACAAAAATGCGGTCAAAGCACATAATTAATATAATCAAACGTATGCATTGGCCGCAATGAGGGCTGATGGGAATGAAATTGTCTCATTGAAAACAAAGAGTATATCATAATGACGGCTAATCTATTGCGTACACAAAAAGATTGAGTGGTGGTTTTTAAATTTTCTTAAACTAATTTATTTTTATAGTATTTATTGCGATGCCAAAATTCAGTTTGTTGGATTATGGGAACTAACTTATTTGGCATAAATCCAAAATAGTATTTATCTTTCAACCCTTCCCGGCAAAACCTGTGTTCTATACATTTCTGTTAATAATAGTAAACTTTTACCCCGATTTGTTATGTAAAATTTGATATTTACTCTTTTGCAAAGGGACTAATGTGATGTTTTTCAGGAAATTGCAATGCAGTTGAATGACTGTTTCAATGTGAGAATTCAAAACAAGGCCGATTGGGTCACAAAATCTAAAAAAAATGTCACAACAAGAAAAAATAAAATCTGTGAAGAAACAGAAACGAGCAACGTTGTAAATGCTAATTAAAAACGGAAACCGTTTTTAGGGGTTGTTTTCATCCTGCCCAGCTTAGGTGAAAGATCTCGTCCTCCAATATGTGATCTTCGCCCCAGAAATTAATTCCAGATGCTCTCGTAATTCTTAAAATCCTCGCACCTATTCCTTTTAAATTATGGACATAAGGAGGGAAGTGAATATTGCTTTATAATCTCTCATTTCACCCGGTTTTAACCTTTCTAATTTCAAAACGGGCCCACTAAACCGCCTCGAGTCATCGTTATTTGTACTTATTAAGCAGTCTAAATAAAAGCTCTTAAGATTTCATTGCACTGGCATAAAAATATCTCGTAGACATTTTATTGTGAAAGCAACTGAGAGTCTAAAGAGAGGTCAATTATTATTAAAATGAGTACGAACTTGGCGTTAGACTACTCCATTTCAATGACATTAATTCGAGAAATCAAAATCCCACACAATCGACGGGAGGATTCGAACATTGTTCTATAAAAAGAAGTTAATCATGAGTGTGACCTAAAATCATTACTGACCCATTTATAAGAAAAAAATAAAATGCAACTGATTTATTCTCATAAATCAGAATGTCTACGTTCTGTTCTTACATATGTGAATGTTATTTGTTCGTTTCTCCCTTTTTCAGCCGAATTCAATGCCTTCTTTGAATATGAGACAAATATTTTTTGCGAGTTCGTCACGCGCCAACTGCATCGAATCTTCGAAGAGAACATTTCTTATGGAAATCTCTCATTTGTGAGTTTCAATTTAAGTCCCACTGCGCTTTTCGTCTTTAATTATACTTTCATTCCAACAGAAATTCCCTTGAAATTGTGAATCACACTCAAGACGCTCAGTTTCATGAGAAAATATGCAAAATATTTGTTTGGAAAGCTTTTGTCGTCCGGTTTATTTATCCGACTGCATTTGAATTCGTACCGGTATAATTAAACGTGAACATGGCTGCATCGGATCATACATTTTTAAATATTTGCACCCGAAATAACCGTTCTCGTTATCAACGAATACTCTTTTGCATTTTCGGTCATTTTAATTAAAAAATTCGCCTCTCCAACTCTAAACAGTATCAGTTTAATCTGTTTCCGAGAAATGATACGAGTAAATAATTGAGCTCAGAAATTTGACACCTTTGTTTTAATAAGTTAAACGTTTTATGGGATTTTCCACTCAATTACATTTGCATATTACACCGCATTTTAATATCTGTCGCATAAAAAACACTTTAAACTCCAAAACCTCAAAACTTAATTATTTAAAAGTGAAGTCTTCGATAAAATATAACTTACTTTAATCAACCATTAAATTGTTGATAAGCTTAAAAACAAAATCGCAAAACTAATTAATTTGACAGAGTTACACAAAGTAACTTTTTATTTAAAATGTTCATTTGATGTTTTAGAAAAGCGACAAGTGGAATTAGAACAGAACTTCAGTCAGATTTTCTTCTTCAAAAGTCGTCTGTGGGCGGAATTAATCCCAGAAATTTTCTCCGGTAAGCATTTCAGGCATTTTTTGGAAAAAACTCTAAATTTAGAAACAAGGTTTCCAATAATTTGTATTAACCTCAGTTACTCCATTTTTTCGGGTATTTCTTACTTCTAAAAGAACCGATTTGTATTTAAGGAAAAGGTGACAATTTAAAAAAAAAGTATTCGTAAACAAGAAAACGTACAAACGCAACGGAAAAATTTTTCATGGATTTTATTTAGAATGAGCCAACCGGAAGTATTTTTTTTTAACCATAGGAAGAGCGCCAAATCTTCAAAAATTGTGTTCAAAGAACGCCGAAACGAAAAGTAACTAAATTTTAATAAGTTTTAGAAAATAACGGATCGAATACAGACGCTATTGAGTTTCAGAATAAATTTTTCATCTTCACCGACCAATCGTTTATAATTTCCAAATGTGGGTTTAATTATAAAGGGAAGCAGTAAAAAATATTTCACATTACCTTTCGGCAGCGTTTTTAATCACCGAAAAATTAAGTCGACCGAAGAATCTAAGTTCAATATCCAAACTGATTATTTCATTTCGCAAACTTTTCTGCAAACACTAACCTTAAACTAAAACTTTAACCAAATGTTTTTCAACACAAAACCGCTGAGGTTCACCAATTGATTTTGCTTTGAAATTAAAACTTCCGAACAGTGCACACACAAACTCAAAAGGAAATAAATCTAACCGTTGGATAGGAAACGGAAGCTAAATTCGAACAAAACCGGTAATTCATTTACCTCGCGATGAACACCCAAAGATCGCGCGATTCCTTCTTGACTGAGGAATATGCCGGGCACGGACGCCACCGAAGCGTCCTCGCGTCCAACCAGAGGAACGGACTCTGGGCATGTCGGGCCTATGTTTAGCTTATGAGATGGCCGTCGGCCTCGCCTCCCGGGCCTCGCTCCAAAAGGGCCTGCCGCGCATTGGGATCGCATTGCCGGGGAGCCCTTTTTGCAGTGAAACGATCCAGGAAGCTGTACTTTCCTCAGCAGTCAGATTTCTTTATTTGAGATGCAAAAAAAGGAGTTGTGGAGGGGGGAGGGGGAAGGTTCGCCTAGAAAACATATTTTCCAATAATAATGGATAATCTGAGAAAACTTTAATCAGCCCTTATTTTCATAAATTTTTAAAAATGAAAGAGAAAAATTGTAAACCTTAATTAGTGCCATTAAAAGTCTGTATAAATTGAACGCATTAAAGCTCTTCTGACACATTTGGTACATTTCATACCTTAAAATCATAATCATAATTCAGAAATAGGCCTAATACTGAAACGGGATTTTTGGATAAATTAAAATTATTCTTATAGATTTGATTGCAATTTGACATCGAAGTGGGAAATTAGCTTTTGAAATCAACTGTAGATAAAATCCCTCCCTTTGTTGTATGTTTAACATATTGGAAATAACATTTCTCGCCCTCTTTTTGTTTTTTTTTTTTCATCTTCAGGTACTGCGTCTAACAATCGCCATGATTATGAATATGAAATCCTTAAAATAGTGCCCAATTCAGTGAACGGGATTTTATCATCCAAATGAATGTTAAAAACTGCTTTTCTTTATCCCGCCCTTCCGTGGTAAAGTATTTTCAAAGAAGGCAGTGATGGCCAAACTTTCATAATGTGCGGGCCAAACTTGAGTTTGGTATAATTTCGCGGGCCACAACGTATAAGAAAATTAAATATGGATTTTTTAAATTAGTCTATTTGCCGAAAGGTAAAAAAAATCGAAGTTATTCTCCCATTGAAAGTTATTCTAATATTAACGTACAGCCATAATTTCTTATTTAAAAATTAAAACGAAGTAAAATCACACAATAAAAATATATAATAAATCACCATAAAAATATAAGAATTTAATAGGAATAAAAGAGCGGGCCACATGCAATACCTTCACGGGCCATAGGTTGGCCACCACTGTTCTAAGGTATAACACTGCCAAAAACTATCTATTCTTCCGGTCCAAAATGAATGAATTAAATATCTGAGCGAAGTGTTACTATATAAAAATAATTTCGATTGGAGCTCGAAAGGAAACGGTAATACACTCTTCATTAAAAATTTTTTACTTGGCGATGCTTAGCAGGGGTAAAGTAAGAAATGCGGTCTCTAAGAAAAAAATGTTAAGCAGGAAGTTACAAAAATGAGTTCCGTTGATTTTATTTAAAATTTATTCTTTCGCCTTTTGAGGAATCAATTCTCGGTATTTCGAGGCCACTCGATCGCATTTAATGTCGGCTTATAAAAAGGCCTTTAGGTTTGCGTAACGGTCTATTTATGGTGGGCCGATTTGTTACGACTGTTCGAAGAAATTCGCGGCTTAAATTTTACATAATTTTCAGTATGAGTTTACCGCCGCCCATGTGACCTTCAAAGGCAACAAAGCGATTTGCTTTTGTTTAGGAATTAATATTTTATTCATAAAATCGACTGCAATTGACTCTTGTGAGGGATTTTCAAAGGGTTTAACGTTTCTAATTCATAACCTTTCCCTTTCGACGACTAATGTAAAAAAAGCACGTAATAAATCAGGAAGCAATATATTTTTCGTATTATTTAAAAATAAAATTCTTTCGATATGCGCATCAATCTTTCAATGAGTTTATTATTATTTTTAGGATTTCCATCCCAATATTTTTTCGTTCTTTCTCATTAAAAAAGTATCCTTTTAAGTTTTTTTTCCTTTGTTTTTTTTGTTGTCATTCCACCCTCAGACAGGGTTCCCCGGTCCCGAACTTCCGGGAAGTAACCGAGAAAGTGGAAGAAATTGGGAAGAATTTGCTTCATTTAACACTTATGCGTGTCTCTTCTCTCCGCCCTATTGATTTCAGTCAACCTAATTTGTCACACTCTTCTTTGGTGTGACATCTCACGAAAACATTTGCGCCTTGTAATGCGCGTCTAATGACGGAATTCACATTTTTCCCTTAGAAAAATGGAAAAGAAATTAAGGGTCCTCGTGGGTTAAAAAATCACAAGGAATCACAAAGGTCTCCTTTTTCAAAAGGGCTGCCGCCATTTATGGTAGCAGAGAATTTCCTCTCTACAATTTTATAGGCACTACTTTTACTGAGAGCTTAAAAAAATTTTGTTCCATTAACCTGAATTTAATGCTGAAAATTAATGTTATTGCAGTTTCCACTTCAACTCTTTTTCGCTATTTTTCAAACAATTATTCAATTTTTTTTTTATTTCCCCTCCCATTTACTCTAAGGGGAGAGGGCGTATATTTTCTTTAAAGTTTACAATAATCATAGATATATAGATAAATAGGATTTCAGGTTCTGAATAATTTGGAAAATGTCGTAATCATCAAAGCCTGTTTTAAGCTTCCCTATTTGACTGTCCATGCTTATTTTAATGGTCGTATTTTATATTTTAGTATATTTATTTGTATATTCTTTATGACTTCTAAGTCCTGTATTTTTTCTTGTTTTGTATTAATTGTTCTGCAATTGTTTGATCGGTAATATATCTGCGAATATGTATTTTAGTTGATCAGTGGTTGGTCTCTTATTATTGCTGTCTGTAAGGTCTGAAGGGGGTGAATTCTGAAGGGTGAGTCTGAAGGGTGAGTTCTGTATGTCTCCGCCGTAGCCCACCATTTTGTAGTGTGTTAAGTACAGTGTTGTTAGTGTCTTGTAGTTTAGGTGCTTTTTTGCTTGATGAAATGTGTAAGTTAATTCGTTTTGCAAGTCCTGTATGTGGTTGTGAAAACTAAAAGTATGCCTAAGTATTTCAACTGTGGTTCTATCGTTTGTGTGTACAGTGATTGTAAGTATTATGAATGCAGTGTAGTGTATGTATGCAATTCTTATGTTTTAAACAATTTCTATTACAAAAACGTATAATAATTTAAGTTGAATATTATTTAAATGATTTAATATGATGGAATTTGATGATTTGTAACTGATTATTATTTAAATTTATTCAGTAAACAATTTAAGTTGAAATATATAAAATTATAAAAACTTTATTATAAACAATTACTTAACTTCTGAAGTGTTTCACCCCTCAAAGAACTGCCAAGGAGAGGGAAAACCTTAGAAAAACGGACTAGGGGCCCAGAGGAAAGGAAAATATTTATAAAAATATAACCACTGTGTATAAATTTTGTATTTTGGATTTAATTATCCGAAAAGTCATAAAATATCTATATAATTAAACCAACTCAATTTGTTAAAACTGCACATATTTTATTTATTTTTTTAGGTTTTCAACGGATTCTGTGTCCTTTTAGCCATTTAACTCTAAAGTTGTGAATGAATAAGGAAAGGATTTATATTCCTAAATGTAACATAATTCTGAAAATTTTTTTTAAGGTGGCAGATTACCGAAATTCGAATATTACCAGTTATAAGCGAAGCAAAAAAAAAAGAAAAAAAGAAAAATAATACCAGTTCGGGGAAACAGAGACAACCCCTTTTACTTTTGAAAGCGCATTGCCGCAAACGAGATCGTATTACGAGGGTAAATTCAGCCCTCAGACCTTATTATTTCTTCAAAATTGAAAGGATATTGACAATAATGTACAATTAGTTGATAATAGGCTTTTGAGCGCAGATGGAAAAACCTATAATATCGAAAAAAAGTTAAAATTGGATTACTTCATAAAGTAAAGACTCTGTAACAGAATGTCTTCTGGCAAAAATTGGCCAAAAATGGAAGCTCTGTGCTCTCCGAGATATTTTGGCTTATAAAATTCTTTCTGTTAAAAATTGGGACATAAAATATTTCTTTCTGGTCACTTTTCGATTATTATTTTCCTATCATGAATAATTAATTTTAAAATAAATTACAATTGATGTCATTGTCAGCGATCCAACAAAATCAGTTATCTCTAATCCGATTAATAATTGATTTGTACAGTTTATTTTCATCTGCGTAGAATTTCATAACGTGAAAAATATATTTCTCTCCTACTTCGTGTCGCATTCGCCCAACCTTTATTAATTAATTAAAATAATAAAAAAATAGGTGGAAGGATTTCACGCTTCATCTTGATTAATTGTGACAGAATAAAGAAACTGTAAATAATCGACAGCCATTTTTCGGGTTGTTTCGACTGACATTTACTTTCCGAATAAATGTTACCGGTCATTTGAGTTACAGATTACTCCGAACAAAGGAGTTCGGGACTTGGGCGCAAGGATTTGGGCAGCATTTTATTCGAGTTACATAACAAAAACGTTTTAGACCATAAAAAAAAAACATTTTAAAGACGCAGACGTTTCGAAGATCATGACTTTTGATTTATGGCGCGTGGGACCAAAAGGATGAGCCAACCGCTCCACAGCACTTTTCAGGTTTTGCATCCAACTCAGGTTCGGTGTGACGAAAATGGAGTGCTTTTTGAGGGATGTTCGGGACAATGCATCCCCCTTCCGTAATAAAAATGGAAGTAATTTAAGATTAAGAAAACACCCCGCGACCTTATCGGACAAGAGGGTTGATAAAAAAGAAAGAAAAAAAGGGAAAACACCTTCATCCCTTATTTCATATACCGGTGGGTTGACAATCCTTTCATTATTCTGCATCAAGCAGAAAAGAGTTAAGTCGCAAAATATTGCTCTTTCAGGTTTATAAGTTGGCGGGAAAAAATTTAAATGTGAATGTTGGCAGCGATGCTGCAATTGGCATCGCATTTCCGCAGCAAAAGACGAGCTTTATTATAAGAAATTATTCTTAGAATTCTTAGAGCTTTCAAGTTCACGGTTGGATTTCTCATAAAGGGATCGCTTTCTGATTGATAGGAGGGGTTCCAACCCAAAACAATCTCATTCGGTAAGGGGTGTCAGCTCGCATTCATCTGGCTTATTTCTTAACGGCAGATTTATGCCTCGTCAGTTCGTTATTATCTGCACGACGAGTGCAGAGCTGCACTTACACTGCTGACTAATGAACAATCACGAAACCCTTTGATTGTCCTGATTTTATTCTCAGGCATTTCAAGCACGAGGGTTTCCTTTCTGGGTTTTTTCTTCATTGCTGGTTAGTCCCTTGTTAAACCCTTGTCCGTTTTTTTTTATTTTGCAGTTGTTTACTTCCGCACGTGCTATAAATCGACATTATCGATTATTTTAGTTTGTTTTGATGTCGGCTTTCACAGGATTTCGCTGTGGAATTAAGAAATACCCAATTTATTCGTTCTTAATATTTACCCAGTGCTCCGGCGAGATGAAATGTCTTACAGTAATGCGTTCCTTGACCAAAGTAAACACACATCGTTAAATTTCTAAGAAAAAAAACTGTTAAAGGGCGTTGCTTTTTCGTCTGCCTCAGTTTAAAGTGCTAAAATGTTAAATGCTTTTTTGAAAAAGTGAAGTGCCAGGGCCCGGGGGGCAAACTTTCCTCGTTTTTTGAACAAAAGGAGTTTGTTAAAGAGTTAAAAGATTTCTTGGGATTTTAAGAGAAGATGAAGGGTTTCATTTTATTTTTCCACCTTAAAATGGCGACCGGGGAAAGCTGAGAAAAGATTTAGAAAAAGTAATAAGGGAGTTAAATAATAATAGCAGTCTAAAGTGGGGGGTGCCAATGGGGAAGGGGTTTTTTAGACCCTCCCTGCCGCAGTCATAATTTTTTTCGGTTGTTGGGATTTCAATTTAAAAGTACGACAACCCTTCACACATGTTGGCTTGTACTCATAATGAGGCCCACGCGTCACCTCATTTCCGTTTTCCTAACCATGTAAGAAACCAGGAAGACATGCGGGGCTGGGGTGGAATACTAATGGCTGCATTTCCTTTCGAAGTGTTCAAGACTCCTAGCAATGAGACCGTTTGCTACCCAGTCAATAGGCACATCTTCCCTCCACGGATTTATTCCTCGATGAGAATTTTGATTAAACCCGGCGGCTTTGATGGCGTCCGAGTTCGATAATTCTCTGTCCCATTCGTTGGTGAAATACTTAAATGAACTGCACTTACCGTTGTGTCTACAGCTTAGTATGAGAAATACGTCTCAACTGGTTTCCGACAGCTTCCCAGGTGTCGAAATGAGGGTGAGGCAGTCATTGGACTCCAAAGCTACCGTTTTCATTCAATCCTTTGGATTAAAAATGTCACGTTAATAAATTCTAACATAAATAAAAAATTATTTCGGAATTATGAATGAAATATTAAAGAAGCTTTTGATTAATGAGAGTAGCATGCATTAATGAATGCCATGCAACTCCTCCAACATCAAAGCTTCAACGCCTTTTCCAAATCTGCTGGCATTGGGGGCACTCAAAGATTTGGATTTCACGGATTGGGGTTGAAAAAGTCACAGAACACTTTTTACTAATTGGGGTAACATATTTTGACACCGAAGCTGGATTCCATCTATTTCGCTATCTCTCCGACATTTTAAAAAAGTTGATCATTTATAAACTGCAGAATCAAATATCCGTTTCGAATCTGATCTCTTTGTTTTTAAAAGTGTCTCCCGACTTGAGAGTGAAGGATCAAGCAGCCGTTTTATGATAGTAATCTCGTGGGACGACAATATCCTGCTGTAAACACCTGGTTAGTTCCCTTTGTTAATGATTTCCTGCGAAGGCATAACACAAAGACCTGCGCTTTGCACGAACACTTTGCTTACTTTTGATAAAATACAGAAATTAAGTGTTCAAAAAGCGAATTTTCCGATTCTGGTGTGAAATGTTTAGTGAAGGGGTTAAAATTTACTTTAAGGAAAACACACACGGTGGGCATTCAGTTGTCGTCCAAGAATTTTGCCTAAAATTAGCCCGACTTATGTGCTTTAAAGCTGACCGCTGTTCTTCGTAACACATCTATCGTGTTTAGGCTTAACTGAATAATTTATTAAAAGGACTGACAAAAAATTCTTTGCAATAATTCTTCTTTAAGCTCCCGAACATTAGGTTGAAACCCTAATTTTTGTGTTCTTATGTTTAAAACTTGTCACGCCTTACTGACAGTGCGGCAAAAAGTGATTACCCAAAGTAATAAAATGTACCGATTTATTTTTCCGGCTGTTTAATCTATTTTATACGAAATTGTTATCCCCTCTTCTTTTTTAATTCTTTTGACTGAATTTTCATTTCTTCGGTTCTCGGCGTTATTTAAAACCGTTGTATGTTTCTTCTTTTAAAATTCTGACTTCTTTAACTCTCCTCTTTTCTCATGTCTGCCATTTCTATATTTTGTTTCTAATATATAATAATAATATACATTTCTTTTTTGTTTAAAATATACAGTAAATAAATTAAAACAAACATAAACGTATTTCACTTTTTAAATATTTTAAAATCACACTGTACAGAGTCTACACTACAATATAACCACATGTAATGCATATTTATTTTATTTTATTTTTTTTAACAGCCCTTGTTTGTAATTTGGAAAAAAATTCAGGAGAAAAAATAAATAAATAGATCAGATAATTACAAAAATACATAAATACATAAAATAAATACAAAAAATAAATAAATACGTAAAATAAATGTATAAATAAATAAATAGAGTAAAATAAAACTAAGCTTTTAAAATACTAAATTACTACTAAATAATAATAAATAAATACTAAATAAAATAAGTATATATAAAATATAATAAAATAAAAAATAAAAACAAATAAAATAAATATAATAAATAATAAATACTAAATAAAAAAATAAAAATTTTATATTTTAAAAATACTATGACTATGTTATACTATTTAATGTTTTGTTTCTAATATTCCAATCACCCGATGCTTACGCTCTCTTTATAATCAACAGAATTAAAGAACCGGAAATATAAAAAAAAATAACTAATCTATCAATTACAAAATAAAATAGTTCATCCAATATTAAATTAGAGTATCCGAGCATTTGGAAAGCAATTAAATCCGAGTTAATACGCAATTAGCCGGGGGTATATTTAATTTTAGAAATCAATTCATAAAAAATCCTTTTAATATATCAGCACCCAATTTGTGAGGAGACAGCGGAGGAACCCGAAACAGTCAATCATCCGACAGAAGTGAAACAACAAAAGTTTTTGATTGACACTGATACAGAAAAAGTCACAAAATGATTTGGTGCCAACGAAGAAGAAGTCATCGTTCATTATTTCATTCGTTGGGCAAAGTTTGGAAGAGAGTTAATTACGGAAACTCCGCTAATTTTAGACCGCTATGTGGGTGTGAAATGATGAAATGACCTTCCGGAAGAAGGAGTAATCGATTATTAATCCCGATTTAATTGTCGTCCAGAAAATCAAACTCTTATTTCCTTCCATAGTTTTAGAGGTTCTTCTCATTTGCAGGAATTTGCCCCAATAAACTTTCAGCCGGATGAACCAAATGTAGCAGTCAATCCCCCGTATGTGTGCACCTTTGGGACCCACGTGCCGCATTGCACCCCTTTTATCAAAAGATCCGTTTCAAAAATTATTTGAAATGTGTATTTGATTGAAATGTGAAACGATTTGATTTATGTAAATAAATTGGAAAAATTTTATTGGATCCCCAAAGAAAATTTAACTGCTGAGAAAGGCGGGAAAAAATTCCAGCGTCGTTTTTTTCAAACTCGAATTTCTTGAAAGAAATGTTTAAAACCCCGATTCGACAGACGACAAAACAAACTAGACGAGTTTGTAAACATGACGAGTAAATTGTTTTCCAGTTAATTTCTCTCAATTACAAAAAAATTTACCTTTTTTTTTCGAAACTAGTAATGTTGAGCAAAATTTTAAAATTTCTATTTATAAACGAAACCATTGCAATAATGAATGATGATTCCTCCGAGAGTGACAAATCACAGAACGAATCCGAATCCTTTAACCTCCTCATAAACAAACCAGAAGCTCACGCCCTTAAGAGTGGCCACTGCATGAAAGAGGATTGCAGTATATGTAAGGCACTGATTAACGTTGGAGAAAGCCAATCATCGGTGGTTCTCCCCGTGGCCGCCAAAGATTGTCGTGAATTAGAAAAAGATTCTAACGTGAGTTGACCTTCAACAAAGTCTGAAGGAAAGTCGCCATTCACCTCACCCTCCGGTGAGACGACAAAGGGGTGAATGTAAAAATAATAAATAAACCACCAGACAGGCGCACCTCAGCCTCGCCCCTAATTTTCACTTTTGTTCCATTGTTTTAGATATCCCTCGGTATCTGTCGCATATGCCATTGCAACCCCGAAACACTCCCTGAATTAGGCCCGTTACAATCGGTGTGTAACTGCCGGGGAACGGTGGCCCTCGTTCACATGTCCTGTCTGGAACGGTGGTTGGCCGAATCCGATTCCTCTTCCTGTGAACTCTGTCGGTTTCAGTTCAATGTCGAAAGAATACCCAGACACGGCCCTTTCGAGTCTGTTCTGGTTTGGATAAACGAAGTGGCGGACTTTAATCAGGTGAAAATCCGCGAGAGTAAACCCCTGAATGCCGGAGAGGGAAAAAGGGTGTCAAGGTACGCCAACCCTTGCCCCGTAACTCCACCTTCAACCCTCTAGTGTCCCTCTTCTGCCGCCTTCCCCCTTTTACATTAGGCGGTCTTTGCTGAACGATTCCAAAACTCGGATGATTTTTCTTTGTAGCTGCTCATGGACACGATTTGGTTTTGGCTAATGACACCGCTGGCGGCCATGGCAGGATATATTTTCGTGAGAGCAACGTCGGAGCTAATCGACGATAATTTCCCAACAGATGCCCCGTGGTTAATGGCGGCTCTAATGCTTAACTCCTGCTTAACTTTAGTGAGTGGGATCTCTCTCTCGTGAGGAGCCTGCCTTTAACCAAATTATCCTTAGAGTGATTCGGGACAGTGAGGGAGTACAGTATTTGCCTTCCAGGTCGCCTACTACGGTTGGGTTATGAATTCGGTGAAAAAGCACGTGTCCTCGTGGTACAGATGGTGGAGGACCACCGACTGCATCATCAAAATCCAAATCCCTGAAAGGTCACACCCGTCGACAGTGTCAGGGGTGGAGGAATCAAATTCTCCCGAAATGTCCTCTGTAATAAACTGAACGTATATTACGCAAAAGTGTGTTATCAAAAAAATTATTTTTTAATTGTGTGTCAGCAAAGTGTTCAGGTTTAGCGGTACCGTTGAAAGGAACGGTGTTTAGACCGTGACATTTTGAATATTTTTTTTTTCATTTGCAGCAACGAAATTCATTCGTCTGTCGACTCTACATATTAATAAAGAGTTACAGGTGAAAATATAAGCGTGAAATGTTTCTTACCTTCTTGAGAAAGCTGAGCCTGAGAAAGCTCTCTGAAACAATCACACGGGGAGTGCTGACAAAATAACCCCCATTAAAGGGACCTTTTATTTATATTAATATAAAAAGTATAATTCCCCGATGATGATAATTATTACAATGTGTTGATTTTTCCAAAAACTACAATAATTAAAATGCATAGAACCAAAGGTGTCACCTTTCTTCTGACTTAAAAGGTAAATAAAACTGCTCTTTTTCTTTGGAACTAAATTTTGCAGAGAACTGACATTTTTACATTTTTTATAAATTTATTTTCAGATGCTGTTTTGGATCTATTTTCATTTTTCGACAGATTTTAAAATCGGTTGGCTAAGGGTAGTTTGCTGTTTAATGAAACTGAGGGAGCACTAAATTGCTTAATTTTTAAAATCCACATAAACTTCGGGAATCCGAAGAGAAACCCGAAGTTTTCGGTTTAAGATTTATTAAGGTCTAAAATTTTAGTGTCACCCTCATTAAGTCAAATTTTTCTCGCTGAGTGCATTCCAACAGATTTTTCAGTTGAGGTCACTGCTGACGTGTCAAATCAATTTCTACTGATGAGTTCTCAGAATTGTTATCTAACATTTCAAAATTGTACAATAAATCCGCAGGGGTTTCCAAACAACTTTTAGGGAAATACTTAAGTGATAAGGTTTGTCCGAAGGGAATGCGTTTAGTGTTTACGTCAGATTGTGAACCTCTTAAAAACAGGAACTTCCGAAAGAAAGTAAGTAATATCGAAGAACAGAATTATTCTTTCCTTAAAGTGAATTGAGAAAAAAAAAAACCAAATAATGGGGTAATTATATTTACGCTTTGCTGAGGGACTAAGCATTTGAGCGTTCATTCATTGGCAGCCAACAACGACTCCAATCGACAAGTGCGGCAAATGTTGGAGCATATAAATTAAACTTCCTGATGATAATCCAAACTCAGGAGTTTTCATTCGTTTAGTCAGACCAATGCATTTCATTCATTCGGATGGGAAAACCTGAGGATTTTCTTATGGTTTTTCACCCGAAAGAATTCCTTTAACTCCCACTCGAATTGGGAAATTTTCAATTCTGATTTCGACCTCCGATTTTAATTAAAACATCGGAATTTATGCGTTGGAGGTGTCACAAACGGTCACACTTATTTTCTCAACATTTGTCCAAATTTTAGGGTGCGACTCGAAATTCCCTTTTCGTTTAACAGGAATTAAGGTTTCCGTATTTTAAGAATCGCAGTGGTTCGTTTTATTTAAAACGGAAAGGGTGTTTGGATTGTGGCCCACCTAAATTACGTTTTTTAAGGGGATGAGTTACTCAAAATAACTGCAATAACCGCAGGGGTTGCGCTATTTGGCTGAATTTACCCGACCAACGCTAAAACTATTTTCTTTAAAAGGTTATAATTATCTTAGCATTCCGAAGCAGAAGAATTTACACAACACTCCTAATAATTACGCTTCCCGAGCACAAAAATTAATTTTAGGAATATTAATTAACGCCATGTTTTGAATTATAGTCAGGTGAATATGCATTGGGAAATAAAATATTTAATTGGCAAAGCTTATATAAGACTTCGCATACCACAACCATAAATGCAAATCATTGCCGAGCAAAGAATTCCGACCCGTGTCAGCCTAAGAACATCCGCGGAATTACAATCTCTCATTGGAAGGGACCGGTCAAAAGCGGGTTAATCCACTGCCATAGAGCAAAAGTGGAAAAGTGGAGGCGCATTCGCCCTCCAAGAGGGTTTCTGGGTGTCTATGGTTTCGGATTTGCTGCCAACATCTTCCGCCCATCAAGAGGAATTAATATCAATAAAAGCGGAAATATTTGTCGTTTTTAATCAGACCTGATCGGTTTTAGTTTGAATCGGATACGTTTAACCGAAAATTGTTGGGGGTGGTTTTTAACGGTACGTCAAAAAAGACCCGAAATTGACAAATGTTTGTCTGAGATTTCCCTTAAAACCGCATGCGCTGTTTAATATTCCTCCGACTCGAAAGAAACCTTTCGTTTAAGTATTCTGTAGACGTCTTCCATAAAATTTTGAATTCTCGCCGTGTTTGTGATAAAAGTCTGCGCGTGTGAATTGCGCACAACCCCAAATGCAGCCAAGTTTTTGATTTTAATCATATAATCACATCTCACCCAAATAAACATATAATCCTATCGAAATTTTAACGGAGACACTTTAAGGAATTATTTATGATTTGACAAATTTTTAAAGTTAAGTACAACGATATTTGGAAAGAGAATTTTAAAAATACGTAGCTAATTAAGACAAATAAGTGAGCGTTCTCCCTCAAAACATTAATCTGTTTTCACTGTTAATTTCGTTTTGTTTATAAAGAAATGTTAAAACCGATTCTTTTCAGAAAAATTCTAACTTTACTCACGAAATGTTTATTTTGTGTGAAAAACAAAAGTTGAGTAATCACCGTAGAGCGAATCGATTACAGGTCTTCCTCTTTGTTTTGGTTCGCCCCCATTCGGCGGGCGCTAACGGTCGACACGTCCATTCCGAGAGGGCAGTGGAGCGATCGCATTGTTTGGTGGCCGCGCGTGGGTTCCCGCATTATTTTAAGAAATGGGAGTATTGACAGAAAGGGGGAGCAGAATCACCTTATTGTGAAAATAAACACCCATAACTGTTCGTAGCCCACATCTGTTTGGGAACCTTTCGAAACTACAGCTCAACCCCGAATTAAAAATAAACTTTCTATGGAAATATTATTTATCGAAAAAGAAATACAGATGCTTTCTATTTTCCCGAATAAATTGATATAAAACAGGGGGGGAAATGCGATTTCTGTTAGGCAGATAATTGCAAAGTATTTACAATAAGTCACTGAGTTAAAAATATTTGGTTAAAGAAAAAATAAAAAGTAAAAGGAGTGATAACTTTCGTAATAAATGGCTGACAATGGTAATTTCAAAATCGTGTGGGTTAAGAGGCAAACAAACAAAAACTGGATCACTTTGTAATGCTGTTAAGGGCGGGTTTTTATTTGTTTATTCTTTGTTGACATAAGATTACTTTTACTTTCTTTGTTTTAACGTACTATCCATCTACAATCGTTTGAAAATCTGTTGTGCTAAAGCTTCTTTGATGTTTTCCTCCAATTGCTTCTCAGACCAAGATGGCGGCTCTTTGAAATCTTCCAAAGAAACATGCGAGTAAAAAACAATGTTAAAGATGCCATTGTTCGAATTTTACGCTCGAAATAATACGAGTGAAAATTCGAATTAGTAAGTCCAAAACTGTTTCTTGCGATTCTCTGTTTTCAGAAGGAAGACTTCCGGTGGAAATTCACGGGGAACTGCTCATAAATCCCGTTAATCCGGCGAAGCGCACGAGTTAATATGGGTTATGTAAAAATAGAAGGGACAAACAAGGAATGTCACGTGGGTTCGTTTCAATGTGGCCCTCCCCCGCCCCGTAGAAAACTGTCACCGGAAATAAAGATGATACACTCGCCGAAGGAGTTTCACTCTTATTCATTCCAGGTTTGACACGAATCCGCGCGGGGACACGGGGACACGTGTCCCCTTTCGTTTGCATCTCCTGAGATTTCCTCTCAGATGTCACACACATCTCCTGTCTAGAGGGCAGTGACTTTCAATTCCAGCCAACAGGAAAGGTATTTTTTTACTGAACGCATTCTTCACTGTCAATCTCTGTTTAGTGTAAAAAATCAAATTTGAATGTTTTTAGGTGTAACACACTCCGGAGTCTGCAAATGGGGAAGGACAATGACTTGAAGGTGTTCTGTTGAGGCGGAGGGGTTGAAAAGGTGAGAAAACACCCTTAATTTGTTTTAAAAAACCATAATATATTCTCGCAACTGTTATTTTGTACACTAACTCTATGGAGCGGTTCTTTTTTTACACTTACTTGTTCGTACAAACTTTTACAATGAAAAAGTGTATAAAACAAGCCATTAAAATAAATTATTCGGAGAGTTCCGAAAATGCACTTTCTAACTCTTTACCACCGACACCTCTTCAATTACTGAAAACCTAAAATCAAACGAGACTGTGTGATTTTTCTCCCTTACGGATTTTGCACCCCCGGGATGTTCCACCCCCTCACGTACCTATTTAGCTGCATCCTATGGCGGAGGACTTCTTCTTCAACACGATATCTTTGATATTCAGGTTGACCTTCACTTTGTCCTTTCTCTCCGGAGGAATGGACTGCAGGCAGAACCTCTTGAAAGCTTCCAGCTCCCTTTCGTCGTCGTCTATGTCCCCATTCTCAAGGTCGATGTCCTTCGGTTGGAAAACACTCTCTGAAATTCAGCAAAACCGTTAATTGACAGTAATTCTCCCCCAAATAGAAGCGACCCACTCACGTACCCACGGGTTCGACCTCCCTCTCTTCGCCAGACTTCTTCTTTTTCTTCTTCTTCTTCTTCCCGTTCCCCGGAGCGCCCTGGGAAGACGCCGCCATCACTGCCTGAGTCAGAATTTCGTTCGCTCTGTTCCCCTCCTTTATTGTGAGATTTTTCATTTGCCTGCTGAGTCGGCTGTCGGAATCCGCCGTCAGCTTCAGCTTGCCGATTTTCTCGTTGATCCTGGTCACTTCCTCGTTAAACAGATTCATGTTGGTGTAGCCGTTCATGCCCGGCTTGTAGCCCTGGCCGTTCTGATAGGCGTGAATGTTCATGGCTTGCTGCAGAGCAGGACTCCTTATCGTGACCATGTTGTCGCTTGTTTTGATTATGGTTGCCTGCTGGTTCTCCAAACTGGGCACCATTTTCCTCGCGTCCATGCTGGATAACACCGTCACGTTCCGCTTATTCAGAGGAGGAAAACTCTTTGGCGCCTTCGCCCCCAGCCTCGACTGGTTTATCGGCACTTCGATAGTGGGCGTTGCATTCTCCGTCTGTTTCTTGTTCTTCTTTTTTTTTTTCTTGCTATTGGAGGCCGTGTCATTCGGAGGAAAAGCCGCCATTTGTGAATTTTCTGCTTTTAGAATAGACTCACATTAGGGCCACGACGGCGCACTAAGGGGTGGATTTATTACCTTTGACAACTTCCTTTAATCGACCGGTGTCCACGACGATGACGTTCCTCGGGGAAGGATTCGGCTTCAATGTCGGCGTCGCCATTACGATGGGAGGAGCCGGTTTGGGGACCTGACTGGGCGGGACGACGGGTTTCACGGGTTTCTGAATGGGGCCCTCAATCTGCAACAGAAAATTTGATTGAAACGCCGTTTGAGCCATCTGCCGGTGAAAAGCGGAACCCACCTTCGTGATGGTGATTCCCGGAGGAAGTCGCAGATTTTCCAGGTTGATTTCTTCCTTCGGGGGCGGAGAGGGCGCTATGCTGCTGAGAACTTCGCTCAATCTGTAACTCGGGGTGTTGATGATGACCTTCCCGTTGTCCGGTCTTTCCGTTATTTTGCATTTGACTTCCACTTCATCGTCCTTTGTCCTTCCTCCTTTGACTGTTTTACCGGGCTTTTCTTTTCGGTCTTGCATTGATGAGATTTTCAAATTGTGGAAGCTTTGAGTGTTCTCGGTGAAACTGTTAATGTTCTTTGCGGTTTTCTGAACGGTTTTGGTGTTCGTCTTAGTCTTCGACTGCACGATTTGAACGACCCCCGGAAACGACTGCGCAGACTCGTTTCTTTGTTTCTTCACCTGTTTCTCGCACTCACTGTTTATCGCGTTGCTTTGATTTTTACTGTTTTTCACTTTTTGATTAACGATATTATTGCTCGTTTGATTTTTCTCAGTGGCCAGTGAAACTCCCTTCCGAACGTTCCCACTAACACCCGCACCCTTTGCACTGTCCTTTGCACTATTCACACTACTCGCCTGATTAATCAGGTTCTGGTGAACACCTTTTTTGTTTAAGTTACTGTTGTTTTTGTTTGCTTTTGTCACGGCCTCCTCCTGACTCCGACTTTTAAGTACTGAATTGTTTTTCTGGATTTCAGTCTTTGACTTTGAACCGGTTTGAGACTTTGCGTTTTGGCTTTGAGGTTTCGTGGCAGTAGAATACTTCGCAGGTTGGGAAACGGACTTTGAGTTCGACTCGGTGCTCGTCCCTGCACCGTTTTTCGAGTTTTTCGTCTTTTTGCTCTTGTTCGGAGCGGTTTCTGTTGACACGACTGCGTTGGTTGACACGCGCCGAGTCGAAATTTGCTCCGAATTGCTCGTCACCTCCGTTTGCTTATTCTTTTTCTTCTTTTTCTTCGTCGGGACAGTCTCCTCCGGTGAGTCGTACTCCTCCTCGTACACCTCCGCTTTCTCTTTCGATTTCTTCCTCGCTTTCTTGCTTTTCTTGCTGCAAGTTTCCTCTTCTTCGATAGGAACTGCAAACAATCACAGGAGTTAACAGGTTTCCCCGCCAGGGAGCGTTGGCGCCCCGCTCCGATGACCCACCTGCCTCGCTCCCGTTCTTCAGCATGAACAAAACTTTGTCTTTGTCGGGGGTGGGGCCTTTGAGGGTGATGGTAACCGTCGGTTCGTTGCTGAATGGAGCCATGACTCGTCGAATGGTTACCATTTTGGGAACGGCGTTGGGATCAGACTTTTCAACTAAGCTTTTCAATCCTGAAAGGTTTAACGTTTGAGGCTGGCTAATCCTCTGACTCTGAGTGGGTGCTCTTTGCGGCGGCTGACAATTCTGCTTCGTGTTTTGAGATCTGTTTAATCATGAAACGTGTTTGGTCGTTAATTCGTTGCTCAATTATCATGGGGTGATGATAACAAATACCTTTTGCTGTCGTTGACGAGACTAATGGTGACCTGACGTTTGACGGCTTCCAATCTTTTTCTTTCCTCCTCTTCCTCCTCTTTTTTTTCCTTCTCTTCCTGCTTTCTCTGTTTTTGTCTGGCTCGTTTCGCTGCCCTTTTTGCGTCTTTACACTCGCTTTTCTTCCCCTCGATGTATTTCAGTACTGTTTCCAGATCCTGCTCTCCGACATTGTTTTTCACCTCTGAACGCACAAACATTTCATTATTAATCACGAAAAAGACGGGAGTTCCCGTTGGTTTACCCTAATATTTACCTGGTTTGGCTGCAGAATTGACTTGAGATTTTGGATTATTTCCCGGTTTCTGACCGGCGTTCTGTGGAATTTGTCCCGATTGAAGAGCTCTGCAATTCGCGGACTTTTTCATGTTCAGCCGTAACCGAAGTCTTTCTCTCATTTCCTGATAGTTTCTGTTCACCGGTGCGACGGAAGGCTAAAATTAAATCGAAATCTGCAGTTCTCCGTTGATACGGATTCGAACGCGACGTGATGGATATACTAACAACGCCATGGCCGAAGACTTCGCAATAACAACAGTCGCAGTGCCTGGGGTCTTTCTGAGCGGACGCACTCGTTGAGTTGGACCCTTCTGAACAGGAATCTTCGGGACTCGTACACTCGTCCACCTCCAAATTCCCTTTAAAAAATTTAATCATTTACGTTATTCTTAACGAATTGAGCTGAATTATTGTAATACTTACTTTTACTTGCGATTTTTTTAACGCCATCTTGGTGTTTTGTCTTATTACACGAGTGTGTTTTGGCAGTTTTATGGCCGTGGTCATCTTTCCCACCCGAACACCTACAAGAAGTCAAAAAATGCATGGCGTGCTCTTCTATATTTTCCACCATTAAATTGGGACAAACCTTAATGGAGCTCGAGAATTTGAATTCCCCGAAAGGCCCAACCGTGCGATGGCTGCAAGATGCTTATCAGTTCCCTTATTGCATCCGGACATCTTCAAGCAGTTACTCCCGTGCTTGAGACAGCACTTTCCACACAGACCGGATATGACGCATCCGTTCGCCTTATTCACGCCTTGGCTTTTGGCGGGAGGCTTCTCCGGCACGGCTTTCTCTGTCGCGGCCCTTTCTTTCGGGGCCATTTCCTTAGGTTCTGGCTCATTTTTTTTATTTTCCACTTTGGCGCTGTGGGATTTGGGGATTTCGGCGTTGGTTTTCACTGCGGTCTCTTTCGTTCGGTTTTCGGTCGACATTTTAACGGTGGGAACCTCTTTGAGTTTTTCCTTTGTTGAAACCTCCGAACTTTTGACTGCGTCATCATTGTGACGTGGAAAGGGTTGAGTGGGATTTTTAGAGACTGAGGATTCTTGAGAGGGCGGAGGGGGTGGGGGTGGTGAGCTAGCAGCCTTATACGACTGTGAGTTGAATTTATTGGCTACTATTGCTTGCACTAACTGATCGCGAAGGGAGTTGCTAATCTGAAAAAAAAACCGAAATTATTTTAACATAAAAAATCGGAAGCACTAAAAGTAGTTAAACTCGGTTAAGAGCTCCTTATAACTTGAAGGAGGTTTCGTATGTTTTGACATCAATTAACCGAGGTTAACCAACTGCAAAACATTTACAACAATAAACATTATATTATGAAAATAAACCTGAGATGTGTTGTTATCGACTGAAATTGTATGATTATGCAAATTATAAAGGTGGGGATAAACAGAATCATTGGCGGTTTGGAGGCTGCCATAAATGCTGGAAATATTTTCTGCTTGAGAAGCTGTCCCGTGAATGTGGGGATACAAGTGAAAACCCTCGCCATGGGTGGTGTTTTTCCCCGCTGACTGATTAAAAGTTACTGAACAATCCATGAGATCGGGCTACAATATCAATTCAAAATCCATAGATTTTTCTCCTGCCGTTAATTACTTATTAATCAACAGTTTCATTTATCCACTTACTGGAGGTATCGTACATGCGTGACACTCGCAAGACTGCCGTTCCTCAACTTCTTTGTCCTCTTTGACAACTGCAGCATTCTGTGAAGGAGATCTTGATCTGGAGGGTGAGCTGCCTCCTGAGGGGGGTTCAATTCCCAGTAAAATATCTGAAAAACAACATTGGATTAGTTATTCCATTGGGGGAAAACTTTCTATTCCTAAGGGCACGCTATTTTATAAAAAATTAATATTGAAATATTCAGACAAATTCACCTTCACAGGACATCATGTGAGTGACAGTGCACTCATCACAAGGACAACCTCTTCTGGTCATGCAATTGGGGCAGTACTGCATTACATCATGTGATGTGGAACTTGAAATTTTGTTGTTTGTTTCTTCTGGTTCTTCTTCAGTGGAATACAGTTTATTGGAAAAAAAATCTTTCATTGCATCCAAAAGGTTATTTATTTTTTCATTTTCCTTAGATTTTAAATTCCTGTTCAAAAAAAAAAACGAATATTAAATTCAATTTTTCTTTCAAAAATATATACATCAGAAACACTGATAAAAAATACCTGTACTCCTGTATGAGTGGCTCAATGTTTTTCCACATGGTACCTATTAAAGTCATCTCGCCGTCTAAAGCCAAATACTGATGAACTAATTCGTGATAAATGTCATCCTTCAGAGGTAACATTTTCCGAAGCTGAAATTGAAAATTTTCAACTTTAAACTTCACCAAAGATTGTTTACATTCCATTACCATTGTCAATTTCATATATTCTATTTCACATTAATATAATTTAAAGTGAACATAAATCTCCTGTGAAACATCACACAATAAATGCTTTTTTCACTGCCTAAACCTTCTTATTTATATACTTTTGAGTACAAATTCATGATAGACATCCCAATATATATGATCAAATATAATATCAATATATATAAAAACAAATCATAAAAATCTTACCTGCTCAATGAATCTTATTAAATTCTGCTGAACATCAAAATGGTTATAAACTAGAGACCGATACAATTGTTTGTTTAATACTTCCCAAGTCAACCCAAATCTCTGAAGCTGTGGTCCAAGCAAATTTTCTATTGCTGGAGACAACTGAAGAGCAGATGATAAGAGTTTCACATATTCTTCAATCAAACCTGAATAAAGCAGAATATTTCATTTAAATCATCAAAAAAATCACAGAATGCAAGAATAACATTAATAAGATTTTCTTTTAAATGTAAACTTAAGTAAACATGTGAGAGAAGAGTATTTTGTTCTAATTTTTCTAACTTCTCCATAATGACTCACCTGCAATGAATTCTTCTGCCAAAGCTGGATTATTTTCATTTTTTAACATATTCAGCTGACGAATTCGAGACTCAAGAACCATGGAACAAACTTCATCTTCAATTTTTTGGAAAAGCTGATAAGGGTCACATAGTCTCATCCTGAAAGTAAATACAATCAATTATACTGGGTGCAAGGTTTAATCAGAATCTCTAAGCTGTAAAAATATTCAATTTATTTAATGATTAGCTCCAAAATGAAATTAATCAACTTACACCTGAACAATTTCATGAAGTCTTTCATTATCCTCAAAAGATATACTTTCATTTTTCTGGATGGCTTCCAGGGGTGAATTAATATAAACATTTCTTAAATAATTTCTGAATTCCTTCCAACTGGACAGCAACAATTTGGCATTTTTCTTATCACTACTATATGACTCAAAGATCTTTAAACACCCCTCACATTTGCAGTTTTTGGCTCCTAATTTCATTGGATTGATGGGTTTGATTGGCAATAACCATGAAAAATCTTCATCTGAATCCATATCCTGAAATACAATTTAAATAATACTGAATAATTTATTTTTCGGCAATCAAAGTTCAATAAAGTCAGGTATTTGTTTGGTTGAATAATGTCCTGATTATTTTTAAAGTTAAAACTTTGTAACATATCCATACAATATGAAATAATTTTATTGTAATATTGAAATCTGAGGCTAATATGGTTCTCTCGATATTCAGTTAAGAGCTCTATAAACTTAAACATTATACAATCCAAAATAAATCAATTAGAAACAAAAGAAATTATTGGATTATACAAAAGGCTAAAAAATAAAATCTAAATCAAAGTAGAAAAATGAATAATACACAACAGTAAAATTTTAATAATTTTAACATTTCATTTTAAACTTGTAATTTTACTTTAAGTTAAAGTGAAACTACAAATAACAATTAATAGATGACCTGCAATAATTTTATTAAAAATTGGGCAAATCATTAATATTAGTGAATAAAACAAAGCACAGTTTTAACTATTACCATTTCATCATCATTCAATGTGATAACTTAGATAAAAATAAACATCCTGGCCTGCATAAGAAAATAAAAATTAATCTGAAACATCATGATCCTGTATAATTCATTATCCTAAGCTAAATAAAATGGTTTAATTATGACTTATGGGAGAAAAATATTAGTACCATAGAATAATTTAAACGCAGAGGGAGAGTTATGTTGAAAGACTATTGACGTTAAGCGTGTAGCCCCTTAATCGTGGTACATACTTATTTGTTTAAAACAAATAACAAAATCTACCTTTTCAGAATCACTTTCCGAACCAGGTCCAGAGCTTACAGCCCCTTCTGCTTCTTCTCTCAAAACGTCCTCTACAGCCCTCGATAAAGAAGAGTCTTCTTTTTCGCACTCTTTGCCCAAAATATCACCCATGTTTCTACAGTCAAAACCCTTGCTAGTCTCTACTCTTTTAGACCCTGCACAACTCATTCTACTGTAGAATGACTTCAAACGACTAATGTAATATTTCCGGTGATTTTCAGATCATTAAAGCAAAGATTTTATAAATGCTCAGTTAAAAAAACTTTATTTTTCTTCTCAACCCAAGCTTACTAAAAAATACTCTCGCTCAACGGACAGTAGTGCCTACTATCGAAATTAGAATTCCCTTTGAAAGCGTGAACCGCGGCCTCCGCGATCCGTTTTCATTGCGTCCGAAGTTTCAAGAAGGTCGTGACAATGAACTTTTAAAATAACAGTCTTCTCAAGATTCAAAATTCATTCTGACTTTATAAAATGTTGACATTTTAATCGCATCTAATAAAATATTAACGAAAAGAGGCATTGCAAATATTAAATAATAAAATTAATAAAGCAAAAATTATAAAAACAAAGATGGTAGGCGACATTTTAGTTTTCATTTAAGCCAGAAAATTGCATTTCTGACTTTTTGTTTCACCCTAATTTGGTAAAACTTTTTCGTAACTTCTGACTAATAATTTCGTTTCCCTTCCCCCTTAAGCCTTTTTTAGCGACCTCCACGTTCATTAGGCTGACTTGATGTCTCCATCAATTTTCAACAACGAAAATTCCCTCCTAAAATATTAAAAAGCGATTCTAATAACAGCCATCAAACTTTGGCTCGGTTTGATTGCCCCGTAATTCATTTCAAATGAATCGGTTCATACAAGTGAATGTTAAATTTTAGGGGAACGCCAGTGAATTTTCGAATTATTTGTTTATTTTCTTGTTCGATTCGAAGGCTTACGATTGTACAAAATGAGTGCACTTGGAAACGATACTATGCCACTTAATCATATGGAAGGGATACTCTCTTTGCTTTCTCTGTTGGGAGCTCATTTTACACTCAGATCTTTCACCCTCATATCTGACTTAGAAATTACTTCCGTTGAAAAGTTTCAGAAAATGGCTTCGGAGTATTTTTTTGAAATAAAACACCAAAGTTTATACTCCAGTAATTCGAAAGGGGATGACAATGCGGGATATATTCTGCTGGAAAAATCTAAAACTGATTTGTTGAAAGTAAGAATTAAAACGAAAGCAAAATGAGATTCATTAAAAGAGCTTTACGAATATTATAAAAACATTTTGATTCTTACAGGTAATTAACACAAAACCAAAGCTAATGATTGCGATATATAAAGTAAAATCAGACAGTGCCGTAACTACACAGTTTTTAAAAGAACTGGTGATTCCTCCTTCGATTAAATTTTTTGTTTTGTTCTTGGAAGATTCAAAACTGGTGGACACCCCACAGGAGATTATGGCTAAATGTTTCATACTGTACAGACCAATTTCATCTCTTCCTCTCAAAGCGTTTCTGATAATGCTTTACAATGGGGAAAGCCAAAAGTGGTCCTGGGCAAGTAAAGATATGGACTGGAATTTTTTCAGGAAAGAGACCCGGGACATGAAAGGACTTACAATTACAATAGCTTTGGCTTCTCCTCTGGTAAATTTTCAAGCGGTCACTAATACATAAACACCGGACATTTTATCATTGAAAAGTTTCCTTTCCTTCAACACTTTATTTTACAGGAAAAGAAATTATCAATTGACCGTTTTTGGGCAAACAAAAACTCTTTTTTTTGGAGGGCGATGTCAGAGCATCTACGCTTTCGGTGAGTTTTTATACAGAATATTTCGCTGATAAATAGACTTAATGACGGAAAAGTTGAAGTAGAGGAACGCTCTCCTTTACAAAATCGTGTAAATCATTTCCTCCATTGTCTGGTCTTTGTACCATTAAAATGTCAGCTCTTAACCTTGGTATTTACTCCGCGATGACTGAATAAACTCGCAAACATCCATGTATCACTATTATACAAAAGAAAACGGATTTTGTATTTTTCTTTACAGCCCCGTGGTTCATTTTCAACCACTTCCACCCCACTTAGCGAAGAGTCCCACCAGAGTTTACTTAACCCTGTTAATGACGGTGGCCGACGGATTGGCTGTATTGCCTGTTGTACCATCAGAAAGAGATCACCAGGTCGATTTCATACTCACCGGCTGCGATTCAAAGTATCTTTCGCTTTCCTCTACTATTTTACACAGACTGATAAGAGTATTAACGTTTGCATTGCATTTCAGGTATCACTTGATGGTGAAAACTCCCGAGTATGTTCATTCATGGCGGTCTCTTCTTAAACCCCTCACTTTCAAGTCGTGGATCTGCACGGGGGTTGTCGTTGTGTTAATCTCGGTGATCCTCAAAATTGTATCATACAACGATAATTCTCTAACTGTGTCGAGCTGTTTGTTGAAGGTTTTCGGATTCGTCTGCTGTCAGGGTATTAATCTCAGTCTGGTGTCTTAAGTCCACAATTGCGAACTAACCCTTTTGTTACAAACCTGCAGGATGTTCAGATATACCACGAGCGCGTCCCGCCCGGTTGGTTTGCTACACCGGTTTGATTTTTTCATTGTTGCTCTATCAGTTCTACACTTCCAATCTCTGCTCTCTTCTCTCCACGAAAAGAGTCAAGCTCCCTTTTACCTCACTGGAAGAATTTGTGGTCAAGCGGACTCACAACATGTACATCCACCCGGACACGGCGATATACGCCCAGATAATGGTGGGTGGAAGTCGCCGCCCAACCTTCGCCTTCCTCCCTTTCTAAGAACTCGTCTCTTTGTAGAAATCGAAAAAAGGGATCCTGAAAAGACTCCGGGATGAATTTCTGAGTAAGGACCCGACGCACAAATTGGAGTCGGACACGCGGGCGAAGGCCCTCAGCAAAGTCTGCAAAGGAAAAGGGGCCATTCTCGGACTGCCTTTCCAAACGATTTATTTCAGAGAACTGCAATGCAAACTGGTGCCTGTCAATTCTGGATATTTTCCAACCAATATAGTCACCGTCGTTCGAAAGAATTTCCCCTTTAAATCGCAATTCAAATTCGTGTAAGTCCGCCATGATGGATTCTCCGCCCGAAAAATCCTTCACCAATTGCTGAATCTCTTTTCAGACATTTGCGATTACTCGAATCCGGAATTTCGCACAAATTCAGAGACAAATTCATAAATTTTGAACAGCAACGCGAAAAAATGGCGAGCGTGACCAACGAGCCCGTTTCTTTGGAACACATCTTCTTCCCACTTGGATTTTACGCCACATTTGCTATAATGGGTTTGTTGATACTGGGATTGGAAATAATAGTCTCAAAAGTGAGTTTTGACTTTCGGTTACTTCAAAAATAAATTCGGAAAATAGGGAATGTATTAAAAAAAAACTGAACACTGTAACGAACAAAAGGCGTCTGCGTTTGATTTATATTGAAAATACAGCAGAGGATTTATTTGGACGCCATTTCTGCGGAAGTCTCTGACAATTTTCACGAGAATTTCCATATTCATAAAACACGCCAACACTTTCACCTGTTTTGACGATTTGTTATCTATCAAGGACACCGTCTCGGGAAAACTCTTCACAGTTTTCCTCACGGTCGAATCTAAAATACAAAACTGTCTTTGACTATTTTTTCCTCGTCTTTAAGGGCTTTCAGGAATTCATCGACATGACACTGATAGGTGAAACCGAAGAATTCGCTCCCCTCAATGGCGGCGCCGCCATTGCTGGAAATCGGCGTGCAGATTCGGTATTTATTAACGATTTCTTGGGGCGACCGAATTTCCGGGTTGTTCACCCCCACAAAAGCTTTCGATTTGGTTTTGTCGTTTGTGTTGTAAATGAGCTTCCAATACAGCATTGGAACCGGGAGAAGCCCTCTTTTGAATTTGCGATTTTCGAATATGGGAGCCAGGAAAAGGGGACCTCTCGTCGTGGGAATATTCCCGAATGTTCCCGTGTACACCTCCCACTCGCTCGCGTTATTCTGTCTCATCAATCTGGCCTCTCTCTCCACTAGAGACCACTGGTTCTTGTTGAAGTCTTCCCACTGGGGGGCAGCATTCAGGTACTGACAAGTGGCTTTCCTGTCATCGGCGTCTTTAAAATCAGCATAGGGAACGAGATGCCCTCTGTTGAAATAATACGGGTATTGATTCCTCGAGCTGTATTTTTGGGGGAAAGAATTCGTCGTGCGGTTTTTCTGAGTGTTTCCAACATATCCTTTCGATATCTGCAGCATTTCGTTCACGTTTTTACCGTAACCGTCGAACCCCCAAACATCGCTTCTCTCCTCGAAAGCGAGACCTCTGGGTGGAGCTTCCTTCCTGCTGGGCTGGAAGGCGAACTTCGCCCTCATCACTTTCGCGTCCAGACAGACCACATACAGAAGCTTCAAACTCCCATCGGACTGTACCGTCTTCATCTGATACAGTTCCCAATCTTTGCCGTCGCATTTGAATATTTTCGAACGGATCTGTGTGGGGGATATCTGAACGGCGAGAGAGTGTTTGTGGTAGTTGCTTCGGCAGAGAAGTTCCTCCAAAGGGAACGTTCTGTTGTAGTTTCCGTTCGTGCATTGGAACGCGTATGACTTTCCCTGGAGGTCATTCCTAACGAATCCGTTTCCGCATTCCAGGTTGACCAACTGTCCATCGGGCACTGTTCCGTCTTTGGATTGCGGACTGCGCACAGGTTGCACCCAGTTAAAAACGTTGAGGAAGATCTTGGAAGGTCCGACAGCATCCAGCTGAGTTTTGCAATCTGAAAAACGACATTCGTTTTTTGATGACTCATTTCGTAATTAGCAGAGCATCAATAACTCAATGGTATCTTTACCGGTTAATATCGACCATAAAAATTTCTAGAGCGTGACTCGATACCAGAAATAAAGGCTAAAAATATTATTTCTTCGGGAGAGAAGTCGGATTCGTAATTAGCAACAGATGGGTACGAAGACGAACAATACACATGCTAATTAATACAATCGGAGGATTAGATTTCGAATGGAACGCAGAAATGGTGAGTGTTCAATGTATAATATACGCATCCGAATACGCTTGAAATTCGAGTCAAAGAATTTCTTCAGAAACTGCCCTAAAACCGGTCATTCTGAGAGTTATTTTTAATTTCCAAACAATTTATTTAATAGCCGCGAAACCACTGAGATTTATTACCTTTTAAAATGTGCGAATTAACAGAATTTGAGAGAAACCCCCAAAAATTCCGTTTTAAAGTAAAATAGTAAAGTAAAAATGGGGCGTTTTCGATACCATTTTAACAGTTGACCAACTCTTCTTCTAACTCAACATTTATAAATCAGTCATGACCCCATTTTGAAGGACAAAGGGCAAAAGAGAGTGAAATAATCCAATGCAGCCCCAAAATATACACTTTGGTTTTTATAAAATAATGTTAATTCACCGGAGAAACTGTGTCATTGCTTTTTATAACTTATTTTCTATTTTGAATTCATGAGTTTTTTTTTGCACGATAAATCGTTAAAACTTCCCCTAAATAATCAAAATACCCAAACGGAAAGCCCAAATCCAATCCGAGTGAACATTTTCATGCAGTAATACACATCCTAACATCCCAAAAGCGATTCCGAAATTTTTTATTTACCTGTCTTGGCCAGAACTGCAGCCGGAACGAATATAAAAGCGGCCAGAAAGCACCACATGGTCCGATACTGAACGTGTCACTTCAAGGCAGGACTGCCTCTGCGAAAACTCGACTCTTATTCGCTAATGACACATAAATACTTGTTCCTCACAGTGAACGAGATTGTTGCCTCCGGATGAGAAGAAATGATAGGCCTCGCATTTAGGCGGCTGTGACGAATCGTTGTTTGTTTCCTTACACACTCAACACTTGAATTAAACGAACACGTTATCAATTTTCCCCGAAGAAGAAGATTGTCCTTCATCCTTTCATGATGGTATAAGGCGTCCAAGAGTGAATTAGAGTTCAAAAGTCAATCGAATCCATGTCCGCATTGATAACACTTAGAGGTTTTTGTACGCACTCTTTTCGATTGCTGAATTAATGTCTCACAATGCCTTCGTCCTTTCCCAGTTTCTCCAGAAACTCTCCCAAATCGCATTCATAAACGAACCCTTTGAACTCATTCCCCTGATAAAACGTCCCCTTTTCGTTTACTTTTGGTCTGCAGATTAAATACTTATCGGTGAAATCCTCCGGTGATTTCAGTTCCGGATTGTTCACTCCGATGAAAACTCTCGAACAGTTCTTATCGGTCAAATTGTGAACGATTTTCCAGTACAGTTTCGGAACGGGAACGAAATTCTTATAAGAGTTGGTGTTTTTATCGAAAAACGATGAGACGAATAGTGGGCCTTTGGTCGTCGGGATGTGTCCGTAGGTTCCCGTGTAGATTTCCCACGACTGGGGATTGTTCCTGACCAAATCACGAGTGCCCCTTTCCACGAGGGACCAGGAGTTTCCATTCAGTTCATTCCATTGAGGAGCCACGTTGAGGTACTCGCACGAAGCTCTCTTGTCTTCGGGGTCGTTGAAGTCTGAATAAGGAGCGAGATGCCCTCTGTTGAATGTGTAAGGATATCTATTGTTTTTGTTGTATTTCTGAGGGAAAGCATTGGTTATGCGTCTTTTCTGTATCCTCGAGACATAACCGTCGGAGAGTTTCAGTTTTTCGTGAGCGGTTTCCCCGAAATAATCGAACCCCCAAACGTCCCTCCTCGACTCTCTTCGATAAGTGGAATTCTCGCTTCGTCTGGGCTGAAGCACAAACTTCGTTCTCATCACTTTCTTGTCGAAGCAGACAGTGTACAGATGTTTGAGACGGCCATCGGGTTTGGTCGCCCCAACTTCGTATACCTGCAGACTCTTCCCCTCGCATTTGAGCAGGGCGGATCCCAATTGCACGCTCGACACCGGGAAGGCTTTCGTGTCCTTGTGAAAATCGCTTTTGCAGAAGAGGTCCTCGTAGAGGAATGTCCTGTTAAGTCTTCCGTGGACGCACTCGAAGGTGTGGGTGTTCCCCAAGAGGTTGTTGTTGATGAATCCGTTGTCGCAAGTGAAGGAGATTGTCTCTCCGTGCGACAGCTGTGGTTTGGTGCCATTGTAGTTGTCCAGAGGTGTTCTCCAGCGGAAGGCTTTCAGGTATATCTGGAATTTTTCGTCCTTCGGGGGAACCTGAATCCCACAACCTGAAAAAATAATTTAAATTCCAATTAAAGTCTAATGAAAAACGTTATATATGTATTCATTAAATGAATTTGCATTTTATATTAGAAAATAAATGAAATTTATTCACTCATTGAAAAACGTGTTTGAGTTTTAATTAAATCCGGGTTCCCCCCGTCTTATGTTAACAAAAATTTCACTCATTTCTTCGAAATTCTCCAAAAAGTGTACAAAACATAACCTACATAATGGCCCGTAAATACACTGTACAGTCGCGCTTCAATGATTAATAAAAGAGAAACAACTCTAAACTCAAATCTCTTTTACTCTCCTCAGAGATTATTAACATTAACGTATATTAATAAAAACCCAACGAAAAGTTTGCCAGTTTTAAATTATAGTCCAGTGAAATTAGCTCAAAAATGAGAGGTGAAGTTACATTAATTCCTGAAAAGCTTAAACTCCAATTGTTTAGAATATAATTATAATATAAAATGTCAAAAGTCCTCAAAAATCCGATGTCTGGAGGTCAAAGGTCAAAACAATTAGTTTTTCGCCATTTTCAGCAAAACGGTAAGTTTTATCTTGAAAATAACTCGGGCAAAAATTGTAGAGGATAAAATTATCTACAAAAAATGTATAAATACTTTTCTTCCTCAGTGCGCCGCTTTGAGCTAATTTGACTGGACTAATATTAAATTGTCTCATTATTTTTAAATTATAAAACTTAATAAATTATAAAATTATAAAATATAAAAATAACAATGATAAATAATGTAAATAAATATATGAATAAAATAAACATAAAATAATATATTTATATCGATAAATATAGTTATATAAAAAAACAGTTTTATAGACAAAATATATGCAAAAACACTATATAAACTAATAAAACTGTAACACTACAACACTAAATAAAATAAGATAAATAATATAAAAATAATGAAAAAATATATATAATATAAACATAATAAAATTACAAAGTAAACAAATTATAAAAAATAATAATAAATAAAATAAACAAATTATAAAAAATAATTAATTATATAAAATTAAATAAAAAATAAACAAATTATAAACTTTAGCTGAAACTGAATTGTTGGAAATTTTATTTAAGAAATTACTTCCAAAGGACCCATATGTTTTAATATTAACCCTGGAAAGACCGGCATTTCAGACTCCCGCGAACGACCGCTGGGGTCCGCGCGGACCCCAGAGACTTTGCGCTAGTTCCTTTGTTTTTCTCGATGGTTTTTTTTCATTTTTTTATTGAAGGCGAATTAAAGGATTAATAAAAAGTCGAAAATGTAAAAATAAGCATTTTTATTGAATATAAAATAATTGAAAAACGCAACAAACATTAGTAAGATAAATCACTCATGTAAAATTTTTTTGTTTTATAACTTTTCGCTACATATTTTACAAAATACTTGAGAGTGTTCAGGACAGACATTCAGTTTGCAACGAGAGCAATGAGTTTTACATTTTTTGTCTTTAATTCTTTGTGGTAGAATCTGCAGTGGTAGCAACCTCAAGTTCTTGGAATTCTAAATTGACGTCGGCTAACTGTTTCCCTAAGTCTATTAAAAATTTTCTTCTTGGAAGTTTCTTTTCACCATTTACTGAGAGCCACAATATATAGGCGTTTAGGGCTGTTATGTCTATCATGTTATAAAACACAACCAATGGCCACCTTCGGGTCATTCTCTTTACCGAATAACATCTAGTCATTTGGTCCATGCGATCCACCCCACCTTTGGTTGCGTTATACGATAAAACAATTTCTGGTTTTTTCTGCTCATCCACTTTGTCATCATGATGATGTGTAGACAAAAGAGTGACCGCCTTGTTTTTTCTGGAGCAGTAAGAAACAATTGTTACGTCAGGTTGAAAACCAAACAAACTGGACCCAACTGATCTTTTACCCCTAATGAATTCTGGTGGAAGTTCGCCCTTGTTTTTTCTAATTGTGCCCACAATTGTTGTATTTTTGGTGAGCAAGAACCGAGCTAGTCTGATACTTGTAAAAAAATTATCGCAGGTTATATTTCTCCCTGTATTTAAATAGTCCGAAACAGGATTTTTCACCACCGTTTCACCCACATTTACTGCCCGTTTTCCCCCCGTCTCTCTGCCCTTGTAAATCATTAGTTTCAAGCAGTAGCTTGTTTCAGAGTCACAGAGGGCCCAAAATTTTAGACCATATTTACCGGGTTTGGCAAGTAAATACTGCTTAAAAGGGCAACGTCCACGAAAAGTGACAAGTTGCTCGTCAATGGTAAGACACCACCCCGGTTTATAACCCTCACCCAAGTATTTATTCCATTCTTGAAAAATGTCATCGATAGGCTCAGTTTTATTATCAGATCTGTGTTTTCGGCGAGCTTCGGCATTATCAAATCTAAGAATCCGTAATAATTCTTTAAACCGGTTTCGACCCATTATTTTACTAAAAATGGGTCTCCCATCTATTTGGCTCCACAGCTGACTAATCTCTTCATTTTTCGATTTGTAGACCCCAATCAGAATTAACACACCTAAAAGTCTCTTTATTTCCTGCAGGGTTGTATTTACCCAATTTTGTTTGTAATGCAATTGCCCCTCTTTGTTTGTCCATTTAACAATTTTTTCGAGTAATGAATTGCGGAAGAAAAAGAGGAACGCAGATTGTAAATCAACAATTCTAGTTTTTGCGAAGCGAGTTATCCCACACTGTTCAACTAGAATATCTTTTTTACTTTTTCTACCTTCCGTACTACCCATGGGGTTTTTCAGCCAAATTTCTTCTTCGTTCTTGGAGAAAAACATTTCCGTTTCTTCATCAGGAAGGGGTTGAGCTTCGGAATCTTCATCATCACTGCATTCTCCTTCTTCTGAGTCACATGAAATAATCCTATCTATTTCATTGTCACTGCAACTTTCACTACTCTCTTCATCAGATTCCTCCAAACTGTCCTCGAGAATCTTTCGTATTTCCTGAGGTTTCAGTTGCCTAAACAAAATGTGACATTTGTGTATCCAGTCTAATTGTAAATATGTTCACCAAAGGGTATATTTGAAATTTAAGGTAAAAGATTACTCACCTGCACATGGTGACTGGATGTTTGATTTTTTTCTTTTTGTTTCCAAAAATCACAAAAAAAACTAAATGACCGCTATGTTACAAAACCCTCAATTATTCAGAACCAAGCTGTTGGGTGATTTGCTTCTGACTATTGACAAAGTCCGAATTTAACAGCGTTTTCGAGTTTTGATGAAACAGCGAATATGGGGGCATAAAGAGCTCAGAACAAAGAAGTCAAAACAAAAATGAAAAAAGAATATGACTCTTAAGAACAGTAAGGCACACATTTTGCGAAAAACAATGCTCGACATTGTATCTTTAGCTATATAATTTAAAATCTTTTTAGATAAACAAGCTAGAAGAGCTGTTTTTGCATTTATTCGGCACCCATTATTCATTATCTATGAGATTTGAGCGCCCAAGAAGCGTGGGAACTTGAAAATCATAGGAAATAGTCTGGGGTCCGGACGGACCCCAACGGTCTTTCGCGGGAGTGTAATTTTTTACTCGGAAACTAGAAGGAATTTTGGAAATCTGAAAACACCGGGTTAAAGCCTGAAAAAAGTTAGGAAAAGTCACCGAATTTCAACATTTTACAATGACAAACAAAAGAGCTACAGCGGAAGAAAAACCGCTTTGGGGTCCGCACGGACCCCACGGTCTTTCTAGGGTTAATAATAAATAATTAACCCGCATACTAACTTGTCTGTCCGCGCGAAAGGCCCACCAGAGATAAAGTCAGACATATCACCCGCAACATGGCGACATACTTCGCTGACCACCGTTTCCCCTCGACGGAAGACCGGACCTCAAAGTGCTGAAAATAGGGGATTTTGCTTGACCAAACTGAGGACGAACAATCACTGAACTCACCCATCACTCACCTGGTCAGCACTGAAGAGAAAAAGACCCTCCTCGCATGGCCTTCTGTCTGAACACCTGAACCGCGACTGAACAGAAGAAGTGGCGCACACTTCGTCATACAGTCTGTGCAGAACAACTCCGGTTTGCATAAGCTCAACACTGCTCTTCTCGTCTTTTCATTTATATTTTGCAGTTAAAAATTAAATCATATATCATACTAATATATCTAAATCTGTTAAGGGAAGTTTGTCTGTATGTGTGTGTGAACCGTTTCCAGAGGACTTTTTCCAGATAATTATCTGCGCGTTTATTTAATGATAAAACAACCGAATAAAAATAAAATAGTCTTCAGTTATTTTCTTTAAGAAAAATTCCAACTCATATTTAAGGAAAGAGTTTCCATTTACTCCACAAAAAGGAAATAACTCATGAATTTTCAAAGCGGAATTTATTATGGAAATTAAAATAAATATAAGACAGGAAAATGGACATTAGATGATGTAAAATTAAGGAAACCAAAAAAATATTCTCTTTATTTATGTATTTTTGTGTATTTTCCAGAATGAATGGAATTCAATGGAAACCTAATTTCAGTTACAGTTTGGCTTATTTATTTTTCATATTTGACTAACTGGTCTTTCTCCTGTTTAACTGATTTTATTACCAATTTGAACTGAAGAAGTGACCATTTTTCTGTGTTAAGGGAAGAAACTTAGAAACACAATTGTTGTGCAGATCGATGAGATTGAGTGTAAACAGCAAAACTCCTTGAGAAATGAATTCCACGGTCGGATTAAATCCTTCAATTGTGAGCATTTAACAAAAAACTGTTATGTCAGATTTTCCGCATCAGATTTTCTCATCCATTTTGATTTTTTTAAGAAATTCATCGAGTTGGCACTGATAAAAGAATCCCTTATATTCACTCCCCTGAAATTTTTTCCCCTTTTTGTCTGGAATTGGTTTGCAAATAACGTATTTGTCAGTGAATTCTGCGGGGGAACGGAGTTCCGGGTTGTTTATTCCCACATACACTTTCGATTTTTGCCTGTCCACCAAATTGTGGACCACTTTCCAGTAGAGTTTGGGAACGGGGACGAAGGATTTTATGTATTTTCCGTTCCTGTCGAACAGAGGAGACACAAACAGGGGACCTTTGGTCGTGGGAATGCTGCTGTAAGTCCCCGTGTATATTTCCCAGTCGTTGCGCGAGTCCCTGACCAAGTCTCTCGTTTCGCGTTCGATCATCGCCCAAGAGTTTCCATTGAATTCTTTCCATTGAGGAGCCACGTTTATGTACTCGCAAGAAGCCCTTCTGTCCTCCGGGTCGATGAAATCCGCGTACGGAGCGAGGTGACCTCTGTTGGAACGTGTAGGGGTATTTGCGCTGAGGGTTGTACCTCTCAGGGAAGGCTTTCGTGATCCTCTCCTTCTGAATCTTTTCAACGTAACCTTCAGATAACTTTAGTTTTTCCCGAGTGGTGCTTCCGAATCTGTCGAACCCCCAAACATCGTTTCTTTTGACGTTTGGTTTGCCCGGCACGCCCTTCTGTCTGGGCTGCAGCACAAATTTGGTCCTGAGGACGGTGCTGTCGTAGCAGACAGTGTAAAGCAAGCCTGGAACTCCCGTCAGGCTTTCTGGCTTTCACCTGGAAAACCTGCCAACCTTTTTGATCGCATCTCAAGATTTTAGAGCCCAACTGAACGGGGGAGACTTGGTACGTCTCCGTGAATTGATGGAAGGTCGCTCTGCAGAGGGTGTCCTCGTACAGTAAGGTTCGGTTTAGAGTTCCATTCGTGCACTGGAAGGTGTACGAATCGCCAACGAATTCGTCCCTCACGAAGCCATTTTCGCAGGAGAATTTGACAAAGGCGCCATGTTTGATGGAGTCGACGTTTCCTCCGAGACTGTGCTTTGGCCGCGTCCATCGAAAAGTATTGAAATATAAGTTGGCATTTTTATCATCGGGCTCTATCTTTATTCTGCAGTCTGTAATTTCAAATAATAAAAAGGTAATGAGTGCTTATAACCTCTTCGAGAGTCATGAAGTTTCAGCAACGAGGACTGATTATATTATTATGGCGCCTATGTAAAGCCAACGGAAAGCCAATCAACTAAGGCGCGGGTACCAACCTGCTGCGAAGGCAGACGTTCTGGCAATCCCACATGTTTAGCTTATGCTATACCTTCGAGAATGTCGCCTCCATACTTAGCTTGGCGGCCGGAGAACCTTCTCGAAGTTCTGGGGATTGCCAGAACATATTTAGCTTACGACGGGATATAAAACCTGACTGCGCCCATTCAATTCAGTATAGTAGTTACTTTTACATCCGACAGAGTGCGGTGTACGTACTTAAACTATCACTTCAGTTTTAATTTTTGTTATGAATTATTAATTTTATGACCGGAAAACCAATCTGGACCCCGATGATTACTATTTTTTGTGTTATTATTATCCAGAAATATGAATTAAACAATATAATACAACGAGGACTCTTATTTGAGTATAAAACTCTTTCTAAAAATAATTCCAACGGTCTTTTTTAAAGTTGCAATTCCTTCAACTGATTGTAATGCCATCTTATCATATTAATGACTACTGAAAATCACGAACGAGTAGTTTATAATTTTCAGGCGAAGGACTGACAAAGTCAGAAAACTTTTCCATCGCTTTTTCCTCGTGTTGATTTGCTCGAATGAAAGCACTGAGGTGTAAAAGCGATTATCAAAGCCAATGGGTTTACCTTGTTGCCCCAAGACTGAAGAAAGAGCCACAAAAATAAACACGAGCACCTCTCGCTTCATCGCGGATGATTGAATCTAAAATACCCATCGACTCGTATTTATCCATTCCGACGACGGTGTGCATCAGTTAGTGTGCATCGATAAGTGGAAAACAATAGAACAATAATATAACACATTGAAGCAGTGGATCTGTCAGTCAAACTGCTCATGAATTATGTCACCTTCTGACTTTATCAATAGCAGACTTCTATCAGCACTCTCAGAACTTATGTCGTTGATATCATAAAAAATACTCAATTCATTCCTCCTTATTAATATTCAATTCCAAATGCATCAGGTTTTGACAGTTGTATTGTCGACAGTCAGTTAAACTAACTTTTATCTCAAAAGATAAATCGCCCGAAAAGGGGGAAACATTTAGTTTTTCCTGAAAAAGGTCGATGACATATTTCATAATTTTCTAATTCAACTACAAATTGTATTTCCTCATTGCGTACAACGCGCAATTCTCAAACAGTCTCACAAATACACAAAAAAAAAAGATTTCGAAAGTTAAAATAAAATCCACGAATAGCAATCTTAAATGCCTAAATGTATTGTTTGGATTTACAATATTACAGTCCTTTTTAAAGTCTCAATATGAATAATTTCAAGTAAAAAAAGAACAAATATTTCGTCACTCAAAGAATTATTTTCTTCGAATAATTAACGTTCTCCATCAATGATTACAAAGCGTTCACACTGCATATTTTCCACAATGTGTATATATATGTATATATATATTTATGGGTGTTTTGTATTTACTGTCGTTGTGAGAATAATACTTTAACCGAATGTATGCACTTGGTTGTATTGCGAGAGTTAACTCTTTCGCATGAAAAACCTCCCAAAACTTCACTGATCAAAGTGGGCAGAGTCCTGATCTCACCGCTACAAAAAATATCCGCCTTCAAAACGGTTTCAAATGAGAAAGTAAAAAAAAAAAGCTTTTGTATATAGACTTGTAAAAATAAAACATAAAGGACTATTTCAAAGTGGTATTCAGCCGTGAAATTCTTATAAACTGTCACTTTCGTCAAAGACTTATCCGAATTAAAAAAAAAAAAAGAAAAAATTTGCCAAACTCAAAAAAACAGTTATCAGAGGAAAAATAAAAACGGACTTATGACGGCACTGAAAAAACTCCCGAAGGGTCTCTTAATGCCTCGACCGCTTTTTCTTTTTAGATTTTTTGTGTTTCTTCTTCTCGCGCTCTGAGTCCGACGAATCCGATGAGTCGCTCACGTGCTTCTTTGATTTCTTCTGCTTTCTCTTCTTGCTTTTCGATTTTTTCTTCTTGTGCTTCTTCCCGCTTTCCTCGGAGCTTTCCGAGGAACTTCTCTGTCGCTTTTTCCCGTCGCCGCCTCCGAATTTCATTTCCTTATCGTATTCGGGATGACTTTTCGCGTTTTCATCCTGCGAAAGAAAACGTTTACATCTTTTAAAACACATTTTAATCGGAGGAATCGAAGGGAGAAAGGCCTCACGAAACGGTGCAAAAAGAAACAAAAAACTATCGAAACAGTGGTTTCCAATTAGCTGAAGTCTGCGGACCCCCGAATCTTCACGCACAAAGCGCCCCGCCCCCCAACCCTCCCCTCCCTTAAAGATAAACATCCGTTTTATCTTCCCCCGAAGGAAATAAAGAGAGGTGGTCAGCGAACCATCAATTGGGAACCACCGAATATGGCGAAAGAGGATGGGAAAATGTCCGTACTACAAATACCTCAAAATCAAATTCAAGATTAAGTCAAAATTAATTGCTCATCATCGGACGAATCCAAATCAATTACCTGAAACAAAAATCGTGAAGAAAAGGTTAAAGGGAGGAGGGAAAAGGGGAAAAGGAATAGGTTCTCATGTGAGTGCAGTCCCCCCGGGACTGGACAGATGTTTTCTGCGAGTGGACGCGCTTTGGTTGGCGTTTCCGGGAATTGAAAAGGCGGAAAAGGAAACAAACCTCGTCCGAGGACTCGTCGTAATTCGGTACGAAATGAGCTTCGTCGATGGAAGATCGCTTCGGATCTATGGACTCTATGGTGGAAGGCAACGTCGGCCTTTGGTATTCTTTTCTGCTCGGCTTCAGTTCTTCTTCGCTCCTGCAAACACGTTTCCATTTCAGACAAGTGGATTCCCACTTTCTGCTTCCACGTTCACTTACTCGTTCCAGCCTCTTTTCTCTGCCGTGCGAACCAGATGAGGGCTGGCAGTGTGGCCCTGTTTGTCGATTTTTGATCCCAAACGTTCTTTGATTGGAACTCTCCCCGAGGGTGGCGATCTCGGGGTTGTCTTTTCTTTCTGTTGCGATTTCTTCCCTCCGTCTTCGTCAACTGCAAATATTAAAAAGCTCTAAGTATATTTTACTTTAGGGGAGAGAAAAAAACAAAAGCAATGAGGGAAACCTGAAAATTCTCTCTCGGCACTTTCACCGTCGTTGTTCAAAGGTACAGTAATTTGCAGAGAATTAACGGTTCTTTTCACATCCGCTTTCGATCTGCTTATCTGCAAAAAAGATAAAATCATAATTACAACGCTTGTGATTTTTTAAAGAAGCATTTTTTTTAAAAAAAAATTACTTCTAAGTTGAATTTGTCTTTTTCTCTCGAGAAGAACAATCTCTTCATTTTGTCGTTTTCCTGTTCCATTCTGTAATCTCTGTTTCTTTCTTTCTCGGGCGCTAAAATCACTTTCCTGTCTTTCTTCTCATCTTTATCTAAAACAGGAAATTTTTGTTTAATGATCACAACGTGTGATTATTACAAAGATAGGATTCGGCCATACCGTTAATCTTTTTGACCGGTTCGCGAATGGCATTGACGGCCTTCTTGAAAATGGCGTTCTCAGCTCGTTTGATCACTTCTCTGGTGACTTTGGCGGGATGTTCGGGAGACTTTGCGTCAGCTGAACCCGCTTTCTGATTGGAATCGGACACCTGATTGTCGTCCAATTCCCATTTTGAAATTTCCGGGATGGAAACGAGCATTCCTTTCTTTTGGGAGTCTCCGCTTTCCTCCAACAGACTTTCGTAAGAAGCGTGAATTTGGAGTTCGCCGCTGTCGTCGTTTCTGTCCACGTCCGCATCTGAAATAAATGTTCGTTTGCGTTACAGAAAACCGACTTCTTAATAATTCGTAATTTTGCTGTTTCAGGTCTTAAGGACACACCCTGAGTATTCTCTTCTGATATCACAGTTGAGTTCTTCCTGCGGTCATTTTGTAATAATTCCTCGACGTTCTCCTGTTTTTCTGACTCTTTCTCGCTCGCAGCATTCGCCTCAGTCAGCTCCTTCTCAGCCTTTTTATCTTTATCTAAACAATCAGATAAACGAGTGAAAACCAAAGCTTTCCGAGAATAAAAGCCGATGTAAACTGTCCACGCACCAGAATCCTCTTTTTGGGTTTGATTCGCAGCTCTTAATGGACTAGATTTCCCTCCTTCGTCTTCCGGGCGGACTGCTTTGAAACTCGTTATGAAACCACCGCCTTCTGAAGCCTCGCCTCTCGAAAAATCCTGAACCAACGGAAATTTAAAAGTGTTACTTTTTTTATAAGGGCGACCGAAGTGACCGAAAATTAACTTACTTTTGCCTCCGGATTTCTTCCCTCGCTTTTTTCGTTTTCAGGGCCTTTGCTTTTCATTTCCTGTTTTCTTTTCTTCTCCTCTTTCCTTTCCTTCTTTTTCTTCTTCCGAGCGGCTCTTTCTTCTTCCGTCTCTTTTTCCTTTTTCTTCTTTTTCTTCTCTCTTTCCTTCTTCTTATCCTTTTTCTCTTCTTCCTCTTTACTGGCGACCTGTAAAGATAAAAACAAATCAATCCTGGTTCGGAATTGACCGCAATGAGTCCTATACAATTTTCACCTTTGGACTCTGAGCTTTCGTTTGTTCTTTTCCCTTTTCTTTGCTTCCGCCTCTCTTCAGTTCGTTTCTCTCTCTGCTGATGCTGCGCTTTTCCTTCTCTTTTTCCAACACTTCGTTCCCCTTTTTGTGTCTGTCCTTACTGCTGCTGTTCGCGGGAGAACGCACTTTTTCTTCCTTCGACCTGCTCACGCTCCTTCGCCGACTAGTGGATCTGTGCTTCCTTCCCCCGACGTCCTTCCCTTTCTGCTTGTCAATGCTGAGACTTCTCTTTTTCTTGTCTTTACTTCCACTTCTGTCCTTCTCGTGTCTCGACTTGTCTTTGCTCCTGCTTCGGCTTCTCCCGTGCCTTTTGCTGTCGAATTCTTTACTGCGGCCTCTTTCACTCGTGTATAATTTCTTTTCTTTGTCATTTTCATAACTTCTTCTCTCTCTCTCCCTGAAAATTATTTTTTTGTTATAAGAAGAAAAATAGGATAACTAAAATTGAGTTTAAACAATTTTTACCGGATTCTGTGACTGTCTTCCTTCTCTTTCTCCCAGTCTTTGTGTCTTTCGGCTGATTTCTCTTCGCTCCTTTCATTCCTCTCCTGCGAAACCTTCCTCACGGGAGAGTACCTTCGTGACCTCGACCGCCTGCTTCGGCTTCTGCGCCGATACTCGGTGTCTCTCTCCCTGTCCCTTTCCCTCTGCTTCTCCTTGTCTCTCTCTCTCTCCCTTTCCAGGTCAAAGTTGTTCCTGAAATTTCATTCAAAAGTCACCAAACCAAACTTTGAAAACATTCTCTCATTAAACCCTCACCTCAGCAATGAATTCGAATGCGATCTCCTTCGAGCATTTCGATCTCTGACTGCGGATTCGGTCTCTCTCTCGTAACTTCTGTAGTCTCTTTCGCGGGAGTCTCTGAAATAAGAAGTGCGAAAACAATCACAAAGGAGGCAAACGATTTGGGAGTTCCCTTGAATAATTGGCCGATGGATGCACAACAGCAATCGCATGCGAAGGTCTCATTTGCGGTTCGTTTTCCGACAAAAGCAAAGTAAGCAATATACCTAGGATAGTCGCTGCATCTCGGTGACAAACGTTGCTCATAGTATCGACTAGGAGATCTCCCATGGCGGGGGGATGTTGATACGTAATTCTCATCGCGATATCTATAGAAGATAACATTAAAAACGGAATCAGAAAGTTTGAATGAAGTTCAACGTTAGTCGAATAAATTTGCCAAAAAAGAGAATTCTACATTCGAGAGTCCACACTTATCTTTTCTCAATAAAACTCACTGTAAATAAAAATTATTAATAACCATTGTTTGTCTGACCGGTGGCGAAATTTCTGTAACTTACACTAACCGGGAAGGAAGTGCAGCTCGACCCAATCAGTTGTGACCTCTTTGTGACCCTCGAGTTACTTTCGAGTTCAAAAGGTTTGCATCTAAATGCGGCAATGTTAAATCGTTTTTTTTTTTTTAATATTCTGTTCGCTATTTAAAGAGAATGCAATACCTGAAATGAGCCAACGTTGACTAATTGTATCTTCGGGTGTTGTTTTCGCAGATGGCTTCTTTTAGACTTCTTTGGTGAAAGTTTTCTCCTCTAGAGCTGCGGGGACTGCTTATTTTATTGCTTTAGAACTTACAAAAAAATTTAGCACCACAAACATTCAATCAAATCAAATTCGTCATTTTCCAAAATACTGCTCCCATTGAAAAAAAAAAAAAAACGTTTTCCTCATTTCTCATTAATCGACTCGAAAATAAACTATCTTATTTCTTCACATTCAAATTTGAATAATTAGTAAAACAAATCCGAGTTCCTCTCAATAAAAAATTTCTAATTTCAACTTTCGACATTTTTTACTTTTTTAAAACTTTACCACCAAAATTGGATGAATACGTCACTCACTTTAATACATATGCTTAATTTTCACTTAATCTTTTTAATTAATATTTTACAAATTTTAAATAATGCTGCTTCGAGGGCGCCGTTTTCATGTCATTTATGTACCTCAGCACATTAATTTTTATTTAAACAAATCGGTGTGAATAAACACTATTCCATAAATATGGCCAAAAATAAATGCACGGCGCCCTCGAGCAGTGCCCATCTGCTGCATCCTTATTAAACTTCAATAATAAAAAACAATTTGGAACTTTTTACACACAAAAAGGCAGACTGGTATCAACATAAATTTTTAAAACATAATTTAACTATACAAGAAATCGATTCACTCACTTAAACAATTACAAGCCTGACTTTAACAAATAAAATTTTCAACTCTCAGTATAATTAAATATTAACACCATACATAATCATATATAGTTTTAACTTACAGCAATAAAAGCACAAATAATAAGAAGTATAAGAAACAATTAAATATCAATAAAAAAATTTATTATATTACTTTTTTTTTCTTTACAAAATCACACAATAACATAAAGAATTACACTTCTTTTTCATTGTAATTTTCTCTCATTGCTCCTTAATACTCATTACTTTCGGCTCGATCATTCTGTGCATTTGAGACTTGCATGAAAATTGTTTCGCTATTATTGCTTAATGAAAACAAAGTAAGTTTTACACGAGATAAGTGCTTACAGAAACACTTCTGTCTGTTATCTCTAAAATCAAAACAAATTTCTCATCACAGATTCTCAAGTTAATTATGTAACTATTTTTAGTCAAATTACTTAGAAGAATTCAGACTTTTCGAGTCGTTATTCATTAATATGTTCGCTTCAAATGTGTTCGTGAAAGTGAACCGTTCCTCTAAGTTTTATTAAAAAACTAATATCATTCCAATGCAAGAGTCAAAATGCACTCATTCAAAAATTTTTTTATCAATTAATGACAAAAATTTTGCAACACAATTCTCGATTTCAATATTAATGCAAAATCTACATCAAAACAATTTCAAGCACTTCTTATAAAGCAAATGAACATTTCGAGAACTGAAGATTTGATCGTATTGATTTCTTGACTGAGTGATCGTTCCTCAGTTTCCGAATAATACAATAATTACGTTTCAAATTTCTTTGGCAACTTGCAAACCTCACAATTGTTATCGTCAAACATTTTTCGTTTAAACAAAAACAGGGACAAGTTGCCAACGATTAGTTGGTACAATATCAAATTTTATTTTCACATACATAAGAAGCACAATCACTTACTAACCAATGCCGACGCGAAAAACTCTCAATAAAGAGGACAAAGTCAAAACCGAACAAAAATACTTCTCCAACCAAGAATAAAGAAATGTAAAAAACAAATACCTGTTAAAGGGCTGATGTTCGTGCGCTCTGGGAGGGGAGTTTTTATAGAATCGTCCCCGGCCACGGCCTCTCGACCTGCCGCGTCGATAATCTCGATGGTCTTGGCTCCACTGTCCATAACTGCTGTCGTAGCGATCATACCTGAAACACCCCATCCAATGGTGTAAAAACATTCCTCTTCACTTCGAAACGAAAGAGAAAAGCTGTACCTCAGGGGCGACCGATGTGGAGAGTAATATTTCTTAGGAGAATAATTCCTCTCGTGGAGAGGAGATCTTGAGTAAGATCGTGAGCGCGAACGGCTCATCACGAAAGATCTGGATCTTGTGCGAGATCTTTTCTTCGAGCGCGAATGGGAACGCCTGGGAGGTGTCCTGGACCGAGTTCTGGATCTGAAAATCGATTAGTTTATCTGCCTCCGCTTATCTCCGACAAATGGACAAAGCTTTCGACAAACCGTGATCGGGCGCCTGAGAAAGACCGACGAGACCGCGTGTTGGAGCGCGATCTTGAGCGCGACGCTGAGCGCCTCGACTTTAGTTTCTCGTTCTTCCGCTTATCGCGCTCTTCTTTCTCCTTCAACATTCTCTGAAATGCGAGGTAAGCTTCCTCCCTGGATAAAGAAAATCATATTTGTTTAGTTACTGACCAACTCAGGGTAATTACTCATTTAACCTTTAATTACTCACTCATTTCTTGGTGGGCTGAGAGGTCTGCTGCCGGGGGGTGGAGGCTGCCTCATTGCATAACGGCCCCTATGCATTCTCGGGCCTCTGGGCAAACCTCTGTACCCTCTGTCGTACATCATATTTGAATCATACCTTCATAAAAAAAATGATCTCAATAAGCCTGTTTTAAAGTGAAAATAAAAGTAAATTTAGATTTTTCTTACGCCATGGGCACAGGGTGAGGCATTCCGTAATGCTGATCATAACCAGGAACCATATAATTGGGAGCTCTGTAGGAATCGTAGAGAGGTCTGATCGGAGGGACTTCCAATCTTTCGTCAACTGTTGGAGTTCCGGATCTGTCCCCGGCGGATCCGCTACAATAATATTTTTGTGAAATGAACGAATTGAAATGCGGAAAGTCTCGGGGTTGTTTAATAGTAAAAATGATTTTACCTGTGAGCAAAACCACCGCCAGGACGAGGCGGAGGGTAGGGTTCGGAACCAGGGGGGGGAAGGATAACGGGATGTTGGCCTGAAAAAAGAGAGGGAATAGCATAAGAAGGACCTAGGGAAGGAGCAGGGTGTCCTTCGTTTGGTAGCCGATTTTCGACTAAAAGCAAAGAAAACAATCAATTAGTTTTTTCCTACGATAAATAAGTAACGCCTTTTGGGGTTAAAATGCCTTATAATGTAACATAACACAATGCCTTATTTAATTATCACTCCTCTGCATTTGTCAACGCCCACAAAATTCAAAAAGGTATTAGTTCAAAGGCAGAAAAGTAATCATAATAACATGAAAACAATTAAATAAAGCTAGGGTTTTTTTATAAAAATGTTAAAAAACAACAAAATCATTGCGAAGTAATATAAAATATTCACCTGGTGGCGGAGGTTCTTCTGAAGCATTGCTGGAAACAGAGCTCACGTCATCAATATCAATTCCCGCTTTCTTCAATTTCTCCAATTTACTAGATTCCTTTCCAACTGCATTATTCATTGAATTCTCCTACAATGATATTTTACACATCAAACTAAAATTCTCTTCCAAAGCAACAATATTAATGAGCACGAGATAAACCTTGATTCCATTTTCTTGAGTTCCAGATGATCTTGCGTGGTCTTCACTAGTGTGAGTCAGCTTGGAATCACCTTTCAATTCTAGTTCTGTTCTGTTTAAGAGATGACCTGAAATATCCTTTTGCCCTTCTGTAAATAAAGTTTTAAATGAATTAAAGATTGTTATACATTTTACAATTGTAATAATTCTGACAGGATATGTTTATTTAATACCAACAGCGTACTGATGTACTCACCTGATGGCGGTACAAAATCAGGAAGAGAAGGACGTGGCGGTGAAGGCGGACGCTGTTGAATTAATTTAGGCTTACTTTTTACATAACCAGTCTTATTCTTAAATGTATTTACAGAGTTTCGAAGAAATCTATTTGGAATCAATGTGTCAGGAGAAACGTTTTTTTCATTACAATCAGGACATTCTGATTCCTCAGAGTCGACCAAGACATTCCGAATACCTAAAACCAAAATATCTCTCTAAGTTGCGCCCTCACAGCAAAGATCCAAATATCGCCCATCCCAAAACAAAAAAAAACTTACATTCATCACAAAATGATATGCCACAACAGGGAATCATTACTGCATCTTGCAGTAGATCCTTACAAATTCCACAAATCAAGTCTTCTGGTATTGTTGGTGCTGGAGGAGGTTTTTCTTTTTCAGCCAAAAATGGGGGTTTTTCTATTTTCTTTTCTTTATAGACCTCACTTAAAAAAAAACGAATTTGAGAAAATTAATACATGTTTAAAATTCAAACAAAAAGCAAACTCATTTGAAAACTTACTGATCTATTGCAGGAACTGCATAAACACCAGAAGGAGTCATCCTGGCTCCTGGTACCTGTGGACCCTCTACTTCAATCATAAAACTTCGAGGAATACCAGTGCTTTTCTTTATGGTGTCAGTCATACCCATGTTTGCACTGTCAATCTGTCATGAATAAAGAAGCTTATGTTTATGAAGAATAAGAAGGAAGTAAACAAAAAGAACAATGTCCTTCCTTCGATAAGAATCAACTGTATTTAACAGCCAGTGCTGTAGAGAATACAGAGGTCTAAATAAAATTCAAAAGGGACTTACAGTAGAGGGACAATCCTTAATCCAATGACCATGCTGATGACATTTAAAACATATATAAGAAGCAGGTACAGTGCCCACTTGATTCCCACCTCTTACTTTAACATAGCTAAAATCAAAGTGAGAAATGTTTACTGGTGTTCTCAGGTTCATTAACAATGAAAAAATATTATACTAACTTTGCAGGGTCATAATCACTGGTTGACTGGATTATCATTGTTTTAATTTTTTCTTCTTCAGACAGATCCAAACTGGAAATATCAACTTGACTCAATGTCCCTGGTTCATTGATTTCCCCAGGTTTGTTACTGGCTGCCAGTTTTTCTTTTTCCCACTGCTTTCTCTGTTGCTGAGTAAGTGGAACTCTTGCAATGATGAGTGATGCATTCTTGGGGATAAGAACATTTTCATCTGTGTAGGTTTCTTTTGTTTGTGCATTTGTAACTTGCAAATCAAAATCTGATGTTTTTCCTATCTTTTTCTGTTGCAATATTGCCTTTTTCAAGTCTTTAACTGATATATGTAATCCATCAAATGTAACAGTGTCATATTCCAGTGCAGATTTAAACTTGTAATGAACTGACATCTTACTGTAAATAAATAATTTTTTAGAGACTGTATTTGTCAGATAAAAAATGACAGTCCTATATCAAGGCAGATTTTCATACTTTCTTTAACTGTTTGGCATCAATTCAGTTGAGATATATTAATATTCTAAAAAGGTTCATTAAATTTTTACTGTCAAAATGAAGCCCGAATGTATTATACCTTTTTTAATAACATAACCTTTCTAAAGGAATTTATAAACTTCATAGAAAACATTAAAATTCAAACACATCTGTAAAGTATACATAGGTGCTACTAATTGCCTGTTAATATTAATAATCTAATAAGAGTTAATAAGGTCCACAATCACTGAGTTTGGGCTTTCAAGGAGTACAAAAGTAGGTAAAACAGAATTAAAATCGACTCATAAATACTACCTAAGGACCAAAAATCAAAACATTAAAAATAACCTTGAATTAGGAATAAATATTTATAAATATTGAAATAAAGCAAAAAACCCCCATTAGAATGAAAACAAAAAATTAGTCTCAGCTAGTTCGAAATAAAAATCTTATTTTTATTTTTAAAATAAAATTATATTGTTGGCGACCGACCGTTGCTTAATTTTAGAAGAAAATGGCACACATTGGGCAATCCAGTTTCAAACGAAATCAGACTACGAGAATCAATTCCGACCTCTAAAACCAAAATAAACAACTCTTCGATTGCAAAAGTGAAAATTAAGAATTATTATAATTTCTCAGTTAAGGAGGCCGAAAAATAATGCCGAACGCATCTACTTCAAAAGCTACGTAAAATTTTGCTTTAATTATCCCGAATTACAGGAGGTGGTTGACAAATTTGGCTCTACATTAATTTTCGCTGAAATTTATTACCAATTCTCGCGTGAAAATTATTTTCATTCAATTCACCCGCATTAATGGTGCTTGCATATACAGCACGAATATATATATATTAATACTTACATTCAAAATTTTTACTCACAGACGTTCTCTGCAGAAATTCGCTTTGAAATTCCTTCCCGAGAGGTTTTTCCGAGTTACATTTAAAACTATATTTAAATCTCCTAAAAATTTAATTACTGCAGTGTATAGAAATGAAAGGTCCAATCAATAAAAGTAATAAAAAATCATAAACAAAAACCATTTTCATGAATTTTTCTCTCTCCAAGGCTTACCTACTCCCACAGCCTTTTATGAAACATCTAAACCGTTGCTTTTGTCGCCAGATTGCAAATTGAAAATCGCTCTGGCTTCACTGTTTCACCTCGACCGGAATTTCGGTTTCTTCTGCTTGTCTTGTTGAGTTTTTAAATTTTAAATTTTTTTTTTTATAAACAAGAACATTGTTGTTACGTTTGAACGAAATGTTCACTCCATTGGGGCTGAAAATTTTCTCCTTTAAAATAGTTAAGCCTTTATCGAAAAAAGATATTTTTTTAGATTTAATTTTGTCACAATTTCATCTGAGGAATTGTAAAACTTTTAGCAGCGGTATTGACACAAGTATTTTTGATAGTCCACAAGTCCAGAAATATTTGAATTTTATCACGAATGATACAACGAAACAATCGTCGCAGTTAATTAATGCTCGCAAAATTATTGAATTAATAAAGCATAAAGAGGATTTAGAAAGTGAAATAATTAGTTTAAAAGATATGTCCAATGAAAATGATGATGAATTAAAAAAATTAATAGAAACTGAAAAAAAAGAATTGTTAGATAATATTGAACAAATTAAAAACGAAGTATTAAATATAATTTCTTCAGAAAATGAAGAAGAAAACAGAAATATTGAACTTCAAATATATTCAGGAATAGGGGGTGATGAAGCAAAACTTTTTAGAAAGGAACTGTTGGAAATGTATGCAAATTATGCAGAGTTTAAAAATTGGGAATGCCTGGAAGATGCTCAAACAGGCTCCTTATTTATTTCTGGGGAATCAGTTTATGGTCATTTAAGGCATGAGGGAGGAGTTCATAGGGTTCAAAGAGTCCCAGAAACAGAAAAACAAAACAGAGTTCATACCAGTACTTGCAGTGTAGTTATTTTGCCACAGCCAAAGCCACATGAAATTGAAATCAATGAGAGAGATTTAATTGTTGAAAGGATGAGATCATCTGGTCCTGGTGGTCAAAATGTAAACAAAACAGAGTCCTGTGTTAGAATCAAGCACATACCTACAGGTACAAAAGCAGAAGTGAACCAAATCCGAAAAGTCTGTTTTAATAATAATAATTTGTATTTTTTTTTTCAGATATTGTTGTTGAAAACCAAACATCGAGATTTCAATATGAAAACAAAAAAATTGCCATTGAGAGGTTGAAAAGCATTTTATTTAATATTGAGCAAAATAAAATACAAGAGGAGAGAAAAAATTTGATAAAAGGACAAGTAAGTACGGAAATATTGCTTGTTTATTTCATAATTACGACTTGTATCACTTATTTTCTGTTTCAGGCTGGCACAAATGATTATGCAGATAAAATTAGGACTTATAACTTTCCACAGAACAGGATTACAGATCATAGATTGAATTATTCCTCTCATAATATAAAAAGTTTTTTATCTGGTACCAAAGATTTAGACTTTATGATTAACAAATTGAGGTATTCTCAAAAAAAATATGATTTGCTTTACAGAATAGAGAAAACTTTGCAGTCAGCTGAATATAAAAATTATGAGAACAAACAGAGTCTATAAAAAATGGCTTTTTGTATTGATCATATTTTGCTCAGAGTCTTTAAATATAATCATTTTGGACTCACTTTTTTTGTCATTTTGACACCTGAAAATCAGTCAAAACCAAAGGCTTTTAGGATTTTTTAAAAATTTACAACCAAAGAAAGACAAGAGTTTAATAAATAAGTATAATTATAATAAAAAAGTTTTATTAAAATTAAAAAATTTATTTATGTAACATAAAATAATGTTTGACTTAAAGCATTTTAAAAAAAGTTGCACTGTTCTACATTACATACAGCTTACAAACATAAATATCATATGAGTTTTTTTTTTATGTAAAGACAATCATTGATTTAATTAAATGCTGAAATCACAAATTATTATAATAATTTTAATGAGAAAAAACATTGTTTCATTTCCACTGAAATATTCTTTTCCTCATTTCTGATATTTAAGATTTTTCAGATGAAAATACAGTCATTTTTAAAAATTTTTTTAATACAAAAATGTCATCTAATATCAGTTTTAGGCATTAAATCAAAGCAAAGCATTCTACAGTGACCCTCTTTTGTAAATTCTGCTTCTGATGGTTATTTTCTCTTTTATTAATGCCAATTTAACTTTATTTAGAAAAGTAATCTGTGTGTGAACGATTTTCCATTCTGTTAATACGAAAAAAGGCCAATAAGCCAAACATTCTCGAATAGAGTATAAATATTGTCTGCTCACAATCTTTTCATCTTCACTAAGGAGGGTGAAATTGTGGGGCTGCTATTAAAAAACATTTTTTGAGCGGTCACGATGAAGTGTTCATGAATGAGAATCGGAATTGGATGTCATTGAGAAGTTGGCAGAATCCCTGTTACGCCTCATCAGGCGAGGACCCCCCGTGTACTGAAGCCTCTTCGCGTACGTCGAGGAAAACAGTCGCACCCCGTTGTGATGGATGGGTATTGTGGTGTGAGGTCTGGGGAAGGCGGTGCAACTGATGGGCGGGACGGGAATGATGGGGGGAGCGGGGGGACAGGGCAGGGGCATCGTGTTGCAGGGGTAGATGACGGATGAGGGGGGAGTTTGAGTGGGAAAGTGGGGCAGAGTGGCAGAACTGCCTTCATCTGTGAACGAAGTCATTCTCATGTTGGTGGAACGACCGAAAGGCTCTTCTTTCATTTCCGGAGGTCTTGACAAATCAGCGGTCAGTGGTCTTGACGTTTTCCTTCGGATAACCACCGTATCCTCCCCTGGATTTTCTAAAATCACAGCTGGTAACGCGTTCATTGAAGATTGAGGCTGTAACATTAAAAAAAAGCATGATTTAAAAGAGGTAATTAAAATAATTTGACAAATGCTTACCTGTTCTGAATTCTGTAAAAAACTGTATGCCGGTAACGCTGTCGTGGAATTCGGAGGCAAAACATTTCTCTGCAATGAACAGCTCTTCCACTGAGTCTGCCGTGGCTCCTGTTGTACTGTGAGATCATCGACGCTGTTCGCCCTGCGAGAACTCGTGTTCGAGTGAACCCCACTCGAGGACTCGCTGTTTTGGGCCCCTGGCGGGGACCCGCCAGACCCCGACTGGGACCCCGAGCTCACTGACCCCGAACGAGGAGTCAGTTCTTCGTGTGGCATTCCGGAATCCGCTCTCCTCAGACATCTGGGAGTGGCAGTGGCAGTCTGCGGGGAGAGATCAGTCAGTATGTTAAGAGTGCAGAAGAAAAGCTGACGTCTCATTCGAGGGGAGAGCAGAAGGGTACCTTATCGGGGAAACTATTAACACTATGCACTGTAACGGCTGTCGGTTGGTTCAAATCCGGCGGTGGAGGAGGCAGAGGCAGTTCGTTAGGTTCGGGCGTAAGCAGTGGACTGGGGTCCTCATAATCCGGTTGGAGTTCACTGCTTCTGGCGAATGTTACGTTATCATCCTGAAGGGCGTGCTCCAAAAGCTGTGCGTTTAATCCATTAGTAGTTAGTGAACATTGAAAAGCATTGCCATGCAATTTTGCAAATACACTTTTCCTCCTTTCGTTAGTGGGAGAATTCATTTTTTTTAATGTGATAGTTTCATTAAGACACGTTAATTGACTTTATTTATTGATGGAAATATTTTTAAATTATTAGCAAGGATAGTTGAAAAAGTGCTTACAGTGTTAACATTACCTTATTTTCTTCGGAAATGTTACTCCTCATCTCTGATTTTGTTCCTAAAGGACCCATTCTGAGTGTGGCGTAATCTCCGTCATCTTCGCAGACTATTTCCGCGGTGTTTTTAGCTTTTCCTTTTAAATCACTTCCTTTCCTGAAATATAAATATACAGTTTATACACCGTGAGGGCAAAGAGTCAGTTATGGGCTCACCTGTTGACGCAGTCCTCGAAAGTGACCTTATGCTTTTGACTAGAGTTCATTCTTTTGCTCAACCAATTCAGTCTGTCAGAGTCCGAAGGAGAACACTTTGGTGAGCGAGGTTTCGGCCTCAGCCAATATATTTCGGTGTCGTCGTCGGAACACTCGTGGTTGCAACTCCCTGAAAAGCAGAATTATTACTGAAGTTTCCACTCCCAGAGTCTTTTGTTTTGTGCTTGCGATGCTCACCTTGAGCGGACAGTTTGGCCTTTCTCTGAATAGCCGCTTTCTGAATGATGTTGATTATGGCTTTCTTCGGGGAAGTGTCAGCAACAGTGTAGGTTCTTCCACCGCCGACGACCAGCAGAGGCGCAGACGCGTCGTTTGCGTTCCTCTCAGAAGACACCAAATCCACGTCCGTTACGAGTTTGACGGAACGTGCTGACCTGACAGCAGCTCTTCCCACGGTGACCCTCAGGTGAAATATCCAACGCTGTTTGATGGTCAATATCAGCCACACCAACACCTGAACATGTTTATTCATTATAAAAACTGTAAAAATGTGAAATATGAAAATTACGCACCCATAGGAACAGGTGAAGTATGGCACCCACTACGCAGGCCAATATTGCCCCGTCCAGACTGCCTCTGTAGACGACCGTATAATCATGCAGGAGAGGTGCATAGCAAACCGCCAACGCCAAAAGCACTGAAAGGGCCGCGCAGTGCGTGAAATACCCCCAACCGCCACCTTTGCTTTCTCTCAGCATCACAACCTTTCTTTCTCTTTCGGTATTTAGAAAAGCGTTGAATCTTAAAAGAAAACCAAAACTGTTAAAATCGTTCGGGGGGGCGAATCCCGACAGGAGGGACTAACCTTCCGTATCCGTACAAGTACAGGACGAGACTAGAGGAGAGCACCAACACTGAGGACAGCGCGAAGAGTCCCAGTGTTATGTAAGGATCTAACAGAAAGGGTGTGCCTAATGTGGAAAACTTTTTCAGGAGGGGCAGAGCCTCTGATGCTCCGACGATCTGAAGAGAGAAAAACAATGAGTGTTGCGACAAGGAGTGTATCTGTCACTGTTTTGAAATCCCCTCTCACCTGAACTTTGTACAAGACGGACATTCCGGCGTAGGAAAAAAGGCTTTGAATGCCGTTTCCGAGAAGCTGAAAGGAGAAAAGGGCTCCGAACCATTTGTTTGTGTTCCAAAACACCGACGGATACCGCACTGCGTACACCAAAAGAGCCACTGCGTAGTTCAGAAACTCCGGTGAGACCGAACTAATTACTGAAACAGATTTAATTCTTCAATGAGACCAAAGGAATGAGATTCGGGCAATTAAATTAAAAGCTTCGGACGGAATGGGTCGCGAATAAACCATTAATTATTGACAGCGCAGCAGAAGACGTTAAAGGGTAGTATTAAACCCGGCCAGAGTCAGCCAGAAAGAAACCCAATAACTGCTTCTAAAGTTATACACGAAAATGGAAACCAATCATGACACCCTCGAAGGAAAAGTCAGGCGAAACGCGCTTTCATGAAACGACTTCATTATTTATTCATAAACCTCAAGTCATTATAAAGCGGCAGAAGGGGACTCAATAGGATCACAACGTGGTCCCTTCGTTTCCCCGCGAGTGCGTCTTCGTTTTTCAAGGGGAAGGCGAAAGCAGAAGACTCACTGTGGTCGTCGGAAAAGCGGGGCGTGGGCAAATCCTTGGATCCCCTGTCGTTGGAGGTTAATTCCTCGAGGTTGGGTGCAGTTGACAAAAATGGCTGAGCGGTTGGGTAAAACGTCGAATTGGAAAAGCTCGGAGGCGATGTCATAAAACTCAATACCACCAAACGGTCGCGGTGAACCGTCATGAAGTCTAAATCCGTCTTCCATATTGCGTCTGAAAGGAAAAAAAAAATATAAAAAAAAATGGAATCATAAGTTAAGAACTGGAAAAAGCGTTTCTTTCGCTGTTTCGGAAATAAATACGGGGGAATCATTAACTTCCATAGAAATAAGTGCTTTGAGGAAGGGAGAAAAACTTAATAAACAGCTGTAAAGGAAAATGGAGATGGAAAAGCTTAAGAATGAGCAATCCAATTTTCTTCGACTATTTTCTTTATTGCAGAGAGTTGGAAAAGCAAAGTTTCAGGGCGTTTCGATGCCCCGAACTTGGCAGAGGCTCTTAACAAAGCCCTTTTCGCAAAAGTGTCTTCACAAATTTTGCAAAAATCAGGCTTCACTAATGGTAGAAAATTATTGACTTCTTGTAGTCTTTAGCAATAATGGCTGTTTGTAATTCCGGACGATACTTTCCACTAAAAAAGCGCCGTAATTTGAAGCGCTTCCCCCGAATATTAATAACCCTTTTTAAGAGGCATCCAAACTTCATTTTCTTACTCATTAAATTGCCTAATAAACGAAATGTGTCTGCAATGAAAAGTGAGGAGAGTCTAAAAGAAGCGTTACAGGTCCCACAAAAATTGAGTGAAAAAAAAACACATGAAAAAGTCATCAACAGAAGAAGAAAAATGTCAGCAACTCAGAAGAATAGAAAAACATAAGAGTCAAATTAGTAAAAATTGTGTGCGTGTGTATAACTATCGTGATTAGTAAAAGGGGATGAAATTTAAAATGAAGAAACAGAGGGATGAATCAGTGCGTAATTGATTAAATGGCTTCATCAATGAGACGAAAAAACAAGAAAAACTTTTCTAAACGACTTTTTGATATAAAGTTCGGAAAAAATTGGTTCGTTGTCGAGACGGCAAAAGGGGGATGCACTCGAGCCATAAATCTGTCAAGTGGTGTGTTCCCTGTTACAGTACAGGTCGGCATCGCGGGGAACTCAAAAAGGGTTATTTTATGTAAAAAAGCCCCGGTTTCAACCATTTTTTAAGTTGAGCACACCCCTGGCGGTGATGTCTCACTTCCGCCAGAGCTTCCGGAAAGTTTATTCAGCCCTCGGTTTTTTACATTTCTCTTTTAACAGAAATACAAAATCCGTGGGATCTCGGGACCAAAGTGAATTTGGAAAGATGATTCCCATTGTCCCGACAAAAAATGAAGAAAGGCGGGTTCTCGGGAGATTTCGTGAGGAATCTCTGCGGCTTCCAGCGAAAGTTGAAAACCTTGATAAACAGTTGGGGTTGACCGCAAAGCAAACAACCCCCAACATCCCTCCAATTACTTGTCGACCCTTTCGTAGAAAATCCAAATAGGTTAGTCATTTATTTATTTTAATTGCATTACTGCCCTTCACGATTGGGAGTTATTTGGAAAAGTTTGGCGTTTCGCGGCGAAGAAATGCCAAACTTTTCCAAACATTTGCAGTTCGAACATTTGCCCGATCGATTGAAAGCGAGAAAGTTTTAAGCGATAGTTTTGTTAGAGTTTAATAAAAGCTTCCATCAAAGCCATTTCTTCGAGTGCCACTGTAACGGATTATTTAAAACTTAGGCTTTTCCATGCGTCTGCATTTTTAATTAAAATTTTGGCCCGACTCCAAATTCCACATTTTTATGAAAAACTTGCATCGAATTCAGTCATTAATTACTAATTAATCACTACCCAAGTGTACGAGTCGACATTTATTTTAAACGAAACCCGCATTTAGAAATGTCTGCTCGAATGGACAATCGCGTTGCAAAAAGCCAAGAAATGTGCACAATTTGGCGCTCTGTTCTTCGCCGACCATCGCCGAACGGTTCACATTACTTATTTAAAATCCTTTTAACCTTCGGAAAATTTCGGCGATGAAACTTATCCGGTTCGGGACAGTCCGGTTGGTCGCGCCGTCCGATCGCGTGATAGCCTTCCCCAACTCTCGCTTGGCGCCGGCGCGTCTGGGAGTTCAGGCGCGCGGGCGGGAGTGGGGAGGGCTATCGGCCTGCCGTGCTCGGGGAGTGTGAGCCGGGCAGGTACATGATTGGGTTTATGACTTTCAAAGTGTGCGAACGTGCCTTTGGCTTGCGAATCTAACGTGCTGTTGGCTTGCGAATTTAACAGAAAAATAAACGCGATTTCTAAGTGTATGGGAGTAAGCGCACCCGCCGGACCGCATCGGACGACACCCCGCAAGATCGACGACGGTGGGGTAATTTACCTGTTCTCCCCTCTCCTCCTTTCCTTCCCACCGTCGCTGGGTTCCAGGAGGAGAAGTTCCCCGACCGGTAAGTGTAGCTTTACCCCCGCGCTTACCCCCCAGGGACCAACGCACCGCCGCGAGAACACCGGTAATGTTCGGAAATATTCGGCGGTGGCCATTATCAAAATGTCCGACTTTGATCGTTGAATGAAGAAATTAAATATTTCAAAACGTTGAAATATTTTTTTATGTTGAATGCCGGTGAAACTTCAGACATCTCGAAAACTTTTCCTTCCACTCCAATTTTAAGGGGTTCTGCTTCCAAATTAAACACTTGCACGAACGTGTTATTATCCTCTCTAAATTGGAGGAATTTTTCCCTCGTTTCCACCATCGACGCACCAAACTAAAATCGCACAGTTGGAGGAAAAGCAAACTCTGAGGAAAGAGATTCGAGTTAGAAGTTCCTTCAAAGAGCCCCGAGCGAAATACTTTCCAAAACAATTTGTGGGGAAAATGTGCTTTTGCCGAATGCGACACTGTCAATCTGAGCTGAGTGAGTGAATTCAGATCAAAGGATATCGAAAAGAGTGATTCGAAATTAATTAAAAACAAATTAGTTTACAAATTGTTCCCGAAATAGCTTTTGTTTAAATCAATATGGCAGAAATACTTTAAATGCAACATTGACTGACGTGATTTACTCCGGGGAAACCTTTTTTACGGATAAAAACGCAGCTTTCGGCCATTTTTCTGCGATATATTTTTAGACAAAACATTCAAATTCCTGTTTTTTCGTTAAAAACCGTTCGTTTATTTATAAATTTTTTTATCTTAATTTAAAAGAGAAAGAGAAATAGATTTTCTTTTTTCTAAACTATAAATTTTGATTGTCTTTCTTAAAAGAATTTCTTTAGACCAAACTTTAACCACTTTTGCGGTCGTATTAAATTTGGGGATGGGTATCTATTGGTCGGAATTAATTTCTTTGGAAAGAGCGGGGATACATATACATAATATTCAGTAATATTTAGTCATATTTTAACAAGAGACAATCTCTAATTACTCATAAATACAATTTAGAAAATATTCTTTGGAATTCTAAAGCTTTTGTTTAGATTAAATTTTGTTATACTCCAATTGTATTAGTTGATGAAAAGGTTTAATAGAAATTGCGGAGAAGTTTAAACTGATTCAGTATAGGAATGCATACAGTATAAGATTCGTGTATATTCGTATAGTTCCTTGCTGTGGTGGCTGAGAGCAGACATACGACCTCAAAGGGTTAAAATTAAAAAATGAGAAATATAAAAGTGATTAAATAAGAAAACAGATTTGTAAAGAAGGCAGACCCTTTAATATTATAAAATTGTAATTGAAACCCTTTTGAGCATTTATTCACACGACACCAACAGCCAAACCGGCTTCAAATTTCCATTTCCTCTTCAATAATTCATTCTAATACTGAAAGTTAAAACAAAAAAGAAAACGCAATTAAGGGGAATTGCGCGGTCGTTTTTAATTTTTTCCACCACCGACGGGGAAAATTCAGTCTTCTTTCAAGACAAACGGAAAAGTTTAAGGTTTCCCGAAAGACAAATCATTAACCAAAAAAAAAAACAATGAGATGAAAGCGTTAATTGGACGGTTATAATTTGCAACTTCCGGTTTGTAAAACTTTTTCAGGGCCTTCAGTGCTTACATTTCGAATTGCTCATCAACTCATTTTTCGTTGGGGAAGTTCCCCATAATACTGAGTGCGGGTTTGTTTGACTGGTTTCGAATTCCTCGCATTTCAAGGGTGGGTGAAGACAAATCGATTTCTTCGGGCCACATAAAATGCTGTCACCGTCCGCCATTACAAAGCGGCGCGGGAGACATTTAAAAGATCCGCTTTTATTTCCTAAACCGGTGATCAGTCTTCTGCCGGTCTTTAACCCTCGCTTTTCTCTAATCTTCCTCAGGAAATTTCAATATTCCACTGATAGTGGAAATCATAATCGCACGAATAGTTTTATACAAAAGCAACGACTGCGTTTAAAGGAGGAAGGAAACCATAAATCAAACACGAAAGCTATAATTCTTATGAATTACACAAATTCAAGTATGGGAAGGGTCAATAATCTTCTTTTGTCAGGATGAAAAAGAAATATTAAATAGAGAACGTGCTCTTATCGAGCTTTCCTGTCATAAACAGTGCTTTAACGTATGATAAGTTTTTATTGTTTATATCTAATTATTATGACGCAGCTTTGGGAAATTAAATTTTATGTAAATCGGTTGTGAATGACCGTTGGTGGTGTCAACTATTACATACAGTATATACAAAAAAAGTGCAATTGACAAAATGTATGCCGACTTTATGCATAATATAAATTGGGAATTGGAAAAGATTAACCAGTCATTTTGGAGAAAGTTATCCCTCCATCAAAAATAATATCATTGTAAATATTTAATTCGATGCAATAGCAAAATTGAAATATGTTTTTCGCTTCGGTAACGAAAATCCTTAGCTTGCGATTTATTCCCTCAGCTTTTACCCCCCTCGTGAAAACTCAATTTGGATCGATCGGACATAACATTCAATGTCAGTTAAAGTTATACCTTTGGGCAAAATCCCTGCCTGGATCAGTCTTGCTTCCATCAGTAATTTCGGGAGAAGTAAGCAGCACGCCGCAGTCAAGTGCAGGAAAGGCGCCGTTGGTCCGCCATGTTGCCAAAGGCTGCGGAACACTCCTTGGTTTTCGCTCGATCCTGACGGTGAAGAAAAGAAAGAAAATTAGACTGACTTTTTTGTAGCGAACTAAAACTCGGGACTCCTGGAGGTTATTAATTTCCCTGTCGACTCCCTCCCGGCCAGGGCAAGGGTGACTAATGTTCGCAACGACAGTTGAGAGCTTCGGGGTGCGCGCAAGAAATAAATTTTCCCCTTTGATGTTAATACGAAAAAAAATAATAACTCACCTAAGAGAACGCTCGGAGGATCCGCAGTGCACGTGCTTAAATTTCTACCTAATTTGAAACCGTCGTTGGCCAAATTTCCCACTTTGAAAATGGCCGCGATTAGAAAAAACGGTAAGATTATAACCGAAGTCCCGAGAAAAGCTACGCACGCGTTCACTTCCACTCGCGGGGGCGGTTGCGTCGGCCAATGGAGGGACGCGTAACCCAAAAACCTCTTCGCGTTTTGGCTGGCCAAATATGCCTGGAAACCTGACAGGCACAGACCGTACCACACCGACCATAGACAGTTCATGTGAGCTTTCACTGAGCTTTTCCCGGCCCGGGACGAACTCCCAACCGTCACTTTCTCCCTGCACTTTATTCTGGCTTGATCGGGGCCGGTTTCGGACGAAATGAGGCTCCCCGTCATCGACATCCTGAGTGCCTGAAAAATAATGTTTATGTTTTACAATATGGCGACCATTAATCACGACCCGTTCTGATTTATGGTTCGGTCTCCCTCTGGGAAAGGGAGCCCCGAGGGCACCACCCTTAATGCTGGCGACCCCCGCGAAACCTGAACGGATCATGCTTAACTTACCTCAACTTAAAGGTATCATTTCGAGTCGAGTTCTTCCTTTCATGTGATTTATCTCGTGACATACCCTGAAAAGAGACGAGTGGGAGTTTGTATTAGGAAATGTTTTTTTTTGTGGGGGGGGACGAAATATTCAAAGGAAAAAATTGTGTGTTTGATATCTTTTTTTCTGTGGCTCCCGTGGTTCTTTTCAAAGGAGACAAATGCAGTAATTTGATACTGTCAGCCTTTCCAGAGTTTTACGATGTCACCGACATTGGTGGCGTAATGCGGGAAATGGTGAAGATTAAGACGGAAGTAAAGGCCCATTTTCCGGAAGTGGTTTACCTCTGGAATTTTTTGCTCGGAAAACTTACATTCCTTCTTTGAACCTTTCTTCCGTCGCCCGAACATTTCCCAACTTTATCTGAATTTTATCGGGAAATGCAGTCATTTCAGTTTTATTTATGATTTTTTCCTCTTGGTTTTTATTTCTTTTCATTTAACCTTTTTTTATCTGGGACAAGAAAAAAGGTGAGAGCGTCTGCCTGCCTTGTTAAATATTTACCACTTTTACGACTTCTGAAAAATGACGTTTGGGATTTCCTCACTCGAAAATTCTTTCCTCTAATTCGGATTAAATTTTCCGACCATCGGACAAACAATTTTCCGCCGCTCCGCATTCGACTATTTAAACGAACACGTTTAATTTGTAAAAAATTATCGATTGAAAAGTTCAAAAAACAAAATTTTCTCCCAATTTTTAATAAATACATGAGATTATCATTGGAATTTTCCCTTATCTCATGCAAATATTACAAAAACAAAACTGAGTTCTGATCGTTGAACAAAAGATGGCGGAAAATCAAAATGTCGGTTTTTAAAGAATGCGAAATCAGAGGCTTTCGAGATTTTCACACTCTATAAGCGAATAACTCATTTCTTTCGTTATTCAACCCAAACAGGACTGAGTTCATTATCTTTTCTCTAAATTTTATGCCCCAATTTTCCCTTTCTTTGCTTTCTTTCTATTGTCGTCGTTTTATTTACACCAATTCGGGTCTGATACGTCGCTACAATGGCTGAATTAGTCCCGACATTTTTTCTTAGACTTTGATTATGAGCTCACCGAGATTGCGAAACAATGAAAGGATTTTCCTGAGATTTTTTCTTTTCCCTGACAACAGCCCCTGCAGTGGAACTTCAGAATGAGGATCGGAGATAAGTTAAAAGAGGGAAATCTTAAGAACTCAGATAATCTTAATTCACTTTCATTTCATTTATTATATTTCCTTTGCTGAGAAATCACATTAACTTCATTAAAAAAAAAAGGGAAAATTCTTTTCCTCGATTCCGAGATTTCAAAACTAATTTCATGGCCAACCCCATTTAAAATTTCACAAACTACTACATTAGTTGGAAAGTTCATTTTCACAAAGCGTTCGGTGTAAGAATTCCAATTTTGACTTTCAAATAAGGCGATGTCGGTGAAATGAAAATTCATTCCGCTAAAGAATTCGGGAAAAATAAATTTTATTCAAAAATTGAAAATGCCAATCTAAGAGAGGATTTCCATCTTTTGGCTTTTCCAAAAGGGAAAGTGATAAAGTGGGGGGGAAAAACATTTTAAGTTCGTGAAATCGTTGATCCACCATCACGATTCGGAAATAACTCCTTTTTTATTCTAATTCATTACTTTTTCAATGGAAATATGGCGGTTGTAGGAAATTGGATATTTTTCGCATTGCGATGAGGGACTTCTTTTTCGGCAAAAATTGCTCCCGTTTTATCAATCACTATCCGAATAGATTGTTTTGCGAAAAAACAAATAAACACCGACCGTTAATCACAACTGTCCGGTTGTTCGAAAAATCACCAAATGTTTTCACTTTAAGTAATTATAATTTGTCTTCTGCTGAAGTAAAGAAGATCGCAAATCACATTTTACCGTCAGAAACTAAAATTAAAATTAACTCAGCTGTAAAAGAGGTACAAAATCGGCGCAATGCGAAGAGGGAACTCTAATTTTGAAACTTTTTCTAAGAAAAGGAAACTTTTTTCATTGAATTTCAGTTGAGTTTCGATAACGAAGAGATTAATGAGTTTTCTCTGAAAATAATATGAAAAGTGTTGTAAAAATTCAAACTCGAAAAGCTTATCTTCGCCGGCTATCGATCCCCTTAATTCTTTCTTTAATCTTTTGAGAATTCCTCATTATTAGATTTTCCTGGGGTTCATCAAAAACTGTTTAACCTCCCATGTTAAAAGTAACGCGATTACTTAATGATTACGATCGATTAATTAGCTTCCGTTTTATCGGTAAGAAGTTTTAATTTGTCATCGTCTGCCCTCGCAATTTTCCGGGATGAAAATCAACTCTTAATTCGTGATAATGGCTTAAATGTGAGATTGAAACACTTTTCCTGCTCTCTCTTCCCTCTTATTCCGGAAAACCCAGTCTTGCCGAATGAATTTGCATACAGTTCAAAAATAGTCCAACTGTAATGGTAATGAAGGCGAGGTAATTTATTAAAAAAAAAAAAAGGGGGGGGAAAGCGTTTTCGAGAAAGTGTGAATTTTGATTAAAGTTCCGCATGAGAACGAATGCCATATGGTTATGTTTGTATTCGATAAAAGTACGAAAATATTTAAAAAGAGAGAGAAAAAAAACTGAAAATGCAAAACCAAAATGGCTGAACGGGGATATTGTTTATTTTCTTGCGGAGCCCTCTCCGCAACGAAAATAAATTTTGAAACCTTTGAAAAGGAAAATAGTGGGCTGAATTATATTTGACAAAATAGATTACCTCTGCAGACGGAGGGATGAATTTACCTTCGGGGGATGAACACTCAAAGCTCTTTTCTTTCCCAGACAAATCTCGCCCGATATGGATTTTCGTGTTGTTTTTCAACGGTTAACCTCCGATCTTCGCTAATAAAAAAAAAACCTCGGTAATATTAAACTCAGCAAAAACGCTTTTCAATGGAAACTCAGACCGAATGTTTGGCTTAGGACGGGAAGTGAAATTTATAGGAAAAATATTTTAAAGGGGAGGGTTCGTAAAAACAAGCGAAACCTCTTCACTCGAGGGGATAAGGATAAAGATGGCTGGAATTAAATTCTCAATTTGATTAGATAATTTGTCTACGAGCAATATAAACATCTGAAACAGTTAAAAAAGGCCGCACAACGGTTTCGGTGAAATGGGAGAAGAGAAAAGAATTGAAAAAGAATATCGAAAGAAACAGAATTCCGGATCGGATAACAGGATTTTGTAAAAGCCGTTTAAAGTGAAAGGTTTTGGGGTCGAAGGGCTGTAATCCGCCCCTCAGTTTGAGGATTTTTGACTCGACGAAATGTTACCTTCGTGAACACAAAAAAAAAACTCGATACAAACTATCGGCCTTTTTGTTTCCATGGCAAAACGAGGAAGAATGAGAGACGAACTTTTTGAGAAAATGAGAAAAAATATGTCCGTTTGATAAACCCCCCGAAATCAGAAATGGCATCCCGTTATATTTTTGCCTTATTATAACTTAAAAGAGGTCGCACCGAATAAGTTATTTAACCGTGAAAAGAACTGAGAAATTATTCCGGAACAGAAATTATGTTACGCAGAAGAGCGGCTATGGCAGATAATCCAATGACTCGGAAGGAATTATTTTCTCTTTAATAGCTTTCAAAAGTGAACTTAGAAATTAATTTTTTTGGTTGAATGCACAAAATATTACTGAGCCAACCCATTTATTCTTTTCCATGTGGCGAATATTCTACATTCAAAAACAAGTGGGATTCTCGGGGAAAAAAAGGGTTAAAACAGAAAGGAGATTTTGTAAGGGAAGTCTCCTTATCAGAGTTCGATTCCGTGCCCGGGGGTTTCGTCGTAAAATTGGATTTTAATTAAAAACGACAGGAAGAGCAATTATCTCGAGATCGCTCCCAGGAAAAGAAATTCCCCAGACGTTTTATACAAAACCTCCTCAAAACTTAATTTAGCACTCACTCTCATTTCCAGATTAAATACATCCCCTACAGTGGACGGATCACCACTACAGGTATAGACAGATACAGTGTAACGTTGCTGCGTCAAAATGTCCTGTTCTCTCATCTATTTAACTGAATCAATACATTTACTGTATGGAGAGTGAAAACTGCACTTCGAAGGGCGTTTTTAACTCAAACATGACCGGATAAAGTGGAAATTAAGTTGGGAGAACTAAAAATGAGGCTGGCAGAAGTTAGCAGAAACAACCGCAACCAAAAACCCTCGTAAAATTCAAAGAATGAAGCTTCGGAAAGGAACATTTTTCCGCCATTTTATTTCCGCTAATTTCCCCCGGCAGTTTTTCACACTTGAAAAGCTCCTTCGCCTCTCTTCTTCTTCTTCTGCTTCCCATAACTCAAGCTTTTCTATTGGTTACTTTCCCACGAGGTATTTCGTCCGGTCCGAATGATTTTTCAATAAATTCGCGCTTTGGAAAAATTTAATTCCGACAAATGAAAGAACTCGAGATGAGAAGGGACACGTGAATTTGATGGCCTCCCTAAAACATTAATGATTCCATTAAGGCGGTGAATTTCTTTCTCGGATTAAACGAAGCGGAGGGGCAGGACTTTTTTGAAAAGCTCTTCCCCTTCTGCTCGACTCAAGTGCTTTTCCAGCCCGCCCGAATGTCAGTGTTGAAATTTCACGACCCCTCCTTATTAGGAATTTCATTATCTGAGGGCTGAAGAGACGCACAGAGTGAAAATATCGCCTGTAAAATTGATATTTATACGCGTTGAGAGGGAAGTTCGGGAAGGCGGTGGGTGTTAATTGTCAAAACCAATTGCTCGGCGGGGGATCGTCCCCTTTTATCCTACATATAAAAACTCTGCATGTGAAGCCAAATATAATTGGATTGTCATGTGAAAGAACTAAAAAAATTTAATAACGTCAATGCACTCTAAACTATACTAAGTGCAAAAATATAATAAAACCTAAATTCATTACTGTGATCAGTAAAAAAATATTAGAATAAATAAAATAATAAAATTAATAATAATAAAATTTTAAAATGAACTAAAAATTAAACTATATTAATTGCACAAATAAAATAATAACATTTAAATCCATAACAGTGATAAGTAAAAAATACAAATAAAATAAAATAATAAAATATTAAAATAAACTAAAAAATTAAACTATATTAATCGCAAAACTAAAATAATAACATTTAAATTCATAACAGTGATAAATAAAAAAATTATAAACTAAATACGTGTGTAATGTTCAACCAAATAAAACATTCTGTGTCGTATTCAAAACACTATTCACGAGTTACTAAAAAAGGAGGAAAAAATTTTTTATTAATTTTTAGGGGAATATTTTTTTAATTTCATTTTTAAAATGAAACTCCAGGATTTAGAGCCTCCCCACCTAGAGTGATATCTGCAGGTGACATAAAATCCTCAATATATCCTCCTTTCAAAAAAAAAGGCAAAAATATTTTCAAAATGTAAAAAATTTAAAAAAAGACAGGCCACCTTATGGAGGAAGAAAATTCCCTTTTTTCTTTTTGAAATTTCAATATTCTCAATGTAACGATTTATTTTTCTTTTTTGAATGGAACTAATTTCGGAAGATAAATTTTATAAGGCGGTGGGTGGATTCACTCGACGCTTTTGTAAAAAAAAAAAATAAGAATCAAAATAAAAACTTGGTTCCCTTCGACTTTTAATATTTTCCGCTGTACCGTTTCCCTCGCTTTCATTCTTGAGAACCCTCCCCCTATCCGAAATCCTGCCTCTCCTTTTCAAGGGGGTTTATAACCGCACTTTCTATGTCGCCATCATTTCCCACCCCTTTCACTTGAAAACCATGGATTTATTTCGGAATTACTTCAAGTTCTCCCAAATGTTCGTTCGATCCGATGTTTTTATGTCTATGGTCTTATGTTTTTACAGCCAACGATATGTGAAATTTGTGGGTTTTGGTTAGCGAAACAGGTTTCTCAGGTTGACCTCAACAAAAGGTGACCGTTGTCACCGGAAGTTGTAAATAGAACGAACTGAGAGAATTGGCGCTGCCAACCAAAAAAAAGTATTCTGCTTCCCAAAAATAATCCTTTACATATTGTCGCGGGTCCACAGCAGTTTCCCTCTGCTGAGAAAGCCTCACCGAATGATGTTTTACACTTACGAGTCCATTTCTTAAAAGCATTTCGGTGTAAAACGATTCCGGGTGTTTAAGACCTCTTCAACTGACCGCCATCTTTTTATCGGGTAATTAAGTGAAATTCGGCACTCCTTTGGGATAATTAGAAAAAACTGTCAATAAACCGACGCTTAGTCATTACCGAAAAGAGGGAGAGAGAGAAAAAAAGAAGCCAAATGTCAGCCCAAGTGAAACTTTTTACGGACTTTCCCTTCCATGAAACAAAATATATCGTTGTTTTTTCGATACTTTAATTTCTGTGAGAGTTTAAATATTTAATTTATTTCTCTACTCGAAGCCCTTTTTTTAATTAACAACTTCAATAATTCAAAAACCAGTGCATCATAACAATTCAATAAAGCTTTTTAACTTTTCCATAAAACATAAATAAGGGGAGGAACGGATTTCATTTTGAATTTTTTTTTTTTGTCTGGAAATTCAATATTCGTTTGTGAAGTTTTTGTGGAAAAGTCGAAATGTGAAAAAAATTATGTTTTTCTGTACTTTTACTCAACACTTTACCGAAATGTAATGGCGGAGTTTTTATTTGACGGTTTTCTAGCAGATAAATTTTTGCTGATATTATGACGTCACAGGGGAAATCGGTTTCAATTAGTCGGGATTTCATCGCGTCTGCCACTCGAAAATTATTGAAATTAGCTCACTCCGCAGGAAATAACGAAATTCATTAAAGTTTTGGAATAATTTTCACGAGTGCGAAGTGTCATGTTTGATTCAAACATGTGACATCTCTCGGTTATGGCGAAGGAAGGGAAATTTCAACCGGAAGTCAAAAGCGTGATTTATTCTGAGCAGAAGAAAATCTGTTCTGTTTTCCTTTTTTTTTTAAATGAAAACTTTTATAATATTCACTTGCTCGATTTTCGACAGTTACTTGCACTTTGGGAAATCGGGTTCTGTTCTCATTTATCATTTTCCGTTTGAGTTTCTCCAAATCCCGAAAACATCACTCATTCACTGACTTCACATTCCAAATCTGTTGGGTTTCAATTTTTTCGCATCAAAAAACTTTCACGAGTTTGATCGGGAAAATATAGAAACTTTTTCAATTGCGCATATGGCGTTCGATCAGTTCAGTTGTTTCTCAGTTGAAAGCTTTCCACGAAAGTATTTAGAGAGAAACCGCAAAACTGTTTTTGTGTGAAAGGAAAACAATTTCGTTTCTGCCAAATGAACGCGTCTTTGAGAGCCATTTCGACTTTTCCGAGGGAAAACGTTATCACAGTCACACCTTTCAAATGAAATTATTGCCTGAGGGATAATTTGTTTGCTTTAGACAAAACCTTTTAAAGATCCTTTTAAAGCTTTTTTCGCAAAGGGACGTTCGAATGAAGCCGATAAACATTTTAAAAAGCTGAATGACAGATTTTGTAATTACGAACGATGTGAAATTGCAATCATTTCGTCCCATTTTTCTAAAAAAAAATATTCGTTGTAATACAGGGAATAAACATCATTTCCACTGATAAAAAGTCATCGGTCTTAACTTCAAATTAAAAAACGAATTTTATCTCTATGGCCTCAAAATCGTACATTTTTTTTCGCATTCCAAATTGAAACCCGGTAAAAGGAAGTTTTGTCGAACGCAAACAAAACATTATTGAAGGTACAATTGCCACTCAAACAAAATCATTTACGACCCATTAATTTTCCCGGTTACAATGGGAAAAGGGGAACCTTTACGTCCATTGGGTCAGAAGGGGAAATACCTGGAGGTGTCCATTTTGATAAAGCACTGCCTACTCGAAATTATAAACAAAATTTGCCTTTTTGATAAATTTCCTGTTGAAATGTCGTTTGAAATTCCAGCGACGGCCATCAAAAACATAACACGCGACATTTAAGGCAATTATCAGATCGTAAAAATCAGCAATTGAGTTCCCCCGTAAAAAAGAATTAAGTATTTTCTCCCCCAACTGTTCAGGTGCGAAAAGAGAATAAAAACGAATGTGGCTGAAATCAGTTTTAAGGGAAAAATTGAATGGGGAATTAAATTCAGGTAAAAACTGCAATTGGATATTATTTCTACTTAATTAATCTCAAAAAGACTGACGTCACGTGCACTGACCGCCAAAAAAAAAACAACTGAATGGTATTTTAATTGAAAAAATCAAAAATCCCTCAATGTTCCTGTCAAGAGGTGCCGCCTTTTATTAAAATTTCCCTTTTTAATTAACTAATGAAAACGAATCACAAATTAATGAAAAGAGTTTTTCTGCAGCCTTTTCCCATTCCTGGAAATCAATGTCGGAAAGTTAATTTCTAAACATCTGGCCTTGCCAAGAATTATAAAATTTCGTATCTCATTGGAATGAAGAGAGATTTAATGAAAACGACTTTTCTTTCCTTTCCTTCCGTTTTCCCTCAGCGAAAAAGCCTCCAAACACTCAAAACGTGCGTTTTCATGGACACCGCTGAACAACAGAAGCATTAAATTCATAGTAAAAAGGCTTCGGGTTTTCCCAGATAGCTGAAATGGTGCTTCCAAAGCGGAAATTGAATTGTTTCTCGAGGAAAGGGAAAAGGGAGGGACATTTTCTTCGATTTAAATGGCCGTTTATCAAAAATAATGCTTAGTGTCGCCCTTTGTGTAATTTTACTTTATAATAAAAAAAAAAACAATCGGACTTTTCATCTTAAGCGATTTCAAACGCAAATAATAATAATAAAATGAAAAAGGATTTCGCTCGTGGAATTCTTTCAAATAAATTTCGAATATTAAAAGAAAGTGGAAGTGTCGTTTTTCCCTGCTCATTTACTGCCACATTATGGAAATGTTGAACTAATTAAAACTAAATTAAATTTTTATCTCGTTTAATTAATTTTATTTTTTTAAATGGGAAAAACTTTTTTAATACTTTTTTAATTTCCTCCACAAAAATTTGATTTTAATCAAATTAATTAAAGCACACTTGAGGTGATTTAAAACTGAGATCGCCAACCCGTATCGATGTGTTTTCAAATTGGAATACAAAAAAAAAATTCAGCCATGTTTTGCTTCATTCAAAACGTCCCCACGAAAGACTTCTTATTGTTATTTACTGAAAAATATCTGAAATGTTGAGAATAAGGGAAAAAAGGCTGCTATTGGCATTTTCCCTTCTTTCAACACCCCACATCATGTGGGAGCTCCCCCAAACTCAATTTTTAAGGATTCACACTCTCTTCGGGAAAACAATTCTGAATTTATTTTCAAAAAAAACTCCAGTATTGTTTGAAAGTGTGCGATACTGCAATAGTGGTTAAAAAAAGCTCTCCGTCATCTGAGATACAGGTTTGAATTCCTGTAAATCAAAACGTCACACTGGGAATGACATATGAGTATTAAATGTTCTGATTCACCGCTGTCACATCATTAATTTCCATATGCCTCTTATTGTACCTATTTTGTAAACATCTGATTCAAACCGATTCTAAGACTCCATCTCAAAAGGCATTTATTGTAAAATGGAGTTAATGTACGGAAATATATACAACTACAGAATAATTCAGAAACATATTTACCGTAAAAATTCAAAAATTACCGTGCATTTGTATGTATAAGAGAAATACTTATAATTTTGCGTGAAATTATTACATAAAATATGTATGAAATTAAAAGTTTGTAAAATAAATTTAATTATTTGTTTAAGTTATCTCTTTTTATATTTATATTTTTATTTATATTTTATATATATATCGTCTATTTATTTGCAAATTTACTGTTATTTATTATGTACTTATCTTTTATTTATTTATTTAACGTTTTATTGTTATTAATTGTTCGTTTATATATCTATTTAATTATAGCTTTTATTATTCTTGTGTGCTTATCTATTTATTTATTTGTAAATTGTCTATGGATTGCCTATTTATCTGCACATTTATTGTTATTTATTATATACTTAATGTTTACTTATTTATTATATAATTATTGTTTATTAATTTATTGTATACTTTTTGTTTATTTTTCAACTCTATCTATTTATTCACTTATACTTGTTATTTATTTAGTACACTTTTTTATTTATTTATTATATACTCACTGTTTATTAATTTATTTTATTTTTTGTAAATTTGTTGCATCTGAATCTATTGAAAATCTTGATTGTATTGAAAAAAGTTTGTAAAAAAACCCTAATACTTACGGGTGAAATAGGGAAGAAATATTTTATATTATTATATTATATTAAAAATAAAATTAATTATGGTTAACATTATTACCATATTAATTAAACATAAGCAGAAATCGAAAACCTGCAATTTGAGCCAAAAGCAATTTTCACGTAAAATTCAAGAAAAGTCATATTTTCAACTCGAAACGATTACAAAAAAGGCCCCCTCTGTATTTTCTACGATTGGGAGATTCCCACGGGAGCCTCTTTTGTGTTGTAAGAAATTGCATCCATCCCCACTTTCCGCGAAACGATTTTATACACGGTTTAACGGCATTTGTGTATATTTTAATATGAGTTTTAGATGCTTACGATTGTGTAGTCGGAGCTTTGCAATACTATTATTGGGGACGTGTGTGTCGTAAAAAAAATTTTTATTTCCGCTGCGGAAAGGGGAGGGAATCGAAAGAGCATTTACGGCTTTAAACGGATATATTTTGCGCTTAATATAACTGCCCCTAATTTTAATTTTATGGCTCCATTTATAATAAACTGTTGGCGGAATATAATTCTTTGGGTGACCCGAAACCTGTCTTCATTTGTGAAAATCATTTCAGTCACTTCGTTTGCTGAAATTCCCTCATTTGAAAGACTTTATTCAAATCAGCGAAAAGTAAACTTTCCAATCCCCCTAATTAAGGCGAATACATTTTCCCCGGAAGGAAAAAATTTTCTTACTGCTCACAAAAACATCCCTTTCCTTCAAAGAAAATGGTTTTTTACCGACTCACAGCTGCGAGAACAAAATTTATTGCCGTTTAATATAAAAGAATAAAACAATGCAGTACAAAGGGAAGTCTCTTTTCGAGACCAGTGCTATCATTTGTTTTTTTTTTCAGCTCAAACGTCGAAAAAGTCAGTTTTTCAAGCACTGCTGAAAAATTGGAAACTCACTGTATTTTTTTTTCTTGAAAATGTCATCACAAAGAGGTCTTTGATTTTGGTTCCGACGAAAACTCGTTAAAGTAATATACATGAAAGCATGTTTTAATTTTGTTCCACCACAACAAATTTACACTTAATTAAAGGGCAGTCGGGTTCTTTCGCGAAAAACCCCGTGGATTTGATCCTCTGCGAAAACCATTAGCGAATTTTTTTTCAAAAGTGACAACGAAAATAATCATTTTGGGTTAAGTCAACAGAATTTCCACTTATTTAAACATTTGGAAAAATCCGAAGAGGAATTCATTAATGATTAATGGCGGAATAATTGACTCAGAACAAAGCACCTCATCTTTCATCTACCTTCGTTTTAATCTTTATTTCGCATTCGCTTCCCGATTGAAGTGTTTTTCTCCTTTTCTCCCTTTTGCTTTCCTCCAACACTCAATTTCCTTCCGAGAAAATCGGATTAAAAAACGAGAGAACAAAACTTGAAAAGATTAATAGACGAAAAGGTAATGAAACTTGGAAAGCTTTTTATAATATAAGTGAACGACGTAAGAGAGCGAAATGGAAGATTGTTTAAAGAATGTAGAAAATTATTTCCTTACCTGGAGGTGATTTCCCGGGAAAAGATCATGTTACACCGATGATTATTTTCCTGTAAAAAATACAAAACATTAAATTTTCAAATAAAATCGACTCACGAATATAATTGGGAATAATTTTCAGAAATCGCAGCATTTCGCCGACAAACTTTACATTTCTTTCCCCCCCTAAACCTCCAAATTTAAAATTCAAAATACGTTCTCCATCCTCCCCAAAAGTCAACATTTCGATTCCGTTTGCGGTATAAGCAAAAAAAAATGCAAAACTATGCGGAAAACGTGAGAACGTCTCAGATGTGAGTTTTCCATCTGAAAAATTAAGCAACTCGAAATTATTTATATGTCGCGTACAGATCTCCCTCTTTTCCACTCTCTCCTTTTTTCTCAGAAAAAAAAGAAGCAAATATATTTTCTTACTACGAGCTTTTACGTTAAACCGGTCTTTGATAACTCTTATCTGGAAAGCTAACAGGCGGAGAGTGCATTACTGAAATTTATTGCAGTGTCTGGCGGCAAACTGTCTGAGTTAATTTCCGGAAATTGAAGGATTCCTTTTATTTGGAAACCACGCTTCAAAAGCGCGCCTTTGTGATATTTACCGTGACAAAATGTTGGGGAAGATTTTCGTACACATTTAACCCCCAAAGCAGGGGGGCAATAACTGGAAAAGTTCACGCGACGCCTCACCGAACTTAATTTCAATAAATAAAATCACGACTTCATGGTATGTGAGACTTCGGCTAAAGACAGAAGAATGAAAGTCCTGCCTTCTATGAACTTAAAAGCGGCTTTGTTCTCCCGAAAAATATAATAGAGCGTCGACATAAATAGAACAAAACCGAATTTATAATTCAACAAAGAAATAGAAGATGACATTTATCCGGCCGCGTGCCAGAACTAACTTTTTCCTTTAACTCACAAATTCTTTCGGATGATTCAGCAATGACCACAAATTTATTTCTTGAGCGAAATCCTCGGAGACCTTATGAACACAAAATTCAATATATCTCTTTCTCAACTTTTTCGGAATTTCAAACATAATATTGCACGTTTCTAAAGAAAAACTTTATTGTATTTTTGATATTAAAGTTTTTTAAATGCGATTTATACGATTTAAAGTATGACATACGTGTATAAATGGCAACCGTTTATTCAAGATGGTTGGCCACACTGTCAAAGGAAAGTCCCGCCAATCAGGAAAACAGGTTGGCAAACCTGCAGGAACTTTGTTACTTCTGCTAAGTTCGGAGCGGCTCAGCGATCAAAGGTACCGTTCTTTTTAGAATTTAAACTTTTTTATGGCAATAAAAATTTGAGATTGAATATGAAAGATATATTAAAAAATATTTGCATAAAAAAGGAATTTATTAATATTTTTGTTCGTCGATTTTTAAATAAAAAAAAACCGTTTTGATAACACATATTTTTCTTTGAACTTTTTGGGCAATACTTATTTTAAAAAGTATTTAATGACTTCACAAACAAAACACACCATTTGGATAGACAATAAAACTGATGGTTTTGGAATTTAAAGCTTTAATGAAAATATATGTTATCTGATTTATTAAAAACAGAAAAGAATAATGGAAAATAAAATTCCAGATGAGGCAGCCGTGATCCTGCCGCGCCTTTTTTTTACTGCCATATGGTAAAAAAGTTCCTAATATTCCCCACCTACGGCGCCTTTATTGATCCACATTTTGCTTACACCAACTCATTTCCTACAGAATTCCCTCTCCGGCCTTAAATTTTACCCTTTGCCCACCTTTTCCGCCAAATCCATTTTCCACCTCAAAGCAGTTTAGGAAGTGGAAGAAGTGTGAAATAAACTGAAAGGTTCGACGACCTTCGCTTATGAAACCAATACAAAATGTTATAAATTAACCTTTTGCAATGCCTTATATAATATTTCCCCTACTGAATCTCATTTTCATCCCTCGCTGAGTGCGGAAATTTGAAAATATCGAAATTAAGTTTTACAAGGCCATTTAGTATAATCTCATAAAAACGCTGCTGTGGTTTACTTTCATATAAAATCACATTCAGAGGTTCATAAAAAATGATGAAGCAATCTTTCGAAAACTTTCCCGTTTGGATATGGTTTATAAATTACGTAATTTATATGGATCTGCTCGCGACTATATTTTATATTTAAGATTTAGAGCCAATCAAATTAACGTTTTTCTTTATCTATGGTCTCTTGTAAATTCAGGTATATAAAAAGTGATATGCGGAGTGTATAAAAAATTTGTGTTTTTTACTCAAAGAGGTTTATGTTTATCATTTATAAGTTCAATGAAACTTCTTATCTGAAAATTTAACTGAAATTTTAATAAAAAGCAAATTTTCAAAATGTTTTCACATTGCAATCGCGTGTTTCCTAAGTAAAATTACCTTACGGAGCTCATTAATCGAAATTAAGAATTTCCAAAATTGGTCTTTTATGCTAAGTTAATGCAGCTAACCTATTTAGGGATTTCCCCGGTTGTGACTATGACGAGTTTGTATAAACTTTTCGGGACGCCGTTCCCGAATATCCAAACCGCTTGAAAACCATGTCAGCGTTACAAATAAGTGCCACTTATCTCCCCGACATAAAACATCGAAGAATCTGTTAATATTTGGATGAATCGGACGCCCTCACATTCTAACCGCCTGTTGACATACTTAAGTCTTGTTGATGAAATGCGGCAACGCCGAATTTGGTATTTATTTTAATAGGCATTTTATACAAAACTGTAAAGGTTTTGATGATTGACGTTGGGAGTGATAGCAAAAACCGGTCTCTTTCCCTTTCCCATTCGAAAAATCCAATACCTTTTAAGTTGTAGCAAAACAAGGATCTAGCTTAATTTCGAAAGCATTGTGAAACACAGAGTTGCCATGGTAACACGCTCTATAGGGGATTAACCCCAAAAGTTACCGAAGACAAAAAATATATTCAAAAGCATTCTATTAAATTTGAAAGTGGAAAAAGGCCGTGTAAAAATAAAAACAATGAGACCATTTTACCTGAACAAAAAACCCTAATGAGCCTCGCGAAAGATTAAATCAAATCCCAAGCCGATGCGAAAACACCGCCGCCATTGAAAACGCGGTGGGATAAGAAACTCATCGCATTCCACTTCTTATGACTCATTCCCATCTTTTTGTGAATTTCCCACTTTTCCTCCCGCTATGATAGTTTTTCCTTGTGAGTTTCTCATTAAGTTTTCCCTTTTCCTTTCACAATACTTGCCAGGGGTCTTCGCTCTCCATCGCTTTCTTTATCTCTTGATTTCTTCTTTCAACTTGACGCCAACTTCTTCGGAAAATTTCTTTGATTCTCACGTCTGGCAGCTTTTCATTTTCAAAGCTGACACCCCATTGGCAGCTTCTGCTTTGTTTTACTCGATGATCCTCTTCCGATTATGAAACCTTTCACAAGTTCCAACTTCAAACAAAGTTTTTAAAAAGTCCTGTACTTGATGTAATTGCTTTTCGAAATTTATCTCCTGCTTTTCAGATTAAAAATTTAAAGAAAGGTATCGGAGGGATTGGAGAAAAGCAACCCTCATCATTTGAAATATTTAAACCATTGGGGTGGCCAACTACGATCGCGCGGGCCAAAGTCAGGGACTATACCACCAATATTTTTTGGACTGAGACTGCCCTGATATTGTTATACAGTAAAAGACAGCAAAAGTTAACATTTTTTGCATGGGGGGGTCACGCAAAATAAATCAAAACAGACATTTCCTTCTAAATCCGGGACATTATTTATATTGAGTCAAATTTTGGATTTTTGATAATTCCTTAAGCAATTTTTCTTTATACTTTTATACTCATCCGTGTCCGAGATTTGGTATAGGCCAAGATGAGAAGGACGAACATCCTCAATTGTGTAATGCCATAGAGAAATGTAATATACAGTTCATCCGCCCCTGCCTATTAGTAACCAACAATCAAACTTGTTGATATCGTTAAAACGTGTGAAGGCATAAAATTAAGTACAGTAAGAACATTTCCCTGCAGATTATCTGTCGTCTGCTTCGGTATGATTGGACGAATTCATAATTCTCTCCACTATCGATGGCTTCCACTCGGAGACTTGTTTCAAAAAGCTGTTATTATTACGCAGAGATCGCATTATGCCGAGAGACGTTCACTGTTCGCCATATGAAAAGAAAGAAGCGTTCGTTTATAAATCATTCCCAGCCACTGAACTAAACAAAATACTTCGGCTTGAAATTTGAAGCCGGAAACGTGTTTCATTCGGTTAAATGATCACAATTAAATTATGTGAAATATGATGGCGAGGGGAACGGGGGAGTCCAACCCTAACCTTAAAACAAGATTACGTCTTAAGAACTTCAATTAACAAAAGTCAAAAGAACAACGCTCCTTTTGTTAACCGATTAAATTAAGGGATTTCGGATATGGTAGTCGTTTATATGAAGTTTCATTTAACTTATGATTTCTCTATCCTTACGAAGACTTAATCGCCTTTCCTGTTTGCCGCTCTCCAATTACACTTCCATTAGATATTTAAATTGATAAGTTAATTAGTAGAAACAATATTTAATATAATAAGTTTTTAAATAAATTAATTTCTGTTAATTAAATGTTCATAAACTGTTAATAAGCAGAGGTTTAATATTATATTAAAAATGAATTTCTTATTTCATAGATAAAAAATGGCTGACGTCTGTTGAAAATTGAATTTTTACTGCCCCTTTAGTCCTCGCAATGAAAAGAAATTTTAAAAGCCTTTGGTACTTTGAATACCAAACAATCCGCTGATAAAATTTTTATTGGCAGCAGTGTTAAGTAACTCACTGTAAATTAAATAATTGGCGCTCTGATCCAGATTAAATTCTTGGAGACCCGAAACCTAATAGATTTTTTTGTTTATCCGGTGTGAAATTCAACGTATGAATCAATAGGAAAATAAATAGTTGATTTGCTTTGTATTCTCGGACTCGTTAGGAGTTCCGAAATTGGCCCTTTTGTTAAAATATTTGCAAAAATTTCGGTTATCATCGAAGTCTCTTTCCAAACACTGATTAAATGGGGAAAAAAAACAACTCTGAGAATAGCAAATAAAAATAATTAAAAGTAAAACAAACAGAACTCTTAAAACCAATTCCCAGAAAAAAAACGACTAACCCAATAAAATTCTAATCAAAAATATCCCGACGTAACAAACCGTGACAGTTTCCCCTCTTCTGTCTGCACCCTCTATGTCTTCTCACATAACCTTATGTTTTCGGAAGTAAGCTTGAAAATATCACTTGGCAAGGGATTCAACAAATTTTAACACTTACAAACTTTTTAGAAAGCGTTTTAACTAAATGATTTTTAAAATATTTGATTCCGTACAAGTAGGCTGTGAACGAATCTAATTTTAAAAAAATAATAGATTTTCGAAAAAAGGAATATCACGTGACAAAAAAATCCCTCATCTTAATAAACAGACTTTCAAATTCTGATAATGTCTTTTCTCAATCCCAAAGTTTTCCCCCCACTAAGTAATGCAACTAAATGAGCCTGATTATTTCTTTGGCTTTTTAACGAAGTAAACGAGCCGTTAAAGTATAAAAATAAGTCAATAAAACGGGTGGAGGAATTCTTTCGTATCAGAACCCTATCTTTTTGGCCATCAAAGGACATCTGACCCTCGTCAGAGACAACGAACTTAAAAAATGCCAATATGAGGTGGAATTTGTTCCCTTTAAATTCGATTCCCGGATTCCAGCAGGAAAAAAAAGGCGATTTGATTTATTTTTAGAACACTTGAACTTCTTATTGTGAAGTAAAGTTTGATTTTTAGAAAATGAAAAATACCACTCGGGCAAAGGCGACATTTAGCACTGAGAAAGAAATCATCATAACTTAATTAATCTTAATAAGTCTTTAGGAAAAAGTTCAAAAGCTCAACGGGTGTTTAAATTCGGGCGAAATGTCGGGCCAGAAGTCAAATGAAACAAAAAACTCACGCGACAAAGCTCCTTTGATTAATAACGTACTAAAAATAGCGCAGGCGGACAGGAAATATTCCGATTCCAGTGAGTGAAAGCAGAGTTTCCACGGGTGCAGCCAATGAAGGGAGCCCAAATGAGAGCCTCTGGGATTTAAATCCTCCGCAACTGTGTAATTTATTGTCAGAAATTAAACGGCGTATGGAGGGATGAAGGCCGCCGTTGGGAGTAACTTTATGCTTTCATTTATTTAAGGCTAATTAATATTTTACACGCCGAGTAAAGCACAAAAAACGCATTCATTTAGAAATTTATCTTTCATTTTAATCGAAAAGTGGGGAAATGTGGCCCAAAACAGTAGACTTAAAAATAAAATTAGGAGGTAATGGAATGAAACATTTGGTTATGTTTAATGTATACAGTAAAACTCAAAATTTGTCGTTTTAAGAGTTATTTACAAAGTGAAATTTCATTGGCTTTCATTTAAATGCTTTACAACATTTATAAATATAATACTAATTAAATAACAGAAGAGACAAAGAGTTTACCTTTAAAAGTAACAGTAATAATAATAATAAAACTGAGGATTAAAGAAAAAGCAGAAGATTAAGATGAATGTTATATTTTGTTATTTTAATGCTGACAAATATATATTATTAATAGTATTGAAAACTAAATAACACATAATAAAATCTTACAGTAAAATAATTAACTAATAAACAATTAAATTTTGTATTATCAAAATACTTTAGGGCGCTACTGTATGTATTTATACCGTTAATGTATCGGTGAAACTGAACTGGAATGTTTGTGAAGCTTAAAAAATTATTTTAATTTTTGATGTATAAGTAACCGAAAGTGTATGCCTTAGGTATCTTTTTGTTAACAAAAATTGAAATCAATTCCATCGATCCACTCACTTTTATGAGTGCAACTGAAAGAAGTACCTGCTTTTATGATTTGACAACTTAAAGAATATTGACTTGAAAAGATCGTGACAAACGAACGGCACAAAACTCCTCAACATTTAGAGGGTCAGCGGCAAAAGAAAAAGAAATTTATAACCGAACCCGCATGAGAATAATAACTGAATAAATCATCCTCTTCTTTCCCGAGCTCTCATTTCTGCCACAGCTTTTACTTCCAAAGAACTTATTTAGGAACAAAGCCACCGTGAAACGTCTTCATACTACTGACGCTTATTGACGGTAATTGTCTCATGTCGCCGAAATATATAAAGAAATTCATAAATTAGGGAGTAAAGTGAGTGGAAAATAGAAGAATTTCAGATAAATCGCCTTCCATTTGAGAGGGAATGTGATGGTTATTATCATTTATAAGAATTTTTATCATTTCTGTAGTTATTCTTTTTTTCTATAGTTCAGACCCCAATTTCATTGTCTATAAAAAAGTGCATATACAGAATAAATTTAATAACTAACGAGGTGAAAGGAAACCTGATCTTTCCCCAACAATGGTCCGAATTTTCCAATGGACAGCGTACTTTTACACTAAGCTTCAGTTCAAAGTTTACCCATTTAAAATAGGAGGGAAGTTTATCATATTTTTAAAAGGGCAGAAGGTGGTCAAGGGGTAGATAAGAGAGATGACATACAGTTGAGAAGCATTTTTGGTTTTAATTCGCCGTCATGTGTTTTGAATTAAGAGTCGGAGCAAGTATGCTTCCACGTGTATGATTAAATTATATTTATTTAGGGTTTCCACCATTTTACACTAAAATCTTAGATTTGGTTCGCTAAAAAACTCGTTTATTTTTAAGTTAAAATTATTTTCCCGATTTATGATTTGAATTTCTGGTATTTTGAGAATAAAAACTGCATTAATACAATGCAATTTCTTTTTCATTTCTGAAATCATTAATAACTTTTATTTTTATTAGACATTATGGGTCTGAATAAAACATTTAGCATTTTTCAAAATCAATTTAATGGAGTTGAGTGAGCTCGGACAAAATTAATGCGAGCAAACTGCGAAAAGTCCGCTGCTCAAATACACAGCACCTGCTACCCAACTCTTTGATTCACTGCATGTTAAACTCGAACAGTTTTCATTAACAACCATTTTACCCTTAATCAGTTTATACGAGGATGTCCAGTCCTTTTTCAAACCGCCGCGATACGCATTTACAGGGAACCATCGGAGATTCAAAAGGTTTCAGAATTTAATTAGATTTTAAATTGTTGTTAAAGCTTCTGTTGATTCGGTGTATCTGCTTGTTTTGGATTAATTGCAAAAGGCGAAATATCGAATTTGTGTAACTTCCAAATGGCTGCTTTAAAATTGCTTAATTACAGTATGACATTAATAAATCATAACATTTTTAAGAATTTGCGGATAGTTTTTCTGGGGTTTCAATGCTTTCGCCAAAGATTTTGGTTTTATCATATTCATAAAAATTTTGCTGTTTTTTTTTCCTTTAAACATTCCTATCGACATTTCGGATTGGAAGTTGAAGCCCAAATTAGTATGAGAGAATAAAAACTTTTATTTTCAGAAACCTCTTAGAAAAGTAAAAGTTTCTTTTACAATAGTGTATACTCGTTTACTTATATTTGAAACTTTTTAATTGTGGTAAGTTTTGTTAAGAAATTATTTTAGAACTGAATTTTTTTAGACTCATTAACAAATTCGACATTTTAACAATGAAACTTTTTTCAGAATGAAAAATATTAGGAAATTTTTTTTTGAAATGATTCGTTCAGCCGAAATTCATTACTATTAATCAAAAAATTATTAAAAACTATAAATTTTAAAAAGTATTAATTTATAATTACAACTGATTTTTTTTTAATATTAAAAAGATGTTTTAAGCTCAACTTTTCCATATTAAGTTAGGAAATAATTTTACAGCACATGCGGGAATTTTCTAACCCCAAGAAATCCACGATTGCCTAGAAACGGTGAGTTTCACGTTCCCAGTGGAAATAAATCAATCGGAATTCAGTTATAATTAGAAATTGCATGCTTTGTTGAAAAACTTTAAATAAGGGAGGGAACGGATTTTCAATTTTCGTTTCTCTTTTCCTCAACTATCCCCGACGAAACATACTGCTGGGCATTCGATGCTGAAGGAAGGAAAAATTAATGTTCGGTCAAACAAAGAGCTGAAGTGTTCGAGGCATATCAAAGATATACGAAACAGAAGCATCATTTCTATCACTTAAGGTTATTAGTGTGATAACTTCAATTTTTTTTTTTAAGAATTATTTACAGAGCGATCATCTCTGACTCACTTAAGCAATGTCCTGAACAGCCCCAATTTTATGAATCTATAGATTCAATTAAATAAATACAAACTTTAACATAAAATTCACAACACTTTCAAGTGACGCTGTTTTTATTTAAAAGTCTAGATTTAAACCCGGATTATTCAACTTATATAAAAGCAAGCAATAGCTAATATAAATTTCTGGCAAGGGATTAATTACCGCAAGTAGTAATTCCCTTCCCGCTCCCTTTTCTTTTTGCACTTCCTGTAAAACATAAATAAAGTAATTTAATTAGGCGGTACAAAGACAGAAGAGAAATAGGACTGGTGAATGCGAATGAACTTCTTTCCTTACTCCCCTTCATCTACCAAACCCTGGATTATTAACATTACAAATACATCCCTTTCCTTCAGAAGAAAACTTTATTTTCCTAATATAAATATTTCTATTTTAACTTTTGTCACTTTCGTGATTTAATCCCCCAAAAATTAAAAACTGGGATTCCCTAAGGGTTTCCAAAAATTTAAAAGGACTCAAAAAAACTTATTTTGAGAAATACAATATCCTTCACGTTTTTATTCATTCGAAACCACAGGCGTACAAACATAGGCCAAACATTTGGCAAAAATAACAATGGTCTAACTGAAACCCAATATCTCTAAGCAAACTAAAAAATTCTTGTTACTGTTGGGCAAAAAAAACATAAACTTTCTCGTCGATTTCATATTTATTGACACTTAACATCACAACCACAGTAAATTATTGGCCTCGTTTATATAAATTTCGTTTTCACAACAGCTCTGGAGAGCTCTGCTTTTGTTTTTACTCAGTTAGGCGTACATAAAGAGCCGAGAAAAGAAAAGACCCGAAGAAGCCCTCAGGTTTTTCACCATGTGAACGATTGATTGATGGAAAAGTTCAACATTTGTTTTTGATTTTCCCTCCTTGGCAAGCTGGTTAATGGAAAAAAGATTAAGGGTACTCAGAGCTCCCTTCGGGGCTTCAACGTTAGCTATCACAACTACTTAGAAAATTTACATTTTTTTACTAAAGAAAATCCGCCCCAAAACTCAATGAAGTGTAAAAATCGAGAAGAGCGTTTAAATCTGTGTTTTTTTCATTTACCATTTTCTCGTCGAAATTGCATCGCCACTGGAAGTTTAATTTCAATTCCAGCCTTGGAACTCTCAATGAAACGAATGTACGTCAGAGGAAGATAATCGACAACTAATGAGTGAGTAAACAAACAAACGAAGGAACCATTGTATCATTGAAACGCGGGTGGCCGCATTCATGAATATTCATTTGCCAAGTGGCAAAGACCAACCGTGACGAGTACGAAGGCTGTTATCAGTGAACGTATGCCGCTTATATATGCTCACAAGAGAATTTACTATTTACGAAAACTGACTCACTTTTTGCACATTTAAATTTCTAATGAATATGGGTCTGCAATGTCGAAGCAGAAATTAATGGTGGGGTGTTAAAATAGAAATCCACTAAGCCGGTAGAGAAACAAACTGTGCCGAAGCGAACCCCCCCCTTTTTCGTGTTCTTAATGGCCGAGATTTACACGTAAATTTAAAAACGTCACCCTTAAAAAATTGAAATCAATTTAAAAGCACTAACTGAAAACATAAAAATTTTCCTAATGGTCAATACATTAGAGAAATTATTTTTATTACTTGATAAATGATGCCGAACAACATAATGCCAAGAAGCATAAAATAATTACGGTGAATGGGGAGTTTTTAAAGGTGAAATTGATTGGTCCCATTATTGTGTGTTCTTTTGTTTGCGGAATAGTTTATTGCGTGACAGAAAAACAGGAGATGGAATCAACACTGAAAGGAGAACAAAAATATATAAAGAGGAGTGAAAAATATCTACGGGAAATATAAATCTAACCGTATTGTAATTTCTGTGCATTCTCAAAAAAGAATTCCGTTTCTCCCGCAAGTTAATAAATTAATTTATTTAAACGGTTTTGGTAAAGAACACATCTAATTTACCCCATGAAATATCTCCCAAAGTTTACCACAAAGGTTAGTGCGGTTCAGAGCTGCTTTATACCAACTCAGCGGGTATAAATAAACATTTTTGTGGGAATGTCTCGACTGCCGCGCCTTCTCATGATGTGTGAATCGTTCCTGACAATTTCAGTTGAAAAGAAAAAAAAATGTTAAGGTGGGGAGGAGTACAAAAAGCAAAAGGGGGCTTTAAACTGATAATGAAGAAAGGACGGAGATGAATTTTGAAAAAATGGACGCATGAGATATGACACGCAGAACTCAACAAAAACAACCCCCCGTTTACTGAAATGATGAGGGTGGCTTACGTATGTGGTCTGCGTGTCGCATTACAATGAAAAATGTTCTGATAAAATAGATGAATGATCGGAATATTTACTTTTCTTTTGCCGTCAACGGCAGGAAGGTAGGCTCTAAAAGATATAATAGAAGAAAAAAAAACGCTTCTTAGTCAGCGAGTCTGATTTTCATAATTCCTCCATTACTTAGCTTTTTTTTATTAACCCGATAAGGTCGAAAACGAAACAAAGCTCTCAAAAGCCTAATTTTCTTTTGGAGTGCTCGAGAATAATAACCGAGGAGAGCTCAGACAAATTTAGAAATTACAATTTGCATTTGATCTCGATTTAATACCCCTCTCGTTTAAACCAAAATTTGATTTTAATTAAATTATGAATTTGGATAAATCCATAAAAGGGAGAAATTAAAAAGGCATGAAGAATAAATATAAGAAATTTTCAAGTTAAATAAGATGTAATAATAATAATGAGGCAGTTTGGAATATGGCTGAACTAAACCAACCATCAGCTTTTAAATAATCTCATTCCTGAGGCAAAATGCAGAAGCCATTATTTGAAGAATTTCAATTTCTTGAAAAGGGTCACAGTTAACCTCTTATCATTTTCCTCAGGTCATTCTAATCTTTTAAGCATCTTTGGACGACAGTTTGAAAGCCTCTTTCTTGAAATGTCGAGTTTCACATTTATTCAAAGCTAACTTCCTATTTCAGAATTTAATTAGATTTGAATTACATTGAAAGCCAAGCCAGGATCATTTGGGTTTGTAAAATGACTTTTTGTTCCGGAGATAGCCCCTCCATTCCCTCGTGACCGTCGAGAAATGCGCCGTTTGTCGCATATAAAACACACAAATGAATCCTGCACCTGCCTGTTGAATTGAAGAAAATTTTAATGAGACCTCTGCTATGCAAACTTTGAAAAATTAACGTTATGATGAGGCGTGGTTCCGAAGTCGTAACTTTGGCTGGGATTCAGAGAGGACCGGTAAAAGCTTCATTAGCACGAACTAACGACCCAATAAAAGAAGCTCCTGTGCAGCATTTCAGAATTTAAGCAAGAATTGGGAATAAAAGCATCAATTTTAAGACGCCATAATTTCCTTAAATTTTGGGGGTCGTAATGCACCAAAATTTATAAAACTAAAGTTTTGCCTCTATTGCGGTAGAGAATAAAAGGGAAAATTTTTGCTTTTATCCACAAAACTTAGAAAATAAAGGAAACCTCTTGAAAAATACTTGAGAAGTTCGCCAGAAAATATATTCTAAAATTATTAATAACTTTAATCTGGAATGAAGAAATTATAAAAACCGGAAATGAATTAACTGACGAAGAATTATTAAAACCTAAGATAAATTTCTTCAAATATACCTACGTCAAGATTTAGAGAAATCGACCCTTTAAGAAAACAGCAGCTGCAATGGACACTCAGCTTAACTCGTCAGATTAAAACCGTTAAAGACCCAATCTTCTAATTGAATACGATCCATTCACACCTGCTGGGACTCGAGCGTATAGATTAATTATGCTCTCCCGATTAAATTAAACATCTTCAAAAGAGGAAAACAAAGCATTAAGTCCTGAGCAAAACAATGCACTTTTCATATTCTGGAGATTGGAAAACATTTTGTGGGCGGCTTAATTCAGCCGTATCAACAGAAGGCTCTCCGAAGTGTGACCACAAATCAACAGTCGCTCTACCTGAGAGTTTTAAATCGGAAAAGGTACACCCAATTCATATGGCAGATGTAAAAAAATAAAATGTCAAAAAATCGGACAGGTGGGGTCATAACCAATACAAGAAAATGATCACAACACCAGTTGGTAGACCCAACTTTTTTTTACATGATTTTTAAAAACCACTTCATCAAAATTCTTAAATGGGAAAACCTTTTTTTTAATTCGAGAAAAAAAAACGGATAATTTCATAACGGTGTGATATCTTAAGATTTCGTGAATTATTTTACGATTTATAAACTTTTCTGTGATTACAATGCCGCAACTCTGAAAAAAAAGTTCACAGAGTAAGGAATAGAAGTATAAATTTTTACACAATTTATGTAATTTTTTTATACAAGTATTATAGTTAATTTTTCAATCATCATGAAAACTAAAAGAAGTACAACACAAGAGTGGATTGTTTCAAACCCTCAAAAACACTGAATTTAAATCTGGCATGCGTCTTTCCACAAATCATCTGTTTATTCCAGATTCTCCCATAAAATGCAGTAAAAAAACCTGAAAGCTGTTCATTCTTTTTAATTTTATTCGTTGGAGTACAAACAGGATGGGATCGCCCTTCTAAAAGTATAAATTTTACCAATGTAATAATTTACAAAATAAACTTACAGGCAGTCATTCTCAAACATAAATTTAAAAAGGACGAAACTGTCTTTCGAATTTCTCATTACTTCCAAGAGTACGAAATAAAGTTTTAAGATGCCCTTATAATCTTTCAAAATCCAACTCTCGAACTGGATTTGCGTGCAAATTTCCAAAAATTAATTTTCGAACGTACACAAATTAATCTTTCAAGGAAACATCATCATGATCCGGATTTTCTCTTATGAAGAGCAATTTTAGAAACAAAGGCGTTATTCCCGAAATCATTAAGCACGAAATCTAATAATTATATTCGTATTTGAGTGAATCAAATCCCTGAAAAAATTATCTGCCTCCTTTTCTTCCGGATTGTAATTTTCCCAAAACCTAAGAGGCTTATAAAGGTTATTCTCAGATTTTTATTTTTCAACTATCCTAACGGTAGAGATAACAAACAATATTATAACTTTCGATGTGAAAATTGCAGCTATACAAACATTTCAAACAAAAAACGGTTTATTTAAAAAACCCACTACATTTTTCTAATATTTGTCCTAATAAACCGATTTAAAAATTATCAGGTAATAAAAATTAACGAATAGAAAACTTAATATTAAGAATATTAACAATTTAAAAGAAATTTAATTGAGGAAACGCTCCGTTTCGAAAAAATTAAATATAAAAATACCGGCAAATGCAGGTGAATTCTAAGTCGGCGGTGGAAAAACTCGAACTGAACTAAATGACCGTTAATTTTACACAAACCAATTTTTTTTTTTTTAAAGATATTTACCGGATAATTTCAAATGATAAAACAAACAAATCACTTACCTAAAAGCTCTCAAATTAAAAAGCCGATGAATAATTTTGACAACAGATTTACTTATGTTAGAAGATTACATAAACACAAACCGTTAAATCTCACAATCACATTTACACAGTAAATGGACATTAGTAATATATTCTAATGAAGTGCAATCAATTTATTTCACGTATTACAGCGTTCCCATTCTCTAAATAAATCAATAAATAAAAACTGTGATTTTCGTTAATTAATACTCAGGCAATGAATATTCCACAGTATAATACTGACCCCACAGCACATATAATTATACTAAAAAACAATGTTTTCCATAAAAAAAATCCGATTGTTTGAGTCTGATTTTGAGCGAATTTTACCGGCTCATCGGAAGAGGCTCTCGTGACTCTCCCTTTCGAGGCCCTGTGGATGACTGAGAGGGCCCCGTAACGTTCGCGTGTCGCGTTGGGCGCATGCGTTGCACTCGGGAATAACTTTTTACTGCTTCCAGTTCTCTGGATTATATTTTTTTTAGTATATCTGCATTGTGCCGCCCACAATGAAAACTCGTTCACTTGACACGATCTTTATAAAATGGATCTTAATCAGTATAATCAGTGTAATAGGGTTACCAAACTTAACGGGAGGGAATAAAGGATCATTTATCGGCTAATGAGTGTTTAAAATACCGAATCATTAGCAGTTCTCCAGTGATAGATGATGTTTTTTTTCTTTACAGATAGTCCAGTCAAATTAGCTCAAAAATGAGGGGTGGATTTATATTAAGAAGCTGATACTTGATGAAATTGTTCAGAGTATAATTATAAATGAAATGTCAAAAGTACTCCGAAATCCGATGTCGGGAAAAAAATGGCGGCAAATAAAATCAGTTTTTCGCCATTTTCAGTAAAACGGTAAGTTTCATCGTAAAAATAGCTCAGACAAAAATTGTAGAGGATAAAATTATCTATAAAAAATGTATAAATACTTTTTTTCCCAAAAGCAACCGTTTCTGAGATATAACAATTTCACAAAAGTTCAACTTGTTGCAGAATGTCTAATTTGACTGAACTATGAGTACTGAAATTTAGGATGGTAAATTTGTCCTAAATCACCAAAAGTCATTTACTTTACCGAACATGAATGAATTAATTAGAGAAAGAGGTTTAATTGTTTTTTTGAATGGGCGATGACGTCATTGTTCTCCTAAAAATTATTAAGGATGAGCCAAAGTCGAACTGTAATTAAGAAAATCATAAATTTAAATTTTTTAATTGTTATTAGTGGAAGTTATAAAAAATGAACACTTTTCGTTGGCTGTCACATTGCACGTGACGTAAAATGGAGTTTACATACCTTAAATTCTGATCCAATTAACCATCATAAGAAATAATTAAGTTTGGAAAAGCAATTTAGGAGGTCTCAATTATAATCGTAATCTTATACGTCGAACTGTCATTTCGTCCTCGTCGGGATTTATTTCTTCTAATAATTCTGTCTTGTTCCTTTTATTTGTACTAAATGAAAAATAAACGTTCATTAATGTCCTCGCAAAAAAAGAAAGGAAAAAATAATATCGGGAAAGCAGGGATCAACCATATTTTACGGTGTTGGGACTCCCATCTTAAAACAATGGAAGCGACAAAACAATGAGAATACTAAAAAGCAAGAAACCGCTTTTTAGAGAACAAAGCGCCCCATTTCAAGGGAAATCTTGCTGAAAATTCTTTTCCGCCCACACAGTTGTCCCTTCCAAACCTCCGTGAATAAATAACCTTTTGTTGGTTTCATTTCCTGATTAAGCTGAACATATCCTTCGCCTCCCATGAGTAAGCAAAGACAATTTCATTTTTTTCAGTGATTGCCACTCTCGGGAAAGCCGGACATCTTTCCTGATAAAATTTAGCTTTTAATCCCATTACAATCCCTGTTGTTCTTTGCAGGCAAGGGTCCGACATCATCATTGCCTAGGGTTTCTGTGGTTTAATCCCGGCCTGAATTGTTATTTTCCAGTTTTTCTCTGTGAAGATCAATTTCCTGAGAAGTGAAAAGTTTGAGTGTCTCCACGCAGTTTATAACAGTGGTGGCCAACCTACGGCCCGTGAAGTGTTGTATGTGGCCCGTTCTTTTTTTCCTATATTCACATACGTATTTGGTGATTTTAGTCCATTTTAACCCTTTGAGGTCGTATAAAATTTATGTATGGGTATCTATTGGTCGTAATTAATTTGTTTGGAAAGAGCAGGGATACATATACATAATATTCAGTAATATTTGGTCATATTTTAACAAGAGAGAATTTATAATTACTGATTGTACAATTTATAAAACACAACTTTTGTTTATATTAAATGTTTGGTTATCTCCAATCGATGGAGCACCGTATTATATGAAGGTGGAGCGGAGTCGATATAGGAATGCATACAGTATAAGATTCGTATGATATTCGTATAGTTCCTTGCTGTGGTGGCAGAGAGTAGACACACGACCACAAAGGGTTTAATTTTTAAATAAGAGGTTACGACTGTACGTTAATATTAGAATAACTTTCAAAAACGTAATATTAGAAGACTTCCTTCATTCTGTGCCAAGAATAAGTGTGATAAATTTTGAGACAAACATTCTGAAACTGTTTTCTGAAAATCAACATCGCACTAATAAAATAAACATCGGATGGTTTTAATTCTTTCTTACCTTTCGGCAAATAGACTAATTTTAAAATTCGCATACATTGTGCCCCGCCAAATTACACCAAACTCAACTTTGGCACCCATCAAATGAAAGGTTGGCCATCACTGATTTATAAGGTTTATTGAAGTCAAATTATTTTCCAATGCTTTCCCTTTCATAAAATGAAATCAGAAACGAAAGGTGAAAACAATAGAAAACAAAACTTTAATCAAGGCCCTCAAAATTATTATTTAAAGAAGAGCAGCTGCTCACCCTTAACCAGGTCCAACTCTCGATCGAAAGAAGAGGAGTGACGACGATAGGTATCTACTGTACCTGAGTTTCGATTGCATTAAGGCAGAGGCAGAGGCACTCGCCCCAAGCCTCCTAATCTTCACAGTTAGAAGACCTGATGAATCTTCGTTCGCTTCATTTTGCTCTTGTGCGATGTCCAGGTGTTGTCGGGTACATTAGTGGGTACAGCAGCTGCCACAAAGCAGTCGGAGGCAGGTGCAGCATACTTCTATCTCTCTTGCTAAACCTTAAACTTGATCCTGAATATATGGCATGAATTTAAAAATATATCGTAAAATCCCGAATTTTACCGATTAATAGAAAAGGTTTTGAATTGGGAGAAAACAAATATTTTTTTAAAACTCTTAAAATTTGACATAATAATATATATGAACGTATTTACGCTTTTGAGTGCTCTGTTATTAAAAACTCTGAGCTTTTAAAATAACCGTCTTTTATCTTATAAAAGTTTCGATTGTATTGGAATAAACTAAATTTTAGGGTGTTAAATACTTTTTTTAAAAAAACTAATTTATTTTTATAAAAAAAAAACTCATATTTACAAGCCAATAAAATACAGTTAAATACAACAGAGGGACGCGCTTTGGAAATACACTTAAGAAACTTATAATAAGGGAAAATTTCATAAAAACGGTGAATTAGGAATTAAAGTAATCACATAAGAATTCACTATGAAATATTCTGATTTTCCGTTAACTCTACTCATCATCTAAACTGTGTATGGACATATCCAATGTCGAAGGGATGTATATGAGCGAATCTTCGCATTTTAGCGTACTTTTTCTGTAATATTCCTCGCAAATCTGAGGTGGAACCATCTGAACGTAAGACATTCTACGATTTTCTTCGATTGTTACCGCAGCAGCCGCCTGTGCCCGCTGTCGCTTGAGGACTTCTCCTCCGTGGTATTGAATCACATTCCACGCGTACTCTATGTCACTCACCTTGGAATGCTCGTAAACGACGCAAAATCTCAAAACGTATTTGCCGTTGGACACTGAGGGAATCATGTGCAAATTACCTTCTTTATTTAGGGTTGCGAGCAGCTCTTGATTTACCTCGTCTTTCGCTTTGAGGCGGAAGCACACGAGTCCTAACCTGACCACGTTGCACACTTCGAATCTGTCGTCGCTGAGAACCAATTTCTCGAATACCTGAGCGAGCTTTATGTGATTCCTAATGTAGTTTTGTAATTTTTCAACGCCGTAGTTTCTCAATGTGAACCACAACTTGAGCGATCGAAACCTTCGGGACAGGGGTATCATCCAATGGCGGTAATTGATGGTGACGCCGCCTTGGTCATGCTGAAGATATAAAGGCTCGACCGTTAAAGCCGCCATGAGTTTATTTCTGTTTTTAATCCACAAACACGAACAGTCGAAACAGACGTTTAAGAATTTATTGCAATTGGTGTTAAAACTGTGAGCAAATTCGAGTCCCTCTTTGAGATATCTTAATTCGGGACAGATGAAACTGCAGCCTGCGTATGCAGCGTCCACATGCAACCAACACCTAGGTAATTTATTCACTATAGGTCCTATTTCTTTGATGTTATCGAAACCGCAATTGGATGTTGTTCCGAGAGAGGCGCACACAAAAAAGGGGAATAACCCTTCCTTTATGTCTGCCTCAATCGCTTCTGCGAGAGTTGGGCCTCGGAGTGAACTCTCTCTGTCCGGGGGTAAAATTCTTAGCTTAACTAAACATATTTTTGCTGCTTTTTCAACACAAGAATGGGCTTCCGCGGACGCATAGGCCGTCAACTGCGGCAAATACTGACTGTCCTCGCTCGTGGTATCCTCTTTTTCTTCTTTTAAGTATTTTATGGCATCATTACGAGCTGCCAGCATGCTCACAAGCACGCATTCACTGGCTGAGCCTTGAATTACTCCTCCTCCCAAGCTCCCGGGAGTGAAGTATAGGAAAAAGTCGGGAATGTTTAGCGCCTTTCCCAGCCAGTCCAAAACAATTGTTTCTAATTCGGTGCATGCCGGTGAAGAGGCCCATGAAAATCCTATGCAGCCGATACCGTCGCTGAGCATATCGCCCAAAAAGCTCGCGAAGGAATTCCCTGCTGGAAAGTAAGCGAAAAATCTGGGATGGTTCCAGTGTGTGACTCCCGGCAGGATTTTATCTTCGACATCTTTTATCATGTCCTCCCATCTGTCTGGTTTCTTGGGCGCTTCTTTCGGCAGAAGAGGGGCTAAATAACCTGGCTTTACCTTAGGAAATACCCTTCGCTCTTCAATGGTTTCATAATATCGACAAATAAAATCCACCATTTCCTTACCCCGAATTCTATACTCTTCTATATTCATAATGAATAAATTAAAACGCTGATTATGTTGGAAAAGCACTGAAAAACCAAATAAACAATCTTAGTAAGTAATGTTGTTATGCTTCGTAAACACAACACACCCGATCAGTTTTGATTCTTTTTTGTTTATTTACGAACAAAGTGAAATTTTCCCGCAAAAAAGTGCACGGGAACATTTCAAACAAGTTTTTATTTATATTTAACAGAAAGATGACAATTTAAACTAAACATGAAAGACTTTGCTTTTCAAAAAATAAAAGAAAAACCGAGAAAATAAATTATGTAAATTATTATAATTATGCTGAAACTTATACTTAAATCCTTCACTACAAATGCCTTCAGGTTATATTCTAATCAACTCCATTATTAATTAATAAATAAACGAAAAATCGAAGTAAAAAAAAGAAAAAGTGTTCTCGTAAATGAGGTTTTAATCATCAAATTATAACTTTAGTTACAATTATACATCAAAATTTTGACTTCTGCAGTCAAAAATTATTAAATTTTTATAAAATGATTAAAAAAAACGCCATTGATGCCAAACATAAACAAAAAAAAATTTCGCCCGAACAGGGACTCGAACCCTGGACCCTTAGGTTAAAAGCCTAATGCTCTACCGACTGAGCTATCCGGGCCGCTGAAAAGAGAGCGTGCTTTTACGATACTTAAATATATTATTAATTTTCTAATGAATCGTGTTCGCACGCTTAGCTTTTATTTACCTCAGTGGTAAATACGTTACGACTGCAGTATATAGTTAAATATAATTATAAAATTTATTAATAGTTAAATATAAAAACCAATTTTTGAAATTTTTTAAAGCGATAATAAAGCAATTCTCCTCAAGATTTGTGACTACTGTAATAAATGAAACCTAATGCTCATGTTTATCTTTTGGAGACAAAATTTAACCGCTGAGTATATACCCGAAAAATTTCATTATATTATTCTGACTCAGAATTAGGGGTTTCTTAAATCGAAATTTCATTTTCTTTCGTACTTACATTTACTTTCCTTTCGGATTTATCTCCAGCTCTATTTAAAGCGTAAGGCTTTTTGAGATAAGATATAATTATGCGGGACTTCACACTGTGATTCATTAACCCCACGAAGTGAATAAATTAAACAAGAATTTTGTTTATTCTTCAGTACTTCCCTTTTTTTTATCTTCATAATTTCCAAAGGTGAAAAATATTGGTAGAATTTTTAAATAGGACACTACAATTCGTTGAACAATGAAATCTGAGGTATTGGTCTAATTTAAAACGAAAAATTAGTCCTTTATTGAATTATATTGTACAAAAACACTACACACATTTATTTTTATATAAATACTCATAAAAATTTGTTCTTAAATTTAACAATATAAGTTATAATTTACAATAACAAAATTTGTTAATATCTATGGTTTTTACGTTTTAAAGACCTATTTACCATATAAAATTGAGGCGCTTCAAATTATTCAATTACTGTTTTTGAGTATAAATTCGTACTTCACAAAGATCACGAAAGACTGTTTCGGTTTCATTAAAGTTTTAAACAGAGTTGTCGGTAATAGTTTCGTTGAGAAAAGGTTTTGTAAAAAAAAATTGACTAAAATTCCACTCAGTTTGGTTTTACTGTTCGAACTGTACTTCAGTATAAACTAATTTGTGATTACTGTTAAACGGTGACGCCAATCTCTCCTAAAATATCAGATAAACGTTGCAAGTAATTGCTAATATTTCCGTATTTATCAGGATGCGTTCTGTTAATTAACTGTAAGGCATTGATGTACTCCATATCGGTAAATTGAGGCCCTTTTTCTAGGACCATGCCGAGAATTTCGTCTGGAGTCTTGTAAAACAATTCGAAAAACTGCTTGGCATGATCTAATGCGACTTCACGAGAGGATGTGATGTTGGAAAGAGTCTGCTGAAGAGTCAGCATGTTTCTGCACATTCTCTGTATCCCGTTTTCGTCTATTGTTTCCATGTACTGGCATGAACTAATTAATATTTTCGCTATGAGATCGCCCAAACCTTCAAATATGTACTGAAAGAAAGCATACTTTTAAGCAAATTAATACTTAAAAAAAAAGTCTTTTTCGATGTAAAAACGAACCTTTGTTTTCCTAGGCTGGAGACTGCAAACCATAGCTTCATCAACATTTATTAAAACTCTTGACAGTTCCTGTACTTTAGGGTCCGGTTCTTGATACAATAAATCAATATTCTTGGAAGATCCTTCAGATTTAGGCAGTAAATAACGGAAGCATTGAACTCGAACCTGAATTAATTCAATTTTTTTATTTTAAAACTTCTAAATGAGCTTTTTAAATTAACTTTTTGAAAAAAGTATACCTCTAAATGCAATACGAGCAAGCAAATATCGGCCAAATCTGTGAACTCATGAACAAGCTGATACAACGACTGGATTGTCGTCTCGGACACTTGTCGTTTTAATGATTCTGAGGAGGTTTCGGAATTCAATTCCTTTACGTCCACTATTAACTGTAAAACTTGGCCGGCAAACCACTCCTAAACCGAAATTTAAAATCCAACATGAAGCTGATCAAACATTTTATAATAAACGCCAGTGATGAAGTTCTGGGATTCTCACCATACTTTCGTTGAGCTGGGCCAGTTTCTTCAGCTGACTGACATTGGACAAAATTTCATTGGCTCTGATTCCCGATTCCCTCATATTACTCGCTAATATTTCGGCCTCTTTTATATTTCTTTGTCTGATGTCCTCTGGACTTTCCTCCTCCGTCGTCTCTTCCCTGCGGAAAGTCTTCCCCCTGCGATGTGTGGGTTTATGCGTCTGCAGCTCCACCCAGTTCGGTAAGGACCTGTTAATCCGACAGTTTAATCAATACACCCGCGGAGGATAACACCCGTAATAACTTACTTTATGAATCGACTCATATCGTCGTCTTTAAGCCAAGTGGCGCTCCATATTTTTTTGTCTTCCGAATCAGGTTGAACGATCCCTTTGTACACACCCTGACAAACGTCGCGGTAACTTCTCAGTATATTGCAAATGATGGCTAGAAATCGATCGGCAAAAGCTGGTAATGACCGCATGAGGTCTTTTAATTCCGTCATGCATCTTTCAACGGTGACTGTATTCTAAAATCGGGGCCACAAATGAGTTTTATTTTCAAAAAGACATTCCCCGAGTAAAAATCCGACAGAGTACCTTGAACAGCGGCCGGGTCAACCCCATTTTTTTTGTCAAATCGGGATCCGTGATGGATATCCACGCATCCGGAGATTTGGTAACCGCTTCTATTTGGGCGGATATTTTGAAATGATGTTTTTTCAACAGTCTGTCCCGAATGAAATCCGATAGAAATACACTGAGCGTGCAAGGGTTTTTGGAGCCGTTGTGCAGAGCTTGTTCTATTTCCTCAATGAATCTCATTAGAGCCGGGTATATTATGGTAACGTTGTTTATGTCAGGCAAGCAAACGAGCGGCTTTTTCCGATCCTGAAAGTTTTAAGTGGCGTTACTGAATGAATTCAGAGGTGGATGACTACAACCAGAGTTGTAATATAAACTACATAAGATTCTCATATATAAAATTAATTTAAAGTGATAAAACTCGCCTTAGCTAATCCTTTATTGACCTCCGCGTACGGATTTAAACTCATCGACTGTGAGGAATGATCAAATCTAAACAGGTGAATTTTCTTTTGACGCTGAGGTTTCTTTTTCGAGAAATAGCTGGATATGTCCACGGCCGGATCCGCATAAGAAGGAGTTTGCATGGAATCACCAGTTATATTATCCGCGTCCAGGTAATCAGTGAGAAGTCCTTGAAGCTGTGAAAAAAATAAATGCAATCGGTTTTTTATATTTTAAAAAACATCTGTGATTGAAACTTGAAAAATTGAAACTCACCACTATTTGGATTTTTCGCCAAACATCTCCGATCTCATATAATTTAATATCCAAACCATACTTTTCGGCAGTTTTGGCAAAGTTTTTTAAAACTATCGCATGACCGGCTGCAACCTTTCGAAATTGATCGAAAACAGTTTCTAACAAATCCAGTAGCAGCCTTTTTGGGTATAAATCAATCTGATCTTTTCCTTCGGAAGAAACAGTTATCGTTGTCACGGAATTGGAATTTTCAAGTAAATTTTTCGTTGTGTTCTGAATTATAATCATTAATTCTCCTTGCATTTGTGACTTGATGGTCTGTAAAATATTTTCAACTTAAGTATTTCAACAACGATCAATTCAGAGTTCCTTATGCTCAGATATTAAATTACTTCAATAGTGTCCGGCAATTTTTGTAGTAAACCTAAACATTCAGAAATTATTGCTGTGGAATGATCTAACTTCTCTTCTCTGTCAAAATCGTCATCTTCTTGGAAAGTTATAAAATCGTGATCCGAGTCTCCCGCTCCAACTCTGAAAATATTTTTTAAATATTTAATCGAATTATTGCACATTTTACAACAAATCCAGAAAGTTTTACAAGTTCGAGAAGATAATTGACCTCACTGGTACGTCCAAAAGTTTCCGCCTGGCCTTAGAATTTTTATTGGAACCCCTATGATCGCCGCTTCTTTGAAAAGGAGATAATGCCTCTTTCCCACTGCCCTGTCTTCGGAAGGAAAAAGACGAATCTAACGTGGGTATCACATACAAGTGTTGTCTCAATTCCTAAAAATATTAATTTTCTAACATCGTTACGACAAAAATATCACACAACTGATAAATTCAAACTTACTGATATAAGTTTCGTATGAAGAAGTTGCTTTTTGGCTTGAAGTTCAGTTCTGACTTCCCTCAGGGCCTCCACACCCGCTAAATTACCCTCTCCCAAAGACAGGGTTGCCGTCAATAATTGAGTGGCATTTAAGTATTGTTTTTTCGATAAAAACACTCCCAATTGCGAAGGTACCTCTCTGAACTGATCGCTGAAATTAAACGATTGCATGATTTCACTTCGATACATTAAAGGAAGCTGAAAAGTGTTGCGGTTCTTACATTTCCTCCAGCAACTGTAACGAATGTTTATGTTCAATTCCTTCCAACCAGAGTTTCTTTAATTCATTCCTACGACATCTGAGCAGAGTCTTACACGTTTGAAGATTATCCTTCACGGTTTTGATTTTTTCTCTTGAAGAAGTGATCTAAAGAATGGTGACTGATCTAAATACGGGCTTCAACGGGCGAAATAAATAATGGGGAAAAAACTTACGAGGGATGACACTTTAACGAACAATTGCATCACTTTCGTCAACTCCAGATTGTGCGCCGACACGAGTTCCTCGAGTCTGCGATTACTCCTTTCGTGATCTTTTTCTAATTTATTCTTTTCCTTTTCTCTCTGTTCGTTGGTTTCACTCGTGGAAAGTGTTCGTATCAGAGACATCAATAAACCACTCTGGAAAATATATATTTTCGGTGAAAGTTTTAACAAAAAAACATCAAAACTGATATTTAATAATCACACGACAGCACAGAATCATATTCTAAAGTTAAAATACCATTTCGGGAGTGCGGGAGAAATATTCGGCCTCAAAAATATTCAAAAATAGTGTATTTCGTTTTCATTGTTATCTTACAATTTCAATAAAACTAGTTGACATTATTGTTGTTTACCACATGTTTGCGTATTTTTCTTTGGAAAAACAAACACAATTTAAAAACCATCACGAAGAAATGTCAGAGTCTGGAATTTTAAATTTTTTCCACCGAAAAGTTGTTCTCGATAGTATAAAACTCACCGGTTCTTTATATTGTTTCACCCCTCTCGGAGGCTTCGTTGGAGTTCCTTCTTCCATTCTAACGTTCCTTCAATTAAAAAATCCACATTGGTGCCTGAAAATAAAAAAATTAATGCGAAAAAACCGACAAAATGGGTTCGCACCGGTGTCCCTCCACTTTAGGTAAATTATTCCCTTTTCCTTTTCTTTAAACAACGTTCGCAATTTCAACAATGAAACAAACTAATTTTTTTCAAATAGTTAAAAAATGAAAAACAATCGCATTTCATTTTTTTCTGATAGCTATTCCGTGTTCAAAATTGGGGGGTCCGCAAATTTTGGTTAATAGTTTTTGCGACTTTTTTTTTTTTTAAATTGTAACAAAATTCAAAAATAAAACGGTGCGTTAAATTTAACTTTATTCAACAAAATGGTGAGTGATTCCTTTCGTTTTTCATCGATCACAATAATAATAATAATAACATGCAAAAATGTCGACGAGATATACAGTCCAGTTTGTTTACCAATTAACAGAGCTTCACTGAATTTCATTGGTGGCTCCGGAAACTCATTCGACACTCTTGTTTACTCCTCAATATAATACTAAATAAATATTTCCCTTTCCAGATTTCATTTCAAACGAGGGAATGTATTTCTATTCACATCGGTCAGGCGGGTGTGCAAATGGGCAACTCTTGCTGGGAGCTGTATTGCCTAGAACATGGGATCCAGCCTGATGGGATTATGCCTTCAGATAAAACCATTGGGTCCAGTGACAATTGTTACTGCACATTTTTTGCTGAATCTGCCAACGGAAAACAAGTTCCCAGAGCTATTATGGTTGATTTGGAGCCAACTGTCATTGGTATGTCACCATCATTATTATGATTCTCTCGGGGAGGAAGTTTTTTTTTTTTTTTTAATTAGTATTCGGTCAAACAACCTCGATTATTAATGGTTGGTTTTCATTAATTATTTTCAGATCAAATACGAAACGGCATGTACAAAAAGCTGTACCATCCAGAACAACTCATCACGGGAAAGGAAGATGCCGCCAATAATTATGCACGCGGTCATTACACGATAGGCAAAGAAGTCATTGATACCGTAACCGACAGAGTACGAAAACTGACAGACCAATGCACTGGCCTGCAAGGATTTTTCGTCTTTCACAGTTTTGGTGGAGGAACCGGCAGTGGATTTACCGCTTTACTAATGCAAAAATTATCCGAGGAATATGGGAAAAAAAGTAAACTAGAATTTGCCGTTTATCCAGCCCCACAAGTAAGTCAAACTCTAAGTGAGCCTTACCTTCAAAACGCGATGTTTCCTACTCGGGCGTATCACCAACTGTCGAAGAACCTGAAAGATGAAAAAGAGTTTAAAACACTTTTGTCCACTTAATTATTCGGTGACGGTTAGCTAATTAATTGGATTCACAAAGCATGGAGACTTCTTAATTAGGCTGTGCCTTTTTACAACAACGAGCAGTCTAAAATTTTCTACTTTCTGACTGTTACTATAAAAATTTTCAGGTTTCTACAGCCGTCGTAGAACCCTACAACGCAATTCTAACAACCCACAATACAATTAATCATTCGGACTGTGCTTTTATGGTAGATAATGAGGCAATTTATGACATATGCAGAAAGCGACTGGGTATTGAGAGACCTAATTATGGAAATTTGAACAGGTTAATAAGTCAGGTACCGTATGTAAAAATACACATATAAAATTCGGAAAGCGAGCCTTTTGGGAAGGACTAAATTGAAATGCCTCTTTTTCTTTTAGGTCGTTTCATCTATAACTGCATCATTAAGGTTTGACGGTGCACTTAATGTAGATCTGACAGAATTTCAAACAAATTTAGTACCATACCCCAGAATACATTTCCCCCTAGCAACCTATGCCCCAGTCATATCAGCGGACAAAGTTTTTCATGAAGGAATGACAGTAGCTGAAATAACAGCGCAATGCTTTGACCCCGGTAACCAAATGGTTAAGTGCGACCCTCGAGACGGAAAGTACATTGCTTGTTGCCTTTTGTATAGGGGTGATGTTGTGCCGAAAGATGTCAATGCGGCAATTGCGGCCATGAAAGGAAAAAGCGCTGTCCGTTTTGTGGACTGGTGTCCCACGGGTTTCAAGGTAAATTTTTTATTTAACCCCAAACACCCGAACTGTACATTAACCGAATGCAGTGCCATGTGGATATTATATAAATATTTAAATTTTAAGTGCTGAAATTTCACATTCATTCACACATTAAACTTCTGTTTCGGAAATTAACCATAAGCAGGGTCCAAATGATGACCACAGTTTTTTTTATAACAATATCAATGATTAATTTTTCAGGTTGGGATCAATTACCAGCCCCCTACAGTTGTACCTGGAAGTAATTTAGCCACAGTTCAAAGAGCAGTTGCCATGCTATCAAACACAACGGCTATTGTTGAGGCTTGGGCGAAACTAAACCAAAAATTTGACCTAATGTACAACAAAAGGGCATTCATTCATTGGTTTGTTAGTGAAGGAATGGAAGAATGTGAATTCAGTGAAGCAAGGGAAGACCTTGCAACTTTGGAAAAAGACTACGAAGAAGTTTCAAACGATGACGACCCAACGTTAGACGGCATAGAAAATAAGGATGATGATATTTAATCGAAAAAATAATATAAATAAAATGAAGTGAAAGTTACATCTCAGGAAAGGCATATGAAACCAAATCTAAAGTAAAATGATATATTTTGTTTACATATATTTTGTGCCTTTCAAAAAATTTTAAACTGGAAGTTCAATTTTAAAATTAACAGTTTAAGAAAACCTGAAAAAAAAAAATTTTGCGTTCATAATTTTGAAAAGTCATATGCTTATCCTCTTAAAAAAAAAAACAATCCTTCTCTTAAATCAGAGCAAAACAGCAAGAAACAGAAAGCAAAGTGATAAACCAACAAATTCTTACAGAAGCCTGTTTTATTTATTACTTTTTCTTTTTTTTTGTATGAATTTTTCTAATTTTTCTTAAAATATTTTTATATACAATTTTTTTTTTCAATATTTGTGGGTTGGCCTAGGTTAGACTGCATTGGGACATGGGACTATGTAGGTCAAGCATTCAAGTATTAGTTATATTAAATGAACTCAGGCTTGTGTAAGAAAGTTGCACTGACAGTTTGAATCTTCTTGTAAATTTGTCCATTTTGTTGAATCAAATTTGTCACTGTGTTTCCAAATTGTTTAATAACATTTTGAAATGTAATTTGAAACAGCACTGAAAGGTGTAAAATGAAAGGTTTAAAAGGCTATATAAAACCCCTTTTATTTAGAACTTTGTAATTAGAAATCAGTATTTAAGAAAAAAATCAAAAGAATGTATCATTTATTAAAACCCCAAAACTTAACAGCAAAATAACCAAAAGAAGATAAAACCATTTCAACATCAAAATGTGAACAAAATCCACTGCCAAAACTTTAAAAACTATTTGGCTGAAATAAAAAGTGTTGTCAAGTTTTCAAGTGCAAGTTTTTCCTGAAAAATTAGAAAGGATGACTTGAGTAACAAACATTTTTTATTTATTTGTATGTGGTCTCAAACAAAAATTCAAACTGACACTCATAATTGAGGGAAGTGAAGCATAATTAAGCTCAACTTGAAATATTGTGTGATGAAGTGGGCTTCAAAAAAGAAAGACCTTTTCATTTTAAGTTTCAGGCTAAAAAGGGTGGACATACTCAACATGGCTGGTCCTGCAAGAGCATATATGAGAAGATTGTGGAAATAAGATTCACAATAATTGAGTTCCCATTCTGTTTTGCAGTGGATAAATAAAATGAAACACACCCAGAGAAATCCATCTGTTTTAAATTAGAGTGAAATGATATTTAAAAAAAAATATATTATTACATATTCATCAAAATTCTTACAAAGGTCTGCTTTATTTATATTTCTTGTAAAGTCAAACTTTACAAGATTACAACTTTACAATGATTGGCATTGGTTTCAGTTGGGATGCAATTATCAGTAAATTGAACTTTTTATGTAAATGGGAAGAGCTCATAAAAAAGTTATCATTTTGTTGGATTAAAGTTAAACATATATCAAAGGCTTTTATTTTTTTCTATTTTAAATAAAAAATTTAGAAATTCCGATATCTGTGCTAAATATAAATTGAAAATTATGAATTTTCAAACTAACCCTTTCAAAAATAGATCCCTCAGTACCTTTTACTGTTAGGTAAATTTTTCCAAACAAATGACTTGAATGAAAAACTTTTCCCCTTGGAGTCCTTCATCAAATTCAAGTGTAACTAACTCTAGCTTTGACAAATTTTTAAAAAATTCTTGTTTTTTTATATTTGTTTTATTCAAATAAAGCAAACAATATAATATTAGAATAAGAATAATAAAATAGCATAACAAACTTTCAATATATTTTTGAATATGGCTTGCTAATGTAACTTTTTGCAGACTTAAAGGCAGCAGCAAAATTAAACTTCAGGGCTCTAAATAATTCTAATTTATTACTTATATATTAAAAAAAATTAACTGGGTTAATTAAATGACACTTTTGAACCATAAATCCGAACCATCACTTACTTTTTTGAGATTTCTGCCATAACGTTCCTTTCTTGGTAGTTATAAAAAAAATTATAAGGATTACGCCCCTCAACTTTTTTAAGTTTAGTTGTGCTTAAACTAAATTTTTTAATAAAAAAAACAATGTCAAAACTACTTATTATTCTTCCACTGCAAGTGTTACCTCGCGAAAATTATTTCATTTAAACCACATAAATTAAAATATAAATTCAACTAAATAAAATTATTCCTAATATTATTTCCCCATAAATTTGAAAACATCACAGGTCTCCATTTTAATTCTTATATAGTTACCGGTATCCTCGCCAGAGTTTCTTCACTTTAAGTACTCACTACTTATGTTAGAAGGCGGTGGAAGTCGTTTTCACGGATTACGAGCGAAAATGGTGATTTTTGAAAGAACGTTGGCAAGTCAAAATATGAAGTATGAAAAAAAGAAGAACACACGTATCAGGAACATTAGATGGTAAAATTATTACTCCTAATTTTTAAGCACTTGTCTTCTCTAGGAATTTTCAAACTTGCACCTTCTCTTTTTGTAAGCGAATGTTCGTTATTGTTATAAAAAGGTTGTAAAAAAACGACCGTTTTTCATGTTCATAATATATTTTTATAGTGAATGTTTACAGGTTTCGCTTTAATTATAATTCTTACTAAATAATATTTTTTCATTTATGCTCTAAGTTAAGGCTAAACTTAATCAATCACGAAAAAAGTAAATAAACGAATAAGGAAAATTAAGACTCTGGCGCTCCAATAATGACTACAACTGGAAAATTATTTTTCTATTTTTCTACACAGAAATAACTAGTTAGAAATTATGTTCCTAACTAATAACCAAAAAGATAATGTCAATCTTTGCCGAAAATTAATCGTTTGGCCTACTTTTGCATCTATTATAACCAATCTAAAACTTAGTATGAAGTTGTCTATTTTGTTACTGTATTTATTACATTTTTCTTGCATTAAGGTTAACTGATGCCTTTGAAGCTCAAGGAATTTACTATGTCAAACTTTTGCCAGAGTTGCTGTACACTTTCATCTAAATTTTTACTGTTTTTTAAAATTTTATTTAGGTCTTCCAAATTGAACATTTCATTTGCATTGAACAGTAATTCATGAGGAATTAAACTGAACATTGCAGATCAATTTTTGGCATACCATGTTAATATAACATGGAAAATAAAAATTAATGCAATGGGCTACTGGAAATCAAATTTTTTATACTTTTAATACCAACATAATCAGAACTGAAATTATAATTAATTCTTTTATCACAAAATAATAAAATAATTTTTTTTTGTACATGTGCTAACCTCAGAAATAAAACTGAAGCAATGGTTAGTTATAAAAAATTTTTAGAGACAAAGTTCAGTGGGTTAAGGTAGAAATATTATTAAGCAAGTTGGCAAGGCACCAGTTACTACAACTAAAACTTCAGGTCATTTACATAAATTTCAGGTATCCTTTCTTCTCCTTTGAGGTTCCTCAATTTCATCAATGCATTCTGTCATATTTCTTTAGGATAAATTTACTTCCATTGGCCCTGCCTGTTTGAGAATAATAGTAATGTCTATAAGCAGACTATTTGCAGTAAATTTTTTACAATTTCTGTATTTATTCTACAATTTTTTCAGTTTTTTGAGAAATGCTATAAAAACTGTCATTCAGAAAATACTGCTGTCCTGAGGTAATAAAAACTGATATGTGTGTTATGTCAGTGAAAGCTTTAAATTCTTTTTCAGAAGGTTTTCATGATGAAACAAGACATTGATAAGAAAAGATTGAAGGAAACAAGGTCATCAGTCTTACAGTAAGAATTAACTCCACTAAACTGAGACTTTCATTCACTGTTTAAGTGAAATTTTTAATTACTTTTTTCCAAAACTGCCCTCTCTGATCAAATACTTTTAATTTTTGTTTGGAAGAGGAGACCCTGTCTGTGTAATGGAAAGTCTTCTAATATTTGGCTTGTCATATTCCTCCATTGACATCCCTCTGGAGAGTCGGCGACCTTTTGTGGCTCCTCCCTGATTTTCTTCTTGACTGGACTGTGACATTGCCCTCTGTTTGTCAATTCCAGGCATAGTTACAGATGTTAGTAAACCTAATCCTTTGCAGAAAAGGAGTATTGCTTGGGCCACTTTTGCAGGCTGTAACAAATTGAACAAAAATCAACCCTTTAAATTGATTATATGAGTAAACCGTTTTACGCATGATCGATTATATGTTGATTTCTTCTGATCTTAAAGAAACTTTTCCTTTAAAAATTTTTTTATGTAATAAGTTTAGGGAAAATCCAATAAGGAAGATTAAACTTACTGCATCTAATAAAACGTCTCCGGCTCTTTCAATTTTCAAAAGGGTTGCCTTATTCTTATCAGGCATTTCTTTATGAAGCTTTTCAACAACTGACGCGTGCGCGCTCAAAACTCCTGTGATTAGAAGAATGTCGGTGTTGGAGTTTTTAAGGGGCAAATCCTTTCTCCTGCAAAAGAAAACTCTTGAATTTTTAACCCCTCCTCATTCATTTATTATTAACCATTCTAAGTTGTGTCACGACTGCTTTACTTACGTTAGAAAAGCGTTCACATAAAGTTTTATGTTTTTCGAATTGATAGTCGACCGAATGCGAGCCTGGAACTCTGCCATTACTCGTTCTTTGTCTTTCTGATTATCGTTCATTAAGAGCTAAAATTAACACAAAAAAGTTAAATGGATAATTTTTATTATTCCAATGAAAGTAATTAATTTTTGAAAAATATTCCAATAAAATTTCCACAAAATACCGTAAAAATATGTTCAAAAACATAAACAGACAAACTTAAAGCTACATTTACATACGAGTATTATAAAAGAATCCCATAAGCGGTACATACCTCTTCCTCGTTATTTTTCGAGTCCTGACGATCTTTCTAAACATGAAAGCAAAAAGTATACACACTACATGAAAAAAAGAAAACATGACAATTCTCTACAAATAATTAAAAGACTAGGCAGTTAACAATTAACGCTCTAAACTGAAAACGACTGTAGTAACTGGCAGTCGTGGTAAAAAAAATGCAATATAAATTTTAACGAAATATATTAATCACAAATAAAAGGCTCGCGGTCGAAAAAAAACAATACTCGACAAAATTTCATATTAGTCGGTTTAAATAAATAAATTGCCTAAGAAATTATGGAAGGATAGGAAGAAGCAAATAATTAAAATTATTTCTTAACTTACATTACCAAATTTGTGAAAAAGGAGGTAATCTTCAGCCGACTGACTGATCAAATTATTGCCTTTCCAATTCACGAACTGAAAAAGAAACAAAACAAAGACATTATTAATTTTATTTTATTATTTTATTATATTATCCCTCCAGCAATCATACGAATAATAAATAAAAGCTGTATTCATATTGACATATTGTTTTTGGTGATAATTTATTGTTTCTTCTTTAAGATTTGCTTTTGATAAGGAAAAGATATTCTTTTACAGTGAAGTAAATGTCATAAATATTTGACTTAGAGTCTGTTTTTTTTTCAAATCAATATTTCCACCACTCATTGATTTGAAATAATAAAACGAATGGGACCAACCTTATTTTTGAAGCTGTCCATTACACCAGCAGCAGAACCTGTACAATTAATTAATATCATTCCAATCACTCTCGACGGATGGGCAAGTCCAAATCGTGCGCAGACATTAGCTCCCGCTCCTTCTCCCAAGCAAATCACGTATTTCACGTGCAGAAAGTTCAGCACGGACACCAGGTCTTCGCCTATGGTCTGAAGAGAAGGGTACTGAAATCTGAAAAATTCACAAAAAAATAAAAATAGATACGGAGAAAAGTAAATAATTAATGTAACTGTACCAATAGATAATACAACGTAGTAATTGATAAATAAAATACTTACGAATCCGGTAAAGCTTCTCCGTTATCTTCATGTCCAGGCATGTCAATGTGTATAAAAATTGATCGATCTCTGATATCGATCATGCAAGGATGATTCACAAACTCATAAAATGAGAGATCTAAAAGGCGGGAAAAATTTTTAATTAAAAAATTTACCCCTTTTGTGTATTTATTAATTTCAATTAAATATACATACGATTACAGCCCAAATCGTGAACGGTGAGAAAAACTGCCCTTTTGTCCTGCTGCGAAATGTCTCCTTGGACGTAAACATGAAGGTGTCCGCTTTTCTCAGTTTCAATGACATATTTCTAGTAAAATATTTAAAGATAATAAAATAAAAATTGTTACGGAAATTAAAATTATTGATTTTTTTGTTTCAGGCAACACGAGAGAGTTTAATGTAATCGCTTCAGTTCATCATTTCTGCTCAAATAAGCATTAGCGAGCAGAAAATAAAACATCGGACTTCAAACGTTCATAACATTTTGGAAACGACTTTTTTGGATGAGCAAAACCTCAGAAAACCATCTTATTAGATCAAGACATTCATGTCTTTCAGATGTAAGTTACAAACTTAACAAAACTCAAAGTCACTGTTTCTTTATATTAAACCATACTCAACGCGATAAATCAAGAAATGCACTAAACAAATATAAAAAGGAAGAAATCTGAGGTCAAAAATTTTCCCTGAAGCTTTATCAGTATCGGTATTGTAATTTTTTATTCTAAAATTGATTCTGGTAAATATCAGATAACTTAATAACATGATTAAAAACTATTATTAAGTTGATTAATTAATACAAATAATACGAATAAATGCTACCAAATAATGGATTATACTCATTTATATTCCGGCGCCATTAAATGAAAGGGGAAGACAATTTTGGTCGTCAGCTGTTCGTTATATCAGATGGAAATTGAACATTGGACAGCAGTTGTACGTAAATAAGTAACATACCTCTAATTCAAATTTAATTCTTTTTGTTTTAATTTATCATACTAATCACGTGTTTTAGGAATTTGCGTAGGCCTGGAATTTTACCAGATTAACTAATAAGTACACGTAATGACAATTAGGGCTCTCTTCAAAAAGAATATCGAAATAGATAAGAACTTGAACATCGCATAATTTATTTGTGTTTTATCCGCTTTTAAAGCGAGTTCTTTAATAATTACTGTCGAATTCACGACAGCGAAAAAGAATGCGCAATAAAAAGAAACAGCAGTTAAGTGAGCTGAATTTATAAGCGGTCTCAGGAAATTACTCAGACAACCCTTCCTATCTTTTCTATTGTCTTAAGGCTTTTGTGATCGTAGAGGACGAACACATCTGAGGATATCTCTTTTAAATTGAACCAAATGAAGATTAATGAAAAATTTTAATTGACCCTATTCGGTATTATCAATGCAATGGTAAAAATTTTCGCATTAAATTCTCATCATTAAGGTTATTATGAAAACTTTTCCGCAGGTTTGTCACTTTTTCCTGAGATAAACATGAAGAAATTACTGAAGGAAAAATAATTCATTGAATCTTTGATATTATTCGGTATGCAATCAAAGAAAAGACATTCCTTTTATAATTAAACCAATTTAACTGCGATTCACTAAGTAACATATTTTCCTCGTACACAATTTATTTGATAAATTTCTAAAAATCCCCGCTATTATTAACCCCTAAGAGGTTAGGTTTCTATTTTTGAATTTTAACTCTTATAATTATATGGCATTCACCCCAACTTCAGTTGAATTTTTTTCAGCGATTCAAATCAATAACAAAACTTACATTTGATATTTAGAAATGGGATATACGCGAATATCATTGATGAGTTCTACTAAAGATTCGTATGAACTTTTTGCCCTTATATAGAAATCTTTAGGGAGAGCTTTGTCAAAAGTTAAAGTGGTAAAATCAACTAACCTCCACTCCAGTCATGTTTGTAGATAAAGTGATTTCTTTTGAGCGTATTTCCAAAATAAGAATCGCTACACATGAAAAAAATCAATTTTTTTTTTACCAAATTCAGTCACAAAGTAAATGCGATCGTAGTTACTGTTGAGAAATTTTATCAGAATGCCTCATCCCGTGAAAAAAAAACCAGCAAAGCTTTGTGAAATTTGAAAAATTTTAAGCAACTGGATTTCGAACGTATGTTCGACAAAGAAGCGTGGAAGGCGTTCGGTGAAAAACTGAAACTCTATTTTACAATCCCTTCTTTCATCCCCTTTTATATTTCATTCCGTTCCCTTCTAGTCATCTCTCTTCCTCCAATAGTGAAATTATCATACGCCGAAATCAAATATCGCAATCCACTTCGATCTCAGCACTCTCTCCGTCCTTTTTATTAAAAACTTTATCATGTAAAACCCACTGAGTAAATTCTGGAATTTTTCCCAGTTCTTTTCGTTTGTCGAAAAAGGTATAAATTTTGAGCCGTGGATTTTATACTTTGCCCGAACTGATCAAAGAAAACCGTTTAGTTTATTCGGACTTCATATGTAACACTAGAAATGAATCCCGAAATTCATTTCGAAGAAAAATAAACATTTTCAATGATTCAATGCAATGACATAAAGAAAGGTGTGAGGGCAAGTTAAGCGTGAGCCATAAAATGTAACAACCAGATCAATAACTGCTTTCTAAAGACAATATTTGACTATAGCACTTTGGTGGAGAGATTCGAATTAAGCGTAAGTCTGGAAAATGTTGCCCCTATGTAGGGGGGGGGGGGGGGTGAAACAACTTGTTTCGGGATTGTTAATGCTCGGCTTATAAATTGTCATCTGTCGTAGATCCATTTCAAAACTGCATTAACTGGCATTTTAATGCTGATCAACCTGGTTAGCAAATACATTACGACCTTGCACTGCAGAAATATCTTTCACCTTAAAAACTTCAACCCGAGTAATTCCTAATTGCAACCCCGGGCGATGAAATTTAAAAAGTCAAGGTTTTGGACAAGGTACATAGGGCGTGTCGTTAAATGAATGTCTCTTGTCTGTTCAACGTGCGTCGCATGTAACTGCTTAAATTCGGTTCTCTTCTTAAATACACGAACTTGGCATTTTTGTCTGCTGAACGCGAATTGAGAGAAATTGTTAATTTATAAGAAAAGGTAACAGAAAGAACCACCGCCGGCACTGCTCTCTATTAATAAAAAGTAATTTGGCAAAGTATCCCAGAAATTGGGCAACATAGAGAAAATACTCTCACTCTGTAATTTTACATTATTCGAGATTTGGCACTGTGGGTACGACAGCACTGAAAATATCTGGCTCTGAGTTTTCAATAAATTTTTTTTAATTGTGGGCAATGACTTTTTGAATTTTTTCAAAATGTGCCATAATGCGGACCGTGTTTACAAAATAAATAAAGGTCGATATTGTTTTCCGGCAGAACTTTTACGTATTCGTGAAATCTTTCAAAAGAAGCTCAAACTTAAAATTCAGAATAATTGAATAAATTAGATCATAGCTTCCCTCAGTCGTTTTAAAATAACCAAAAAATTATTTTGAAACTTATTTCCAAGTTTTAAGAAATCCTTCATTTGCCGCCCATATGACAAATTATTTAATCATTGCAAGCTTCCACATATGTGAACAAAATCCCGATTAATAATCACTCTTCGCTCTAGCCTCATTATTTCCTTTAAGTATCTTCCTGCCGGTTGTGCAGCTGCTCTACATTTTTTAAAAAAAATTGGCTGACTGAAATAGTTCAGGTTTAATTACATTCGTTCGGCAGACTTTTCCAGTTTTAAACCAATTATCTGCTGTTGTTCTCCCCGACAGTGCTGAGCAAGGTTACCTTGAGATAACGTTAAAAGTTTTACTTTTTAGCCTTTTCTCTCATCAAACCTTCTTCTGCTGGATTTACAATAGCGAGCCTTTAACATTTGTACAGTTTTTTCGCGCTGTACTGTAGAAATCACAAATTTTTTAATAATTCACTGCACACTATTGCTTTATTTCAAACCAAGTTTACATCTCCTAGAAGGCTGAATTATTTAATACTGATATCCTCAATTCTCCTTTAGACATCGATGAGTAAAAATTATTGTTTCCATCCTCAAGAAACTGTATCGATTTCTCAGGCCAAACATCTCAGAAAAAGTGACGCAATTTAATATTTGCTCATAAATGAAAATCCGTGTTTACTAAGTAAATCTCTGTTTTCGTTAGCCTGAACAACAAAAGGTATTTCTTTAATATCAAGGAAAGTTTTGAGTGAAGGCGTACGATCTCCATTTTGTCGAAACAGTTTGAAAACTGAAATCGCACCTCGATATCAGTTGGAAACTTTTTAATTTTCATGGAAAATGGTTTTTAAAAGCAAATCGCTTTTAATATTATGTCGCCTGAAAGTTAAATTTGACTGTTTGAGAAGAGATCTGGATCTAACCACGATCTCAATGACCCCACACGCACTCGCCATTGCCGGTAGATGCATCCGTACGCTAAACATGAACTGTTGAAATTATTATACCTTCATTGAGGAATTGGTTTTTCGTAGTACGTGCAGCCTGGCATGCACCTTCTACAATCGTCGGTTTCTAGTTCAAGGTAAATTTGTGAAAGGCAGAGCCTGGCCATTGCACGAAAGTGCCAGGACGAAAATTCGAATGCGGAAAATGAAGCTTCTCTTTGTGTGTTATCCTCCTCGAAAGTGCGCAGCTGTGTAAATGTTTTAAATTCAACAAGCGCAAAACAAAAACAACAATGCAATTTAGTGAGCGGTAGCAGAGCTTATCTCCTGCTGCGTAATCCCAATCATTTTCCTGTCTCATGCCCAGTCGAGTGTATCTTTCCTTCTTCATTTCTTCTTTTACAGGAAATACTCGAGTGTGGGGTGTTCGTCCCCTTGTCAAACTGTACTGTTTTGCATTACTCTGCCGGTATATGGCTCATGCTTTTGCGTCGTACTCTCACGCGTGGGATTTACTGGAACTCCCTACAGAAGCAGCCTTGACCAAAATAAATGTCACCCGAACAAAGAGATCAACGAACCATAATTAGGAACAAAATGTCGGAAACGTGAACCTCATCATATTTTTAGCAGGGAAGACCGGCATCATAATAAACGGGAATCCATGTTAAGAAAGATGAATTTAAAAAAATTACGCGGTTTGAACTCCGGTTGGCTTCGTACCAAATTCGTGTGACATTATCAGCAAACAAAAGAAACAACATAAACATTGGGCAGTGGCGGTTTTTCAAAAAAAAAAAAAAAAACAAGACAAATAGTTCGAACCCAAAAACATCATCGAATGAGCTCTAAATAAATGATTTCTATTGTTCTTAGTCAGTGACTTTTCGAAAACACGAGAAAATGTGAATCCGTTTCAATGTTTTGTTTACGTCGTTTACTCTCCGAAATTGGTGCGTCACTTTGGCATCAATGTTGCCTTTCCTTTGTACGATTTTAATAAAATAATTAGTTGACAATTTTTGTTATAATTTTTTAGTCAGAGATTTTTCTGATATAATTTTAGCGTATCCAAACGTTTGAGAATGAGCATTGGAATTAAATATTAAATTTAATGAACGATATAAATAAAAAATTCGTAACTTCTACTAAATTCACTAAAGTACTCATTTAAAAATTTAAGTTTTATAAAAAGAATCAGGAAACTTTAAAAGTGATTTTTTTAAAATAATTCTGTTTGTGATTTTAAAATCAGCACAAATCTGCGATAATTTGCAATAATAAAAATTTTTGGAACTTACTCTTTGTTCTATGGGTCCTCCGACGCTGGTACGACGGCCGATATTACCCAAACTGATTCTCCGAGAGTCGGTTTCGGCCATTTTGTCCTTTTCTTTGAATATCAATCACCTGATTTAAAATCAAATTTAAAAGAAAACCGCCAATAAAGCGGTTGCGCCCATGCACATGGAGAGAATCTGTTTAAAAATACTCACTCGGACGCTCGAAGTGTAACTAAATTAACTGCTCGAATCTTCTTAGCTAGGTGGCTTGATCCGCTTGTCAGTGGAATAAATTAATCCACTTCCCACAGATCAGACGCTTAAAAAAAATTAAAGCGAGTGTGTGCGGACAATTTGTTTTCCTTTGACTGTTTCCTTTGGGTGTCCCGATGCTCTGCCAGAGAATCGAGTCCATTGCTGCCCGGGACAGTCCCCTGTTATGCGGAAACCGTATTTTATTTCTTTAACGTTCTCTTTTGTATTATTGCAGGAACCGGTGACAGCAGATCCAATCTGTAAAAGGAAAAAAAGGAATTAAGTAAGTATTTAAGTATTTCTTTTGTCACTTTTATGATACTCTCGAGGTGTTTAATAAAATATTTGAATTACTGTAGAAACATGATTGGAATAGTTATATGATTTATTCTTGTAAAAACTTTAAAATTTTTAATTATTTTATTAATATTAAAATTTACACAGACTATAAAATGAACTGGTCTTTAATTCACATAAATTGTGTGAGATTCTGCGTATTTTTTCGGCAGATTCTCCGAATTGCAGAGGTATAATTGTAAAGGAAAATTTTGAGAGACCTTTTGTTTATTCTACGACAATGAACTGCAACTTTTTAATTTAATTTCGCAACATTCTCCGGTCTAAGTAGTGCGTGCATCAAATGAAAATGTTTAAGCGAGATCCTCAAATAGCATGAAACATAGCCTTGCAGCAGAAATAAAATCTGATTGCGAACTTTTTCAGTCTCAGATCATCGCTTACTATAGATGTCAAGTCGCGAAGAACTTTCCAATCGGAAATGAATCACAGAAACGAAGTTTTCATTCCAATTGTCTCCATTATCAAAATTTTCCTTTTGCAAAAAAGTGGTTTGACTTTCTGACGAAATTCTGATAAAAGTTGCACTGCCTTAATGACTTTTAAAATAAGAATTTATAAATTCAGTATATTTGAACATCATCCTCGACACATATTAATTTCAGTATATTGTAAATGAGGTACATTATACAGTACTGGTTTAATTTTTTAAATGCTTTTTTATATAATTATTCTTAATAAATTTTTTAAATATGACAAATAAAAGGACAACTCATACATTAAATATATAAAACGATAAGTCTTCGTTAACCCATTAGAGCTTAATGTCTCACGCAAAGAATGTAACTTTTTACTGTTATAAATTTTTATTTTTAAACTTTTTAACGCTCAAAATTTTTGTAGAGTTGCTTTGCGCTCTTTACTGCGATCTTTTGTAACTTCAAAAAAGAGACTGCTCAAAATCTGCAAATTTTACGCTTTATCGAGCGGAACACTATGTGTTATTTTCATTGGGTTCAAATATGATTTCAGTCACTATTTTAAAAATAAAAAAGATTAAAGAAAATGAGGCAATTAAGAAAACAATGTATGATAAATATAAAATAAAAGACGCTCAATAGAGACTTCAAGTCATGATAAAACCGCGGCCTTTTTAAGTTTTTTGCGGCAGTCATTCTTTAAACTTAATAGTAAGCGATGTGAAAAAGTCTTCATTGAAAGTTACGTCTTTTTGATCTTCAGTTTTAATATTATCAATTCCTTTGGTTAATTGTTAGGCGTAATTCCAAAATCGTTAGTGATGCGCCAAAAACAAATAGGAAAAGTTCGAGATTTTTCGATAATACAAATCCTAAACACATTTTAATTCTTATCAAGAAAAATAGAAAGAGATACCTCTTAAGGAAACAAAGATTTGAATCAGATTAAATGTTTAAATTTTTATCCATGACTGAGGTATGTAATTCAGCAGGGACTTTCATCATAGCGAAATATCGATGGATCTTTCAGTCGGTATTTCTTGTGTGCCAAAGTGAAAACTTCCTCTGTTAAAGATGGCGATTTTGAAGAAGTGAAAGAAAAACATGGAAAACATTCAAAATTTTCACCAGAATGGGGCGACAAAGGCTAATCCTGCGCAGATAAGTTATGTGTAGAAAGTAAACGGCACACAAGTTCGTCACAACAACACTCCTCTCACCATTATGAAAGTACAGCCGAGTCGTAGATACCGCTTATCAGCCCGGCTAATTTCGATCTGACTTCGTTGTATTTAATCATGCATTTCCTGTCGTTAGGCTTAAAATTAAATGCTCGCCCTTACATCTGTTACGTTTTATTTCTTCCACGCTCGGGAGCATTGCAATATCCGCAATTTAGAGTGGAGACACTTACGAAAACCAAAACCTTTGTTATCGGAAAAAGTGATTTATTATTAGAAACATTGAGACCAAAAAAATGCAAGTAATGGCCACAATCTTAGATGAAGAGGAGATTATTTTTAAATTTAGTTTTAACACTCAAAGTCTTATCTTATCAATTGACACTTATCGGAAACACGCGATTGATTCCAAACAACTGAAAGCCCTTTTCAAAACAAATATGGAGTGAGCATTATCAAATAAAACAATTATTATAAAAATATGGAAACTCTTCTGAGCTGAATTATTTACACCCGAAAATGTGCGTGCCTTCTTTAGAAACTGCAAAGATCACAATCCAACTTTTGGGCAAATATAAAGATGACGAATGTCTTACAGATGCTCTCAAACTGGATTACAACTTCCAGAAACCGGAAGAATTCTTGCAGGAACACTTTACAAAGGTAAGTGGCAAGCATGAGTCAAAAGAACTTTCAAACTCTTCACCGTATATTTTTTCGCAGAATAATTACTCTGAGGAGTTGCAAGCTGCAGTGACAGAATTATTTTTTAAAATATCTAAATTTAGGAAATATCTGACAATGATCGAGAAAGAATTTTTGTCCAAAATACCAAGTCGGCCAGATGAAGAATCTTCCCTTAATTTAGGTGCGATACATAATTTTACAGCCATACGAATCCATCTTTTACATTCTCAGTTTTTATGAATTTCCGTTTTGTAAAATTTTTTTATTTGCTGAGGAAAACAGGCGGCCAGTTGATGCTGAATTCTCATAAATAAATAATCAGATCATAAAAGTTTAAACTGAGTTCGCGGTAAACCGACATTTTCTTTTCGAAACCACCATAGAATCCATTCTCTTAATATTTGTGGCCTGAACCCTTTCGGCCATATTTCTCCCTTATTTTTGTTACCCCCGACAAACTGAGGTCAAACGTTAATGCATGTTTGTCTTTAAACGGTTATTTTTATTTATTTATCTTCTAAATAAATCATTTTATTTTCAGTATTGCTCTATTTACTCATAATCGAATTAAACGAATCATCGAAAAAGAAAATAACAGAACTGGTGATATCTCTGTGTGAGAAAAAAGTGTTGTTATTGCTGTCGGTCTTAAAAAAACCGAACACCATAACCAAATTGTACGAAATCGGCGCTCGGATTTGGGATGTCGAATACGTAAAGGATATTTTACAATACATTATCAAAAATGCCGCCTTCGAGGCAAGTATCGATGATTTTTATGGAAAGAAGTAGAAAAAATTCCTTTCATTCTCAACTTAAAAAGTAGTGCTGCCGGGAATGGGGTGCGCCATTACACCGACAACAAAGTCGGAAAATTTTTTTATACCGACACCGACTCTTAAGAAAACATGTTATTTTTATTCTTAACAGGAGACTCATCGGAAAATTTAAGTTTTACTTTTATACGATAATTTATGTGGGTTTTATCGTTCCTTAACCCGTTAAGCCGTATATATACGCTTGATCTCTTTTACACTGTAGCGGTTATGACGTATATATACGTCAAATGATTTTTCTTGGTTTATTTAATAATATACGTTCGATTGTTTCTTGTAATAGAGGGACAGTAGGAGCATTATGTTTACATAAAGATACATAAAGTGTCGTTCATTTTTTCTCTACTCTTCAATGTGTATAAATTACTTTCCTACTTTTATTTCAATATTTTATAAGCCGTAATAAACATAACCTAAAATAATCATAAACTTAAAATAAGGAAAACATAATTTATAAAAAAATTATACAATGGATAATACGTATATATACGCCAGCTGCAAAAATACTACAGGAACCACTACTCGCAACATACTGAGCCGCTTAACGGGTTAAATATATGACATCAGGTTTTGGGCAGAAGAGAACGAAATTAGAACCGATTGTCATTGTTGTTAAGTCGTTTCAATTGAACGGTTGTTTCTTCATTTAAGATAATTCTCTACTCAAGTTGTTTATAAATGGCATCTGATAATAAATTGTTTATCCGCGAGTCCTCTCTCTCCAAACTCCATTGATCTTACACTCTCAGTCAATGATTCTTAATTCACAAAACGCAATCAGTAAGCAAAGTTACGTGCAATCTTATGTCGATAAGATTAACGCGTTTGAGCACTCAAATCTGCTGTTTCTTTCCTTACTAATTACGGATTAAGTTCACACTCTCTGAAAATCTTCAAGTAGCTTTTTCGAATTAGGAAATGAAAGCGGATTATTTTGATTCAAAATGTTTAGAGGAATTCCTCTTTTAAACTGCATTCAAAATGGCTAACAGAGGGAATGTTCTTCTACACATCAGCTAATTCATTAATTAATATAAATTTCTTCAGTCTTTATTTTTAACAGTCTCATATTCCAATTCTCTAAACTTCTCCTTCATTCAACCTTCCCACTCGTTTTATCACATCGCAGACATTATGTGTAACTGCAGCCGAAATAGGGAAACAGAATATTATTTTATTTTCCTCATTTATCTCCAGACGTGCTTTTCTTAGTAAAATAAATAACCGTAACATACCAAACCTGGCTGACACAAGGCCGTTGCTTTGCCACATTTACATTTTCTTCTTCATTTTGTCACCCATCATTAATGGTTTCTCATTTTTAGAATTAGCCCTTCGACTCAGATGATTTATTTTCGGTCAGCCGAACACTCGCGTATACTTATAAGCAAAAATATACCGATTAATTCGGTGGGAAAATAACGACACCCGGTTCCTGGCAGCAAAGGGTAAGAAGTAAAAAGAAAGAAGAAGAAACAGAGTTAACTTTTATAGGAAATTTCGATCATTCGAGCACTTCACTAAAGAAATTTTCACTGCAGGACGTTTACGAAACAGTTACCGGGCGCGAGAAAAATACAAAGGAGAACCGGAAAAAGCAACCGACTGTTCCTGTTGGGCCCAAATGCTTGTCCTATCAAAAGAAAATCGTTCCTCCGGTTGAAGAACCGTGTGATTGTGCCGTAAGGTTTTTAAAAAAACAATTATATCGAGTAGTGCTAATTTTAATTCGATTAAACATTTTGAACCGATAGATCGAAGATTCTTCGATTACAACTTTTATAGTTCCGTACAAAAGTAACACATTTTTGTTAAAAGAGTTTCCGGACACAGTTAGGATAATATTCAGCAATGTTATGGTTTCTTTACAGTCTGTTCAGTCTGTCTCGCGCATTCCAATCATGATCAGAGCCAGCCCTGTTCCGAGTTCTACGTATGTCAAATCCAGCGATTTAGATAAAATAGAAAACGCCTGCAGAAAACACCGCGAAGAAGCCAAAATGAAATACGAAGAGGCTCAGAAATGCGCTTTCAGGTGCGCCAACACAGAAAAATCGGAAAAATTCAAAAAAATCAGTGAAGAAATAGAAAAAGAGAGAGTTTGTGCCCCCGTACGAAAACTCTCTATTGATAAGGTGACTGTTACTAAACGAAATTGCGGTTTCCGCCTCGACTATAAACACACTCCAGGAATTTTATTATTTTCAGGTAAAACCAAAAACGGTTAAATCTCCAAAAAAAACAGCAGCCGTTATCCTTCGCGAAGGCGCGAGACTTCTCAAACTGGAGCAAGATGAAATAAAGAGGTAAAACAGGGAAGAAAAGTCGAAAATGAGTAAGCATCCTATAAGAGGCTACCATTACTCCACCGCAGGTACGAGTATTTGGCGAGCGGTGGATTTAATAGCGATTTGTTAGCGGAATGGGAGAAGGAAATCAGAGAAGAAACCTATCGGAATCACATAAAAGATATCGAGAAAAAGCACTTGGAAGGTTTGCTCTCATACGAGGAAGCTTTGATAGCCAAACAGAAATGTTTGAAGAAAAAGCAAGAGAGAGCCGCCGAATTCAGGAAAGAGAAAGAAAACTGGTTGAATCAGTTGGAAGCGTGGAAAAGAGAAGAACAAATAAAGATACAGGAGAGCTTTGAGAGAGGAAAAGCGTACGAAAAAGGAGCGAAGGAGGCTGTCGAACATGTGAGAGAAGAAAAACATAAAATAGGTATGGTTTTCAAAGATGAAAGCTTCGTTATTAATCAGCTCAATTCTCCACCTTATTATCCTCTTTATAGCGTTAGAAACTATGGAAGAATCCAGAGCTTTAAAGGAGAAATGGTTGAAAGAGGTAATTAAATTTCTGACTAAACAAATAATCCTTAAATGTGTATTCTACGTAAATTTCGCGTTGAATTCAGAAAGAACAAGATCTTCAAAGGAAAGTCCAACTAATAAAAGAAATAAAAGCCCTCCAAGCTCTCGGAGTAGTAAGAAAAAAGCACGCAGACTTCACGGAAACTGCCAATTTGGGATTCTTATACGAAATGTCCTTAGCAGAGTTAAAAGAACGATTGTTCATTTTAAAAATAGAAATACAGGAAGAATTGGAGAGGAGGCGGGCAAATATTAAAATGAAACGGGAATGCAGGAAGGAAATCATCGATAGTTATCAGGAATTGATTGAAAGTCATCAAAGGATTATGTAAGTTTAAGAAATTGTCTATTAAACCGCCATTTTCTCTGATTTTTCCGTTTGAATTCAGGAAAAAACAGAAGCAAGAAGCGGAAGCCGATGCCGAAGAGAAAGAAATGAAAAAGAAAAAAAAGCTAATGAGAAGTTCCTCTTCTCTTGAAAGTCTAAGACAGAAATTGTACGAGAAAAGACAAGCCCGCGTGAGAGAGCAAATTTTTTGCTGAACTCAATACACAAAAAGGAATATATACGAATGACATAAAACTTTATTGATGCACCGAATGTGGATGCAGTCCTCACAAAAAAAGACAAAAATAATAAATATACGTTTCTTTTGAAAGCTTTTGATTACCTTCCAAATGAAAAGAGCCAGGCTTCTGTGCCACGAGGCTACAATCCCACTAATACTTCTTTTTATGATAGAAATATTTACCAATTTTTCTCGACGAAATTAAAAAAAAGACCAACGGTTTTTCTAAAAGGACGTTTTGGATGTAAATTTTCGGCATCATTTATAATAGTAACCTTGTTAAAAATACACTTTCTTTAATGGAAAATTTACGCAAACATAATTACTTGCTGGGAGTATGTTTTTCTGTTAAACTTCTTAATAGCAAATATTTCCCTGAGGTGTTTAGCCACAAACAAAATTCACAATCTTTTAAAACTGTAACCGAAATCAAAATGGCGCCCACTATTGCAAAATCACTATTTTTTTTTTTTATAAAAACGACCTTGAAAGTGCATTGGCGTTTGAGACCGCCTGTGTCGAAGCGAGATATCAGTTTAGGTGCTTTTTCATTTCCTTACGGCCTCAATAATTTGAGTAAAAAATGAAGTGAAAATTTCAGTAATTTATTTGGAAAAATTGTGAGAAAATGGAGGGATCCTGCAGTACGGGATGGTGTGGAAAAGATTTTCGCAAAAGGGTTTTTGATGTTCACGAACCGATTATTTGCTACGACAGCCCCTCTGCAGCAACAGTTAACAGAAAGCGATATGATGACCTCAGGTACAATTGCCTTTTGGGAGACAGAATACAGGTCAGAAGTTAACAACACACGTTGAGGTTTATTATTTTTACAAGGTTTTTCGCTTTCATATGTGCTTCTTTGTTTAAAACACTTGGGGTTATAAAAAAAATTTTACACCCGTTTTTGTGTAGTTTTTAATGTAATATTTCTGAAAAAGTTTATTTAGGTGGCGATTGTTATTTTGGGTAATTGCCAATAATTCTTTGTCGGCAGACCCGTAAAAGTACGCATCAGGTGATAAATTTTAATTTGTCAATAACAGGAAGTGTTGGATTGTCGCTCTATTGCGTTCAAATATATGCGAACGAATGTAACTGCCATTGGCAACATTAGTCTTTTTCGGCGTTGGATAAGTTAATAACGTAAATTTTTTATGTCCTTCAAATTGAAATGCGAACATCAGAAACTGATAATTTAGTTTTATTATATTTTTTATTGTTGATTTGTTCCAGTAATATCCCCCTAATATAAAAATATGGTTTCAGATGTTTGAAGTTCCGAAAAAATCAGCCAAAACTTGGGAAATGAAAAAGGACGATTTGTGTCGCGTAACAGTTAGCGAAGGCCCCCAAGTCGGAGATATGAACTTTTGGAATGCTCATAACAAAAAAGAAAGATTTTACTCTGGAAAAACAAGACAGATTCACGCGTCTCACCTGACAGTTTACGATCGTCTTTGGAGTAATCTTCCGTACCTGAGACCGATGGCAACGATAGTCGGCGACTCTCTCAAAAGTTACGGAGTTTGTAAAGATGGGGGATCCGTTCACGACGTGATTGGAACCCGATGTGACGATTACACCTACAAGTTAATAACAGGGAAAGACAGAAGCGGTAGCTGTCACACTTATTTGAAAAACGCTATTGAAAAGCTCGGAATGCAAGAAGAAGATGTCCATGACGTTTGGAACATTTTTATGTGCACCGGATTTACCAAAGTAAACTTCTTATAAACTAATATTAAAATCCTCAAAAAATATCCTACTTTTTTAAAGAAAGGCCCTAATTTACATACATGCTAATTCCAGGATCTTAAATATTTCTGTAAACCCAGTCCAGCACGCAAAGGAGATTATATTGAATTCATTGCCGATATGGATTTATTAGTGGCAATGTCAACATGTCCGCAAGGTGACGTTTCTACACCAGTAGGTCAAGAGGTGCCTGATGACAAGTGTTTCCCTCTTCAGGTTGAAGTGTACAGATGTAAAAACACTAATTGAAGAAGTTGTCATAACTGTATGAAATTGTAATTGTAATGTAATTTAATGAAAATAAAATTAAATAATAGCGAAGTATATGAAAATTCCTTAAAATGTATATAATTTTTTTTTGTTCAGTCATTACACGCAAAAATATTTAGCTTTTCAGAAATAAGTTAAAACATCGTGGTAATAACTGGTTTTAAAATTATTGAGGTTTGAGACATTTAAAATTCAGTTTCACAAAACTTAAGTGGTAAAGTATTTTAAAACTACAAAAAAGGAGGCTTGTACTGGGCTTGTAATGTATCTTGAATGAAACATTATGACACAAATGTAGTTTCTCCAAAAATGTTTTCACAAATCACTTTGGCTTTGTCTCCTGATCGGTGACATAACGAATGAAGATTTCATCTGGAGGCAGAGGGTCTGGTGTTGTGGCTTGTTCATACATATAAGAGCAAGCAATGGCCAATGCTGATCCTACAATCAAAGCAACACCAAATGAGTCATATCTCACAGATCAAATTCCTTGTGAAATTTAATTTTCCCAACTTACCATCATGACTGAAACTTAAGGAAGCAATTGAATTTGAATATTTATGAAACTGACATAGCCTTTTTTTATTAAAACCATCCCATATATTGACATATCCATCTGAACCTCCTGTTGCAAAAGTGTTGTACCCTTGATGGAAGCTGATTGCATTCACTGGGTATATGTGTTCAATCCCATTTTCTTTTATTCTGTGGCATTTAAATGCATACTTTTTCTTTTGGATTTCAGGATTTGTATCCAAATATTCAACTGCTACTCTTCCTTCTATACTACTTAATGCATAACCTTGTTTGTTTGGAAAACACCTTATGCATCTTGTTTGATATTTAAGGCTGGATTCTCTTCTCTGACTTGCATATCCCATTTTCCTTAAATCCCAAACTAATACTTTTCTTCCAGAGGTCCCCACAATTAATTTCTCACCACAAAGACTCATTGTATACACCTGCCAAAAATAACAAATTTTTAATCAAATGAAAATACTGGCAATAACAATATAAATACTTAATGATTAAGCTAAGCTGGACAATTATGTATTCAGGAAACATCATTAAATATAAAATTGTGATTTAACAAAAAACTATTTAATGTAAAGGCCATTCTTGATGGTTAACTTTAGGTTATTTGATTTAATTACTCAGTTTTGGTATTAAAAAAAAACAAAAATTTTTCTACCTTTCCTGGTTGAGAGTAAGTTCCAACACTTTGCTGACTTCGAATGTCCCACATTTTGACAGTACAGTCCCAACTTCCTGTCAATATTATGTTTACATCTAGAGAATATTCAACTGCTTTTATTGCATTCTCATGAACACCAATATTTGTAGCCGAATTGGCATTAACATCGTACATTTTTAATCGACCCGATAGATCTCCACTGTATAAATGAACAGCATCCTGTAATGTATAATTCAAAAATCAATGTTAAATAAGGAGATGAAGGAAAATTAATACATACTTTTTCTTCTAAGCCCTACCTGAAAACATGAATCCAAAACCGCCATTTCATGCTCATATTTAAGTCTCATATTATTAGTTAGGACATCATATAACCTAACAGTGGCGTCCCAGGATGATACGAGTAGAAACTGTGATGAATTAGGACCAAATTTTACTGAAGTTATTCCATCTCCCGGAGCATTATTTAGCTTAAATTCAGTTCTTGTTTCCGGCATTTTCATTTAATCGCGAAAGCACAAATATTTATTATTATTAAATACTTTTCACTACAGTAAACATCCCCAACGTTTAACAAAACTAAACCGTTCGTTATTTGAGGGCCTAAAAAATTCCAAGACCTCCGCAATTCATCTTAGCATTACATCTTTCAAAAATTCAACAAAATAAACTTTTTATAAATTTTAAATTTCGTTTTAGATACTGAAGAAGTACTTATTGGAGTTGGCATACAGTAAAAATTAAAAATTGATAATTTTTCTTAGGGCCTTTATTGTTTTGAAGGCATCTCGGAGGCATCAACTCTACACGCTGTCAATAGCTAAGTATGAAAATATGGCATCGAAAGAAGTTACCTTAAGTTCTTTATATTCTGACTTAAACCGTTTTGGACAGAACGGGGAATATGAAAGAGCATTAAAGGTAGCCAACAAAAGTAAGTTTTTAATAAATGATGAGTTACTTTTATTTAAGTATAAAAAAAAACACTTGTTACAACCCATATGCCTAACATGCTTGCATGAGTTTTAAAAATCCCGAGTAATTATTTTACTCGAAGTAAAACAAGGTTGGATATTGTAGTTTTTCAATACTTAACATTTGTTTCTGTTCAGTGATTGTTATATAGATGACATTAGAGAGCACAGTAAAATTAAGTTCTTGATACAAAAATTGCAAAATATATTATTATGTGTTTTCAGTTCTTTCGCAGGCACAAGAGGAAGAAGAGGCATTTCATTGTAAAGTAGTGTGCTTAATTCAGCTTTCAAGGTTTCAGGATGCATTGCAGGCCATAACCAAGCAAACTAAATTGTCTAAGTAAGTTTTGTGTCCACAGAGTGTTATTAATCAAGTTATAACTTTTTATAACAAGCTGATATAGCTTTTAACAGCAAATAAAGTGTAATTTTTCTTAAATCCTTAAAAAAGTGTTTTTGTACATAAATTGAAATCAAAACAAGTGCTCTAGCAGGTAGAATTGCCAATGACTTAATAATAGTGTGTCTGTTTTTCTCATACAGTTTGTACATTAAGATTTAAGACTTGTTAAGTCTGTAAACTTTAAAAATTTCATCCAGATAAATTTCATAACAATTCATTATGGAGAAATAAAATGAATCTCCTTTTTTATTTTCAGGAATTTACTTTTCGAAAAGGCCTATTGTCAATATCGTCTTAATCAACCAGCAGAAGCTTTAAAAACACTTAATACAGCTGCTAATTTGGATCAAAAGCTTAAAGAATTAAAGGCTCAAATCCTGTACCGCCTGGAGCAATATCAAGAGTGTCTTGATGTATATAAAAGTGTTATTAAATATAGCAGTGATGAGTATGAAGATGAAAGAGAAGCCAATTTAGCAGCAGTTGTTGCCAATCTTTGTTTAACTAAGAGTGTAAGTTCTAAATTAATCATTAAAATATTTAATATAATATCTCCCAATTATGTATATTTTTATTGAGTATTATTATTAAGTTGTATGAAATTTATAACTTTTAGAGCAAAGAACTTCCAAAACTTAGAGAACATACTTTTGAATTGGCTTATAATTCTGCATGTCAGTTGGTTGGAAAAGGGTTGTACATTGAAGCTGAGAAAAAACTAAAGGTAGCGGAAAAATTGTGCAGAGAAGCATTAGAAGAAGATGGAACTGCTGATGAGGACATAGAATCAGAGGTTGCATTAATAAGGTATTAAAATAAGAATGAGCTGTAAATATTTTACAGTAAATTAAACAATTGATGTAGAAAATATCAAGTGCATTTTTATAATCAGAATAAATGTTTTTTAGGGGTCAACTTGCATTCTGCATTCAAATGCAGGGTAGAGAAAAAGAAGCCCAGCTTATTTACAATGCCATATTAAAATCAAAACCAAGTGACATTGGTCTTGTGGCAGTGGCTAGTAACAATTCTGTTACAATTAATAAAGATCAGAATTTGTTTGATTCCAAGAAGAAAATCAAAAGTGCAACAGCTGAAGGTGTTGAGCATAAGCTGACTACTCTACAAAGAAAAAGCATAGCCTTTAATCAATGCCTTTTAACTGTTTACACCAATCAATTTGAGCATGGAAAACAATTGTGCCAGAGGTTTGCTGACACATATCCTGATTTAGCTTCTGGTGCAGCTTTAATTCAAGCAGTACAGCTGTGCAGGGATAACAAAGTCAGAGAAGCTGCGGAATCATTGGAAAAGTTTGCAAAAGATCACAAAGAAACAGAATTAGAAATGAAACTTGCATGTGTTCAGCTTCTTCTAAGTGCAGTGAGTTACTCAAATTGAATAAATTGTTATTAATTTAATTTTAAAAATTATTATTAATCAACTTAAATTTTAACTTTTAAGGGAGATAAAGAAGAAGCGTGTAGAATTTTAGAATCTTTAGGAGAAAACGGAATCCGACCGGGAATAATAAGTGCCTTAGTTACACTCTATCTGTCTGAGGGCAACCATGCTAAAGCCTCGGAAATATTTAAGAACGCCGTAGATTGGTATAAACATAGGAAACAGTCTAATCAAGGAGATCTTAGTGCTCTTTGGAGACAAGCTGCAGATTTTCATTTAAGAAGTGGAGAACCTCAGGTCGCTGCGAATAGTTTAGAAGAGTTGTTGAGATTGAATCCAAATGATAATAAAACATTAGCACAATTGGTCATAGCTTATGCTCAATTTGATTCTTTAAAAGCTCAGAATTTGAGTAAGCAGTTACCCCAGATAAAATTATCCAAGACAGCGGACATCGAATTATTAGAAAATTCAAATTGGATGATGGGTACGAAAGTAATTAAAAAAGTTACTAAAGTTGAAGCATCGCCGAAACCAGGGTAAGAAGAAATAATTTTTTTAGTGGTTTAGCGAGTTTGCATAATTCTTTAAAATAAAATATACCTTAAAGATCTTTAATTTTTAAAATTTTATATAGTTATCGATAAACTTTAAATCAATATTAACAACAGCAAATGTATATGTAATTCATACTAATTTTTGCGTTTCAGCACACCGGGAGGAGATGAATTAATTAAAAAGAAAAAGAAAAATAAAAAACGGAAGGGTAAATTGCCTAAGAACTATGATCCAGATGTTCCTCCAGACCCTGAGAGATGGCTTCCAAAGCATCAAAGAACAGGTTGGAAGAAAAAGAAAGATAAAAGAAACAGGGACATTGGAAAGGGAACTCAAGGTGCTGCAACTGGGGCGAGTGATATGTAGTAAGTTTCTCCTCCTGCTTATGGGATTTTTTAAATTTTTAATTATTTTCATTCTATGAAACATAGTTAAAACATAACACTTATTATTTATTCAAAATTTCCAGGAAGTTTTACATATTCCTGCTTCAGATTTGAATGTGAAAATACTAAAGCGATGTCTTTATTTTTTTCAGCGACATTACTAAAAATCAAAATTTGGGCTCTAAAATTTCACCAAATCCAAACAGTCCCATTGCAGAAAGTCAGGGGCCTAGGCAGCAGAAAAAAAAATTTCAGCAGAAAAAGAAAAAAAAAGGTGGAAGGTATTAGTATTAGAAGAATATTCCATCAAGTCGCAAATGGTTTCTCCCTGAAACTATTCATTGCTTTCAGTTGATTAAGACGTTGTAAAATGTCGTGTCTTTTATAAAATAATATAAAATATAATTACGAAGTGAATATTAATTCTTTGGTTGTATTTATTTATTATTAATTTTTTGTTATTAATTTTGGATTCTTTATTTTTAAATCATAGGATAGCCTAGTAAATGCTTTTATTTATAAAATAGGTCTTTTTTTAATTTTTACATTTATTTCACTCCTCTCCTATTGTTTAATTTTTTTGGGATAAACTTTGGCAATTAAAAAAGCGGACAATGAAACTTTACTTTCGGTTTTTTAATTTTACATTTTTGTGGCAAAAATAATTCGCATAATTCGTTTTAATCTCAATGGAATAAATGTCTTGAGCAGTATTTATCAGAATCGGAATTAAAATAAATTTCATTTAAAACTTATGAGATTAAAAGATTTAATTTTTATGTACTTTTTATACCTTCGGATGTTCAAATGATTTGAATTAAAACTGCGAAGTTATCACGTTGGGTTCACATTCATTAAAATTTAAAGAGATATTTTGAGGCGTCATATGTATTAATTAATTGAATAAATGATTCGAGTTTTTCGGTGCAAAGTCTAGTATTATCATTATTATAAATAAGCTATGGTATTTAGCAGAAGACGAGTTCGGAGTACCTTGGCTACGAGTATCTAGATATTTCAAAAAAGAAAACATCCCAGAAAAAGTATTCTCTAACAATACCAGTTAAACTAAGAGGAGTTTCTAGCAAACAAATTCTTATAATACATAGATAGGAACAAATGTGGGAAAATTTAAAAAACTAGAAAGTGAAAAATGAATGAAACAATTGTGAATGAGTAAGAGAATTATTAAAATTCATAAAGGCGGCATTTTAAATCTGGCAACGTCGCATCTAATATTAGGCAACATTCTGTTTTTCGTACAATGGCGATTCTGATTAGGAAGTTCTGAAAGCAAAGGTTTTTTATTTAAATTTTTTAACGAATTTTGCAATAATCGCTTTGCTACTCAAGCTGGAGAACAATATTTCTGATAGTCGTTTGTCATTTCAAGATAATGACTTTATTGATTATGTTGAATCGGATATTCGCAGTTTTTTAGAAAATTCGTCGGAAAAAAGGTAAGCATTAATAGTAAACAATTAAGTTTTTACATCTGTTTTGTATTTGTGTCTGACCTTGACATTTTTAACGTTGAATTTGTCATCTGGATTTTTTGGAAATCAAGCTGGGTTATTTTATTTTGAAAATCACAGGTTGTATTTTAAATTTTTCGCTGACAAAGCTTATTTTTATCACTTTATAATATGCACCTTATCGAATTCTTTGAAAATTCGTGGGTTTTACTCTCACGCATATTTGTAAGCAATGTAATATTATAAATCGAAGCTGATTGATTCATCCTTATATTTTAAACCCTTTAAATAAATCCAGTATTAATTTGTATAATGACTTGTTTCCAAAAAATTTTGACAGTTTGCCATATGTCTTTAATGAAATGATTTCCTTGTAATTAAGAACATAAATTTTGATACTTCTTATTTTTTTATACCATTTCTTCAAAATAATCATAGTATTCTATAATAGCCATATTCATATGTTCCAATGTATACTAAATTTATGTGTTATGTAAATATCCTTTTAAGGGTAAAAAACTTTTTTGCTTAAAGTCACTTAAATTTTATTTAACACTTTCAATTGAAAAAATGCTCTGTGAAAAGACAAAATGGAAAAAAATTAAGGAGATGAGTCAGAACAGGTTTTTGGAAATTTATGAAATTGATTGATTAATTTTTTGAAATTCATTATTTATGGTCTTTGAATGTTGTGTAGTTTTTATAGAAGAAGAAAGTTGAATGATAAGCTATTGTTACTCTGTTTTATTGTATTTAATTAAAAGTAAATTACATTGACTTAATGAATTTTTAGTTTTTCAAGTTAGTTGTTATTTAAATAATATTGTTATTATAAGTTTTGAGTTTATAATAAGAGTCCTTGAATGCCTAAAATTAAACCAAATTGTAAAATCAAAATGAAAACTTCCCCATGAGTTATCATCTCTTCTGTGCACAGGTGAAGAAATTTTCCCATAAGCTAAACACGTAACGAATAAAGAAAAAAAACGAAGGAACCGTTCCTCGGAACGAAAGTGAAAGCAACATTTTTGTTTGATGTAATAGCAGGACTGCATAATCAAATGTGTGTTATGTCAAGGCGTATAATGTTTAATCTTTCCTGGTCAGTTGGTTTTATTTCTTCCTGAAGTGCGACTTATGCGTGCGTTCACTCCTTTCGCGAAAAACTCATTCGGAGTCGTATTTTTTCGTAAAAAGACTCAGATGTATTCGCGGACCAATTTTTTTTGGTGTTTTTCGAGCTTTACTGGAAAAGTATTTGTGGTCTAAACGAAATAAGGAGGAATCTTAAAGCCTTTTTTGGATGAAGAATCACTTCATTGGTAATTTCAATTAATAAAAATCTTTACATTATTAAAGCGCTCTTTTCAATGATTCCGATGCAGTAATTGTAAAAGGAAAATTAAAAATTATAACAAGGAAGAAATTAGAAATGGAAGATACAGTAAATTAATTACTTAGTTAATGTTATTATAACAGCATGAAAGTCTTCATAATGTTGACTTTAATGTTGTAAGATACGAAAGAAACATTTTTTTGTCTATTTTAATTTTTTTTTATTAGCATAACATAGTTTAGTATTTTAAAAAGTATTATTTTATTCTATGTATTTATTTGTATATTTTTTATCTATTTATTTAGTTACTTTTTTGTATTCATTTATTTTATCCCCTACATTTTTGCTTTCGAATATTACAAAAAAAAGAAAGAAATGTTATTTATTTATTAAATACTTGTGTGTATTTATTTATTATATACTTGTTGCCTATTTATTTACTGTATACTTAGTTAAATTTATTGTCTATATATTTAATTTATTGTCTATATATATATTTGCTGTTTATTTATTTACTATACACTTGTGTTTACTGATTTCCTATACGCTATTTGTTAACTTATTCCCTATATATTTGTTATTTATTTATTTATTTTATGCTTCTCTACCCCCCCTAAATCGGACTGATAATTTTATTTTATTTATTAATTTGTAATTATTATTTTTATTTAATATGTTTTTATTTTGTATTTTTTGATTTATTATTTTTGTATAAATTATAATTTTTGTATTTTATTTATTAATTTTATTCATTAACTGTTTTATTTATTGTACTTTGTATATTTGTACCTGATATTAATTTTGTAAAGTTTTATCCGTATCTTCTGAAATTCTTATAGTGCTCAATTCAAATTTGTAAAAAAAACCCCTAATACCTACGGGTGTAACAGGGTAGAAATATATTATAATCCTTTATAATTTTTTTAATTGATATTTTGATCGCAAGGGATTAAATGCCATTAATGTGGTTTTATCATTTAGCTGATTGATAACGACACATTAAAAATAATATTTGTGTTTATTTTATTAATATAATGACATATCAGTAAAGCTTATATGGAATGGGAAATCCGAAACGATTTTTATATTAAATCAAAAGAGAACAAATTTCATATTCTCGGAAATTATCCCGTAAAATTCTCCTAAAGGATATCGTGATTGGGATAAAAAAGGCTAAATTACCGTTGTTGTCCTCCGATTTCTCCTTCCCAATAGCAGTCGACCTTTTATACCAGGGTTGTCAAACTCAGTCGTTATCACTGGCTTTTGTTTAATTGGATAAGAAGAAAGTAAAAGAGTCTGTTTTATTAGAAGTTTTGTTTTATTCAGGAGAGAAATTTCCCAGTGCTCCGGGACTTTTCACTTCCATTTTCTGGATTGCGATTATTCCAGAGAAAAAATTCAAACATTTTCAGACGGATTAAACATTTTTTATTTTTTTTTATTTGTGATAATTACCATAAAGAACGTGAGAGTTTCACACGTTTTCATTGTGTGTTTATTAATTTGAAGATTGTTAATGAAATATTTTTTTGTTTCAGAGTGTTGGTGTTTCCTCCGTTCAATAATTTTCGGAGATACTTAATTCATCAGATTGTTCAGACTCAGTTCGAAGTCTTAAAATCTTTTTCAATCGGCGAAGGAGAAAATAGAAGAACCGTTGTCTGTTTCAGCAAAGACCACAGGTGAGTGATTTTTTAATTAAAGCAGTAATCACATGTCCCCTATCGCAAACGAAGTAAAATAATTTAAATCCCGAGGAATTTCGATAATTTCTAGCGTATATTTTTTAAGCACAACGTGGCTAACGGACTAAAAATAGCCCTAACGGCTGCTTATCGGCTTTTTTATGGAAATTCTAATATATTCTCAAAATTTAACCCTTTGCGATCGTATAAAATTTGTGTATGGGTATCTATTGGTCGGAATTAACCCTTTTCGGTTGTATAAAATTTGGGGATGGGTATATATTGGTCGGAATTAATTTCTTTGGAAAGAGCAGGGATACATATACATAATATTCACTAATATTTAGCCATATTTTAACAACAGAGAATCTGTAATTACGCACTAAATACAATTTATGAAATATGCTTTGGAATTATACAATGCTCATCTTTTGTTTGGGTTAAATTTTGTTATCTCCAATTGCATTAGTTGATGAAAAGGTTTAATAGAAATTCATATAGGAATGCATACAGTATAAGATTCGTATATATTCGTACAGTTCCTTGCTGTGGTGGCTGAGAGCAGACATACGACTTCAAAGGGTTAAACTGATATAGGAATGCATACAGTATAAGATTCGTACAGTTCCTTGCTGTGGTGGCTGAGAGAAGACATATACGACGCAAAGGGTTAAACTGATATAGGAATGCACACAGTATAAGATTCGTATATATTCGTATAGTTCCTCTGCTGTGGTGGCCGAGAGCAGACATACGACCGCAGAGGGTTAATAAAGCGGAAAATATTACACTGGAAAGGATCAAAAGTTTTAATGTTTAATAAATAGAATATCGATCGTCAGTGGCAGAGGAAAACTAAATGAGGCTTTCAACGGCTATTTTTAAAAAAAAAAGTGATTCGCATTAGTGAAAAAGAGTGCGAAAAAAGTCGTAGCCGAGATCAGGAAGACTCGCGGAAGTAATTTGTTAAACTATGATAAGCTTTATTTAGTAAATTACGACTCGATTCGATCTAAAGTAACTTTTACCCACTCTTGATTTAAAAGCAAAAGTTGACTTTCATGGAGACTTTGCCTCTCGATCTGGAAAAAGTGGTTTTATTAGGTCAATACCGTTCACCGTTTAGCGTGCGTTTTGTTTTTAAATTTATTTCTGGCCCGGGTCCAAACGTTTTTAAATTTCTTTCGCCCTCACAAAGACCTCCGCTCTAATATATATTAAGTCAACGGCCGGTCTCATTAACCTCACAATTTTAACTCATTAACTCCCGATGTTTTTTTGTTTTTTCAGGTTCACCCCCGAGGTATTCTCTAACGATCGCTTGCCCGATGCATCGAAAGTAAATTCTAATCAAACTGCGATCGAACGTTGTGGCAGTTGGGCACAGGAAAGTCAGAAAAAAGTGAAAAAACCCCGCACGATGCCCTCCATTAGTATTTATCGACCTCCCGCGAGCAGAAAACTGGAGAAAAATGTTAACATATCCAACAGGGAAACGATGGGGAATTCATCCCCAACCAAAAGCAAAATTAAAATCGCCGAAGATCCGAAAGAAATTAATCAGAGCGCGAAACGAAACGAGAACGATGGAATATCTGTTTTTCGCAATGCAATCACGTCGATACGCGCACAGAATAGAGTTCCTAAATGTAAGAATGCGGAGAATTCTCTGAGAAAAAATGAAATGGAATCCAAAGGCAGCAAATCAGAGGAGGTTAAAAGCCCCAATCAGAACAAGCAGCGAAGACCTGATATTCAGGTTTACGTTCCCAAAGGAAGACGCTCCGTTGGTACCGCGAACAATACAAAAAAGACTGTTTCCCCCGTTCGTGAAGAAAAATCATGCAAACGTTCGGAAACGAACGGATTAGTCGAAGAAAAAAAGATGGAAACGGAGTCTGTCGATGAAAAAAAACCATCAGCAGACATTCAATCAAAAGAAGGGATTCCGAGCAGCACCGAAACAAAAAGTGCCTTCAAATCCCCAAAATCCGAAGTTACCCCCGAAGATAATAAAAATGAATCTTCATCACCAACGGATTCTAACGAAAGTGGTGCTCTTGAGGAAAAGTCTGAGAAGATTACGAGTGGATTAAGTAATCGGGTGGACAGTGAAAACTCGAGTGAAGAGAAAAGTTTTGGGAAAGTTCAAGTGGGACATTTGAACCCGGAAGAAGACGACTGGGAAACCATGTTCGACGACACCGGAGAGTGCCTGGATCCTTCACTTTTAGAACAATTGACGAACGAAGTGGGAGAAGTTACCCTCGAAAAGCCCAAATCCAGTTACAACGGCTACAAAACGAAGTCTCTGGACACCGTTGCAGACGAGTTCCCCCACGTGATAGAGATATACAATTTCCCCCCGGAATTTCAGATTCAGGATCTCATGATGGTTTTTTCACAGTTTAAGAATTCAGGTTTTGAAATTAAATGGGTCGACGACACCCATGCTCTAGGAATTTTCAGTAGTTCGGCCATAGGTAAGAGACATTATTCCCTCGTTATTTTAAGGTACGGCTTTGGTTTATGTTTTTACCAATCCATTTGGTTTTAGTTTCAGAAGTTCTAAATTTTTACCACCCCTTCGTTAAAACAAGATCATTAAAAGAAGGTACAGTTTTATCAAAGATGAAAGCCAGAAGGTCTGCGGAAACTCTTCTCCCGTATAAGCCGAGACCAGAAACATGTTCAGCTTTGGCGAGAAGGCTAGTCACTGGAGCGCTCGGTGTTCGCCTGCCGACATCTCGACAAGAAAGAGAAGCTGAAAGGCAGATTCTGACCAAAGCAAGAGGTAATCAGAACGTTTTGCTTCTTAAAACCTTTTTGAAAATAATTGGAACGTCTGGAATTGACTTATTCTTTAACACATTGTACGCCGATCTGCATTTTTCATTATGTCAAAAAATGTAGGCCTACGTGTTCGTCTTCAACAAACGAATCATTTGTCTCATGCCACTGGCGTACAATGTGTTAACATAAAGCTGAAAAACCTAATTAAAGCTTAAAATGCAGAAGTATTGCCTATAATAGAACCTAACAAAGTTTTTAATGATTTTTTACAGAAAGAAGGAGATTAGAAGCAAAACAAAAGGAAGATGCCTGGGAAGGAACCTTTAGCTAGGAATTAATTTTGTTTTCAAATATTCAGTGTTCAGTTTTATATAGTAGACAATTCATCCTTACAAACCTAGTTCCCAATATTTGTACATAAATTTTTGAATAAAAAAATAAATATTCTAATATTTTTGAACGACCTACTATTGATTAAAGAAAGACCACTTTTCATTGATTGATAACGTCTATTTCTTGCATTCATTTCATTTCACTTATAAATATCATGGAGTCCTTCAATATTTTATGTGTATAATATCTATAAAATTAATTATTCAAGTACACAAAATGCTTTTTGTGAAGGTAAAAAGTTAGATCGAAAACTGGTTGAGTCGGAACGTGGAGTAGCCATTTAAGTACCTCGCCTTCAATTGCAATTTAATTGGTCTTTAATAATTGAAAGTTCTGAATCTGAGGACACCATGGATACTATTAATAGGATTTAACTTATTTGTAACTTCATCAAATATTGGCATGTATGATTTTTTTTCTCAACAAAGAGACTTATTTGCTTTTGCTATCATTTTTAAGTAATTTTTTATAGTCTTTCAATTTCAATGTTCTTTTTATAGTTAATATTTTATAATTGTGTTTAAAATTATACATGAAAAAGCACTCATGTTTTTTATAAATGAGTGTGTGAAAGTTGCTTTAAAAATTTTCATACTATAGAGTCAATAAATAAGCTTGAACATATGAAATAGCAGAAGACTTTTGAATTCAAGTTGTCAAAGCTTTTAAGTATTATTTAGCATTTTCTAAATTAAATTTCTTTTGTGACTTTGCTTCTCAAAATAGTTGAGCCCTATACTAATACATAACAGCTTAACTTTAAATCTCTAACACAGTTTGTGTAATTGCTATAAGGCAAATTATAGCATTCAGAAATTTAGAACTCCTAATGAGTCATACACTCTATTTTATCATAAGAGTTACTTAAAAGTGATGAAACTTATTGCAAAAATGAAGATTATTATTATCTTAAATGATTTTCTTAAGGGTTTTAGATATCTATTGTTCTGCGATATTCCAGCTTCATAGGCGGATCTTTCAGTCTCCAACGAGTTACATAAACAAATTTTAAAGTGTGATCTTTTCCTAACAATTCTCCATTGCACAGAATATCAATCTGAAAAGATAAAGGAATTAATTGCCAGAAATGTTTTTCCACATATTTAAAAAAATTATAACATTTTACTCACATTACTGTACTTTTCAGGAGACCAAACTTTTTTAGCTATGTATTTCTTAATATGAGTAATTGTAGCTTGTGAAGAACATCTAATAAACTTCCGAGGTAGGCTTTTCATATTTTCACCAATAACCATTTCCAAATGAACTTGTTCTTCATGTCTATGGTAATCAGATTCAGCATGTGCATCCATAATAGATTTTTCTTCTAGATCTGATCCTGCTATTGGTACATCCTTTGGACAGGGCAAACCACGAAGTCTATAAAACTCTCTTTCTCGTTTTATTTCATCTATAAAATTTACATATTGTTAGTTCTTAAAAAAATTCAGTTATTGTAGATGCCTAAAAACTGGTTCTTACTTTGCTGTAAATGTGGTACTAATTTATACACTATATCCTGCATTGTTCTGTCAAAGCTTATATACTGAAGTGGATGTGACTGGTGTATTACAATATTACAGGTTGGACAAGTATTGTTTTCTTCCAAATGTTTAACTAAACAACTCTTGCAAACTAAAACATTAAAAAAAAGAATTATTATTTTTAATTAAAAATATCTGAATTAAAAGAAATTAAACTATTTAAATTGTCTTATTAAACCAACATTTTTATGCTTAAAGAACTTACAAGTATGTAGGCATTCCGTTACTGTTGTAGCGTCAATAAGATAACCCCTACAAATTTTACAAGTTATGTGACTATTAAGAGTTTTGAGTTTAATTCTTCTCTCCATTCTAATAAATTAATTTAATAAATAGCCGTTGACTTCTGCGGGAAAAATTAAAGAGAATTAATGATAAAAGCTTCCTTTAAATAAAGCTTAGGATTTCACAAGTGCTAAATTCACGGTCCCAAACCAGAAATTTTAATTCGATTTTCTACCTCTCACGCAAACATGTTTCACATTCAAAACATTGGACATTTAAGTATCACTTTCAAGGCCCTTTTTAATAAATTTTGTATTTGTAATCAGATTTTGCCTAATAACTAAATTATTCATCAGCTTTTCATTTACATAACTGCAGCTTTTGAGATTCGATGCTGTGACATTATTATTACTTTAAAAAAAACTGCATTCATAAGTTTTAATATTTTCTTTTTCAGGGCCCATTGCCATTACTTTCTTTCCGCAGGCTAATGAATCAGAACGGGGAGTTTAAGTCAATGAACTAAAAGTACGTTCAGTAACAAAACGGTTGAATTTTGCGGTTTAGATTTTGAGTTTTGAGTGTATGGGAGGTCGTTTTAGTTTTTTAAAAGCTAAATAATTTGATTTGGAACAATATGTTTACTCCAAGAGTTTTGAGGGAAGCTGAAAATGCTTCCTCTACATACAGTCATAATAAACCGTTGACTTCGGAGCCAAAACTTCCTAAAATGAAAGCTAAAGCTCTCGGCGATGTTCAAAATACGCTGCATTCCAGGCCTTCAAATTTTGTTCTCTCCGAACGCAGCCCTGCTGTAAAGATTCCTGGAAAATCTTCAGTTCATACTAAATCTACTTCAGATGAAAAGGGTCTCTCAGTCAAAAGCATTACATCAGGGAATAAACTTTATTCAACGCCATTGAAGATTCCGGGTAAATCGCTTTCATCCAAACAAATTGGAAACAAGATCCAAAGCGAAGATGATGTAGATTTACTTGAAATCCACAATCATGTCTTGTGTGAACAAGAAGAGAAATCATTTATGAATGATTATTTTTCAGAATTTCAGTTTTCGGACCAACAAATTGAAAATTTGGTTCGTTCGGTAAAAATATCTGTAATGCCTGTTCCTGTTAAAACATATGAACCTTGTGAGGACATTGTAATACCAGATTATAAAAAATCTGAGGAAAATAATTTTTCATTATCTGATATTTTTGATGATATAATTGTTCCTAATGTGCCACCTCCTGTGATGGTTCTGTAGTGTATTTTAAGGCCATTTAATAATGTTCAATATCCAATTGAATTTTTTAATATTTGTAATTCAATAGTAAGCTGAGGACTTGATTATATATATGTACAAAACTATGTTAAATGAATTGAAAAGATAAACTGTTACTCATTTATGAGGTTATGATTGTGTTTTGTATCTCAAGCACATTTTGAATATATTTTGAATTTACTTGACTGTTTTTTAAAATTTTTACCTAATCAGGATTCATAAGTTGGCCTATTTTGGAAGGATTCAAATGTAATAATATACAGTGTTTCAAGGATTATTCTGACTTGATTCTGACAAGGATTATTCTCTAGTCTTAGTTTAAGTTCAACTCTTTATGACAAATTAACATTTAGTTATTAATTTTATCAAAGGATATTTGCAAAAATAAAAAAAATTTTTTAATATAAAGTATTTTCTTTATTCAAAAATAAATTCACTTAAAATAGTTATGACAAATATTTGGAACTTATGGAACCAGTATTTAATGTTCAATACTTCAGTCAAATTTTAAGTTAAAATGTATAAAATGAATTCATTATTCTTAGTTTAAATACTATATGTATAAAAGTGGAATGTTTTTTTTTTTTAAATATCAGAAAAACCTGATTGAGATGAAAAAGACAAAAAATTCAAAATTTTTTAAATACTCACTGATGAGGTATTGCAAATAACACTCTTTCATTAAAAATCAAACACCTTACATTCTTTCAATTTTAATAAAGTAATGACAAAAGTATGAACATGCTAATTTTTAATTTAGCTACATCGTTTATTTCTACAATAAATCCATTATCAAAAATCACTTTATCTGAGAAAATTCATTTTTCAGGACAGTATAAATCAACCTACAGGATGCTTCTCTTGCTTCACAATTTTCATTCAGGGTATTTAAACAAAAAAAAAAATTGGACGGCTACAAGGAAAGTAATTGCAACTCTTCATTTTTGGAAATGTTTCTACCAGTGCTTACTTCTAATTTAGTTCAATTGTAAAATTACAATTGTTGTGCTTTAGGATTTTTTTTCAAATTTTACTCATTAATTCATAAAAAATACTGTAAAGTTTGCAGTTAATCAGCTTAAACTGCCCATTTGCATCAGATTTTTTAAATACTTAACTGAGAAATTCACTGGAATTAATCCTAACAATAAAAATATATGTTCCCAACCCAAATTTCATATTCTTAAGTTCGGAAAAAAAAACAATTATCTAAATAAAATTGAAAAGGTCAAGAAGACAAATAATAAATAATTACTTTAAAAAAAAAAGTGTCCAACGTTCCCCTAAACAAAATTAAACCGATTCCGTTGGACTCTGAAATTCACTTAACGCTTTTATGGGATTCTGTATCTTTTTCTGCGATCCTTTTCTCACCTTCGCCCGCACTTCTTCTGGTTTTTCCGGACGTACCAGTGGTTTCTTTTCTGGTGCTTTCATCTTCCAGACGACAATGGGAGACTGTAAAAACAAAAAAACACTCTAGGTCACATCTGAGGAACCAATTCTAACTGGCAAATTACGGGCTGATCCCGCCCTTAACTTCGCAAATACCATAAAAGTACTCTGAAGCAATGCGAGAATTTTCTTTTCATGACAAACTTCATCATTGTAAAATGTTCAAAAAGGTAAATAAATTCATGTGCAAGGAATAAAAGTACTGAGATAATTCACTAAGTCATGGAGCTTTCAATAAGGCATGTGGAAGTAGTAAAGTACAGTAGTGGACAATGTGTTATTAATGGGAGTGTCGTCTGCTCTCTTCAAGAAATCATAATATTTCTTCTGCTTTCATCCATTCAAGAAAACTAAAACACCTATTTTAATAAGTTTGTCAAAATTTTCGCTCGTTTGAAAGCAATCACACGTTAAAAAATGCATCTCCATATGCATATTATCTCCAATATCTTAAAAAAGTAAAAAAACCGAACGGCGAAAAAATTAAAAGCTAACACTGTTAATGAGCCAATCGGTTAAGATTATGCTAAAACAAAACAGTTCGTTCATCTTTATCAAGTGAAAAACCATGCAAAAGGCCTAGAGAATTATACCAAATTGACTTCGTAAAGAATGCCGAACATCTCATTCACGGGGAAATAGAAAAATGGAGAATATTTTCCCACTAAACCTTTGTTTTGAAAAACTTCCTACAACCAAAATCATGGAAGTTATTCTACTGCTGACACTTTTTCATCATTACAATGTTTTTACTTTGGGGGGGAAAAAAATGAGAGACATCAAAAGCTAAAATTTAACAATCAGAGTTTAATGACTTACAGCAATAGTTCCTTGTCTTGGATATTTGGTAGACGCAACATATGACGATTTTACCGTCAGAACGACAGCATTCATTAAATTTTTGGCGGCTTGAATTAAAGAAGTTGCACTGTCCAACTGAAAAAAAATTGGAAACGTTGATATAGGAACAAAACAAGTGTGCCTCCAAAGGAAAACAAAGAAACATTTATCTTAAAGCTCACCCCAGACACAATTAATTCTCCGCTAATATTCTGCACGTCTGCTTTGACTTTTGAAGTGATATTTAACTGATGGCAGTAAAGTGCAATTCTCTGCAAATAAGCCAGAAGATCTTTTTTGGTGGAAGACTCGGGACATTGGTCAGCGATTTGCCTGGTGAGTTTGTCGAGTTTAGTGCCGGCCTCTGAAATCTTTTTGGCGGCATTGATAACATCCATTGTTGTTTTCAAAGGACCGCGACCTCTGCAAGCAATAAATAAACAGTTGATGATGGCAATGTGTAGCGCAAACGAATCATCATAAAATTCAAGAAATTTACCTCGTGAAATCAGTCATTTCCATCATTATCATGCACATGTGTTTGGCCAGTACGATGATGTCATTGCCCTTATCGTCCCATTTTGCAACTTCCAAATCGAATTTCAGTTTCTCACTCTTGAAGTATTCCACTTGCTGAGCAATTTTCTGCTTGTCTTCTTCCGTCATCTTCCTCATTGCCTCCTGTAAACAGTTCATTTTGCTATGAGTTTTAGTTTGAAAATTCAATTAATTAAGGAGAGAACACCCACCCTAGCAGTGGTGATTCCACTTATGTCAGGGTACTCATCCACTCCATGAGGATCGCCAGTGTGAGCACTCGCTGAAATATTTAAACAAGAACATTACCACTTTTAATCAACCTCTTTTTCAATAATAAATCTATACCACTCACATTTACTTCTCGTTTCATATATGTAATGATCGTCGAATTCAATGTCATCCGGATCCAGTTCTTCATCGGTCTGAAAATAACATCGATAATAGTTAAGGATGTATAAATATTTCTTTTATTTAAATTATATAACAAACTACGCACCCTATTCATTAATACAGCCCGACGGATTTCTCGTACTCCATCGTACACCAGACGCGATGCATCAATGAATTCATTCTCATCCACATCTTTATTTGGATTTGATGATAAAGCAGTGACTGCTACTTCAACTCGTTGTGCAAAATTTGGCATCACTTTAAAGAGATATAAACTTTAATAAGGAGGGGTTTATAATGAAGTTAAATAAATTGTCTTCCCAATGTACCTTGGTCTCTCAGTACTTTTACAGCTTCGAGCACTCTTTCGGTGTATATGCCGGGCTCGTAATTATCCATTTCCGCTCCCACTACGTTGCAAACTCTTGAGGAACGGCCTCTTATTGCTCCCGCTGTTCGATCCAATGTGTCTGCATCGCCTTCTTGTAGCGCTAGCACGCACTTGTTCACGTCCTCCAAGATATGATTTTCTAAAAAAGAATACACAATCATTTCTCCGGTTTTAAATTTAGGTTTTCACAATTTTTGTCTCAATCATACCTGACACTGCTAAAAAGTCATCGATGGTTGTGATATCATCAACCGCTTCAGTCAGAATGCGAACCTGATTTTCCCAAGCATCTTTGAAAACATCCATATTTTCCTGAGCTACTTTCGACCTCGGTCTGGCCGCCAGAATATGAGCCGCGTTTATGACCTGAGGAAGTTTAAAAGGATATTCGTAAGTTTGATATCAAACCAACTGATCAGACTTTATATATAAACTGTTGACATTTCACCTGTGGACATAAGTTTTCAATCTGCGCTGCAGCGTATCGCACCATTTTAACTCCGTCCTCATTTCCGGACATGCTGCAAGCAAGGTTTGCCACTTCCACCAGCTTATTAGCATGTTCTGTAAAAACGAGGGAGTATTCCTCCACCTCTTTTTCATTTCCTGCTTTTGCTGCTTCTATGAGCACCAGTAAGGGAACATTTGTTTCCAGAAAGCTAGAATTTTACATAACTTCAAGTTAGTAAGGTACAGTATAAACTCATTGAAAAAAAAATCAAACCAAACGGGCCTAACCTGTCCGAAACATGGTCGACCACAGCCTTTCGAAGCTGTCGTCTCAGATCTCTCGTTTTCCTGCACATATTGTCCATGGCTCTCTCCAGGCCCTCACTCGGTTCTTTCACTCCCATCTTTAATCAAAAATATTTTAAATGATCAGTAAATAATAAAATGTAACTTAATCAAATTTGCTATGCTTACATTGGACATATATTCGGAGAGCAAATCTTGCAGAGCTTGCCTGACTGCATTGCATTCCGCAACGATACGTTCTCTGCGTTCGTCCCTTGTGCATGATGAATCTGCCATTAAGGCTGCACCACTAATAATGCTTTCCAAATGCTCCTCTAAAGAAGGTCTCAAACGAACCTCATTATAAGTTAATGGATCCATAATTATCCTTGCCTAAATAAAAAATTTTTAATCAAAATTTCCAGGCAGTACAATTTAAATTCTAAATGAACAAAAAAGTATTTTACATCAAACTCATCCAGAGCAGCAGCCAGTTCACCAGGACCATGTCTAGTTGGATTTTTTCCTTGAGCAACATCAGATATGGTGTTGACAGCCTCACAAACTTGCTTAAATACATAATCCCTATTAGCTTTGGCAGCTGCAAGTTCAGGATGACGGACATAAACTTTTGAAGCAGTCAAAAGCATTGTTGAATGTTTTTTCAGAACAGCTCTAGCTGCTGCCAGGTCATCTCTAAGTTGAGAATCCTTAAGTTCCTGTTGCCTCTTTGCAGCAAGGTTCATTAAATCTGATGCATTTTTTCCAAAAGCCCTAATACTGTCAACCAATTCACTGTGACTGGTGGCATTTTTCACTTTCTCTAAATCATCTTCAACCTACAAAAAAGCAATTTGTTAAAAACAAAAAAATAATAAAAAACTAATTGCTAAAATATGTTCAAAAGAATAAAAGAAACTGTACCACTCTTAAAGATTTCAAAAGCAAATGCACATCCACCATGTCAGCCAAAATTAAAAGACGAGTGACTGCAGAAAGTAAATTTCTTGCAGCTCTAACCATATTTCCTCTTTTGATGGACTGACAGGGATCATCAGCAAATTCTCTGGCTGCCAATGACATTGCTTCACCTGTCTTTCTCACTTCTTCAACTGCAGCCAACATCTCCTGCTTAATATCAGGATTTTCATAAGCTATAATATTTCCTTTTTCAATGAAGTTCTCTGTTGCTTTTTCTACTGCAGCCACTAATACATGAGCTCTTTTTGAACGCCCTTTTTTCTTTTTTGAAGGTCCTGTAGTATCAACAAGTGTTGTAACCTAAAATTTGGAAAATCAAATACATTTAGATAAAATATTTAGAAAACATTAAAAAAACATTTACATTTCTTTTTATTTACCTAACAGATATTTTTACATTACAGTTTGTTACATATGCATATATATTGAGCTCAGAATTCATTAAATTTCAATTACAAATTGGAAATAATCAGAAAACTGTGATTTAGACAAAGTGAAAGTTTAGAGAAAAATAATTAAGTAACCTATAATTATTTAAAAATTATATTACCTGAAACACCAGTGGTTCTAATGTTTTCTCTACAGACATTGTGCGAATTTCCAGACGCTTCGGATCCCATTTAGGGGCAATTGTTCCAAAATGATCTGTCATCTTTCTCTGCTAAGAATCAATTAAACAAAGAAAATGTTAATGCCATTGTAAAGCCTACTTACACTGTAATTGTGAAAAAGGCAACTAAAACTAAGAAAAAACAATCAGATTGGTTTTAAATATGACATTGTCTTAAAAAAGTATTATAAATATTTTATAAATACAAATTTTAGAGTATGAAAGTAAATTACAGACGAAATGGATTTTGATAATAAATTATTGCAGCTGTATGAGGAATTAATAATTTTGGAAACTTAATTTCATTCTGGCAAATTTTTAGAAAACGAAATCGACTTACTTTAATAAATACTTCTTAAACCATTCAAGTTTTTCGATTTTTAGTAGCCTCTTATCTTGGGTGGGTCGCAGAAACAAACAATTTCATACTATGTGACTCAGTTCCTACAAGCATTCCATGAAAATGTTTATCCTATGTAAAGCTTATAGTAGACAGGTTTATAAAAATAATAATGTTCAGAACGTACTTTCGAGAAAGCGGTGAATTCTTCAGTATAAATTAAGGGACATAAGGTAAGTATCACATGCCAAGTTTGAAATTAGACTTAGTGTAGAAATTCAAGGAAGAATTTTACGCCATTTTGTAACTGAGTACCTGAGTTATGAATCATAAAGTGATCTAAGCTGTATATGTAACCCAAATACTTCGAAAAAGATTACGTTTTACTATAAAAATTTGTATAAGGCCCTTATTACCGTATAAAGAAATTATATTGTAATAAGTTTCTTAGCATAACTTAATATTTGTCTTTCACTAGGAAGCGGCATAATGAAGTCGGTGTTGATAACAGGTTGCAACAGAGGAATAGGATTGGCATTAGTAAAGCATCTGGTTAATCTGCCAACTCCTCCGGAGCATATAATAAGTACTTGCAGAAACATCGAAAAAGCAAAAGAGTTAAGAAATATAGCCGATATTCATAAAAATGTACACATTCTAGAAATAGATGTAAAAGATTTTGATAAATATCCTGACCTAATAAAAAAAGTAGAAAATATTACCGGTGATGATGGCCTGAATGTGCTAATAAATAATGCAGGGGTATCGTCAAAATTTACTAGAATTGGCTTAGTGAAAACAGAACAGATGACTGAAGCTCTTTTAGTCAATACAGTTGCACCCATCATGCTGGTTAAAGCAAATTTGCCTTTGCTGAAAAAAGCCTCACAAAAAAACAGCAATTTACCAATGGGAATATCTCGGTCTGCTATTATTAATATCAGTTCAATTTTAGGCTCAATTGAAACAAACAGCGACGGAGGATTTTATCCTTATCGTTGCAGTAAGTCTGCATTAAATATGGCCACTAAATCTTTGAGTGCAGATTTAAAAAGTGATAATATCTTAGTTGCAAGCATTCACCCAGGTTGGTGTAAAACAGATTTGGGAGGTAAAAATGCACCTTTAGAAGTTGATGATGCAGTGAAACAAATCATAGAAACCTTAAAAACATTAAAGGAAGAACACAATGGAGGTTTTTTTCAGTATGATGGGTCAGCTTTACCATGGTAGAGTGTAGACTTAAGAATTCTAATTTTAATTTTTATACATTTAAAAATATAAAATTGACATTTAGAATAAAAAATTTTATTGGTTTTTAAAACTAGAGTATAGGCCTTTCATATTGCAATTTTTCCTACATGATTTTAACTTTTTAAATCCCAAAAAATTTGTACTTCTTGAAGTGTATCTAGAGTTTAATAAACCTAGAGGTTATTTTCAAGTATAAATAATGAATATATTTTTTATATCACTAAACATCACTTTAATTCTGAGAAAATAACAGTGTAAAAGGATGTTTTTTATTCAAAAATAGTTGACATGTGTATGGATGTCTTAAGGTTTGAGTCTGATCACTGAAGAAGGTGCTTTGCATTCATTCCTTAAGCCAACTTAGATCTAAGGCTGTTAAAAGTATTTCTGGAATAAAAAATAAGTGGAAAAAATTACTATCATATTTTTAAAATTGACAAAGTAATAATGAGAATTTATTTAATATTAAAAGTAAAACATTGAAGATATTTACCTTCAGACACTGCACTCAGAAATTTATAGTGGTATTTTCTGAAATTTAAGCTTTGATAAACTAAAACCAAATTGAAGCTGACTCTGTGGAAGTAGCAAAGATTTATTTACAACTGTACTTCTATTCTTTATTCAACTTTTTCTTCAATTCTTAAATCATCTAATTGCTGCTTCAGTTCGCCGTATTTTTTCTGAAGAACTTTCTCCCTTTCAACTTGTCGATTCACATCTTCCGTAAGTGCCTGTAAAAAAAAAAAAAAATATAAACCAAAATTCCAAATTTGAACTTTCAAATGTTATATTTTGTTTAAAGTACTTACTTGTATTCTGCGCGGAATGGCCGCTTCTTCCTGATGTTTTAGGAATTTAAATGTCGACAACTCTAAGTAAGCTTGCTCCGTTTGGTCATACAAATCCTGCAGCTGTTTTAGCAATGCCTGTCCTCGAGACTGAAAAAAATTCGACAGCATAATTTCATTAAAAACTCGCATTGGCATAATTCTTAATCTAATACTTATTATCTGCTAGAAACGTTGACCTACCTGATAACCGCCTGTTAACACTTTCAATTTCTTTTCCATTTTGGCAGCCCTTTTCGCTTCGCGCGTCATGTGTCCTCTGTTTTGTTCCAATCGTTTCTCCAAAGATTCCAACCGATCTTTCTTACTTGCTAAACTGGCTCTTGTGTATCGACTTTGAGACGGTAGAAACAACACCTGAATTTTGACATCAATATTCAACAATAAATTTAATTTGTTCAACCTCAATATAACAGTCAAGAGTCTGCATAATTTTAAAACAACCTGGGCCAGACATTCCTCCCAAACTTGGGTGTATGATTCTAAAGAGAGCTCTCCATGACCCATTCCTTGCTTGACAACATCCATTTCTTTTTTGAGAATCTCTTTTGCCTTCTCCAAATCTTGTTGAGAATATGTATGATAAGGGTATTGCTCTAGATAAGCTAAATGTTGTGCCTGGTTGATGACCTGTCTTTTATGAGCTAATTGTTGCGGCGTCGGCGAAAAAACAGCATCGTAATGTAACATTGTTATCATTTCCCGTTTAATTAATTCTTCTGCCTGAAATTAGATAAAAATTGGGCTTACAACTTATTTTGTGCTTTTTATTGGCTTTTAAATTGGCTTACTTATTTATGTTTGGAAATTGTGTAAAATTTATAAAAAAAATATATTTACCTTTTGTAAATCAGTCAAAGGTACATCACTATAAGGGGGTCTTAATACAGTCATATTAACATCGTTAGGACGGGGGAAATCTCTTTGAACTACCTGAGATCTGCTTTTTAATTCTTTTTCACCTGCAAATATTAAACAATATCATCATTAATTAAAATTTGCAGCCAAACGTTTAATGATAAACGGTAATACGTACGCTTTGCTTTTTGCTCAGCAAGAAATTTTGCATCCACATCAGCTTGGTCTTCAACAGTAGCACTCTCAGGCTGTGATGGCTCAACTGCTTCGTCCTCAGGTACAACAATTTCATAATCATTTTTAGGAGCTGGTAAAAGACTTAATCCTGTTCTTAACTGTTCCTTCATTTGCCTTAATACAAGAGGAGTCTCACTGCCTTCTAAACCTTCCTCCGGATTAATATTTAGTTTATCTCGCAGAGGGGTACTGAGTGCTCCAGTACCTTTGGCACTAATTGAACCAATTGGTGTGTTAAAACCTGTGCCGGGAGTACGGCCTAAAATAAAAGATTTATTAAGCAAACAATTTGGTGACAGCTCTACTGAATCTTCTTAATTATGAATGTTATTTTTGCACCTTCTGAATGATGAGATCGAAATGGTGTAGTCAGGACTGTATTCGGCGTTGTAATTAATTCTTTTCTTGGAGTGATTCCCCCAAAATCTGTATTTTGCAATTCTGTATTTAGTCCACCTTTTAGTGGGGTGTCAACATGTGTTAGTGCCATCATATTTTGAGCCTCCTGCAAATTGAAAATGATATTGAAACATCTAAATAAAATACTTGTCAAAATTAAATGCCTATTTATTAATAATACCTGTAATATTCTGTCAGTCTGTGGTGCTGGAGTCCTGGGTGTCACAGCACCAGTTCCAGGTGCTAAGGAATAATCAGCAAGAAGAGTATCAGATGCTTGAATACCACTTTCACTTGCAACATCTCTTGCCATTTCGCTTGTTCTACCAAATTTAACCACTTGTTGGAGCTCTTGATCGGATATTTGTGGTTCTGGCAGAACTAACTTGCTCCTCTTTTTTACAGGATCTTGCCCATGCAACATTGCTGCAGGTACATCATTTTCCTTTCTTTGCTTTAGTTTTTGTTTATCTTTCCTTCTATCTTTTTCCTCTTTTTCTGACCTGAAAAAGTTTTTCCATTTAAAAATTAAATTATTAACTTCACGTAAATTTACATCTTTTAATACCTTAATTCCCCATCCAAATGTTGCTGACGCAAGTGGTGAAAATCCAAATTTGCATTGTCAATAGTTTCTTGTGAAGTGTCATAAAAACCCAAAGCTGGTCTCTTTTCAAAAGGTATCTCAGCATTGTAATCAACGCCACGTTTCCGTTTCTTATGAGCTGAGACATAAATACCAGCAGCACGAAGCTCCCTTCGTTTCTAAAGTATACAAAGTATATGCTATAATAATGCATCTCAAATTCTTCATTTTTGCTGAAAATTCTGAGTTAACAAACCTGCAAAGCTGCCAGTCTCCTGGCTTCTTCTAATTGTTTTTCCCTTGCTTTTCTTTTGGCCTTTTTTCCTTGAGTATTAGCTAGCCTGGCTCTGGCCTCTGACAGCATTTCCAACTCATCTTCATCCATGTCCTTGGGATCTGGTCTGGCTGGCTTTGTTTCAGGATTTGGATCAATTTCTCCTGGTTTTAGTTTCCTTGGATCATCACCAGCATCTTCAACCTCCTCCTTCAATTTACAGTTAATTTAGAAAAAATTTTAAAATACAGGTTTTATACACATTAAGTTGTATTCAAGTAACTTTCCAAATTGATTTCATAATTTTGCAGTTACTTTTGTCGGTTCTGTATTTCCTTAAGATGGATTAGATATACTACTTATGACTAAAATGAGACATATTACCTTTTTTTGAGCTTGGTCCAATAAATATTCATATCTTTCAAGACACTGGGCTGCAGTTCGTCCAATAATAGGGGCTATTGTTCTCCATTGGGTGGGCATTAATTTAGCTAAGTGTAATAATTTTTCATCTTCTTCTCTACTCCATTCAGTCTTTTTAATGCTAGGATCAAGCCATTCATACCACCTAGCTTTACATTGTTTAGCTGATTTTCTGTGCAATAAGGAAGCAATTCTTGACCACTGATTTTTCCCATATTTCATAACAGCAGCCTTAAGAATTTCATCCTAAAATGAATAATATAAGTATTAAATTTATGATTCCAAATCATTTCACCAGGATCTAATATGATATACGGCTTATACTAATAATTTTGAAAAAATGCACGAAAATACTTATTCTATTTAAAGAAAAAATTCCATACCTCGGTGTTTCTCCACACACCACCTTTTATCATAATCCGCGGCATTTTAATAGTAAAATATTACAAACTTGGGTTAGAGAAATTACTTATTCAATAACGTTAGGTATCAATCACAACTGATTTACACGAGTACCAACTTTAAAGGGAAAAAGTATGAAGGAATCTTTTTAAGTTTACAAAGGTTTGAAGTGTCTTACTCTATGGAGATCATTTCCCGGCAAAGAAGTATATAATTCGACTTATTCCTATTAGAACTTTAAACGATGGGGTTATCTTCTGTTCAAGAGTATTTATTTAGTTATTTAAATCTAAAGAAAGTAATACCTTTGAAATTAATGGTGGAAATATTGGAGGAATCCTTAAATACTTTAGGTTTAGATACGACTTCAGTAAAGGAAAAGCTAGCAGGGGAAATAATACAAATTAATAATTCCATTCAAAAATATAATTTGGAGATAGTTGAATTGACAGATGAAATAACATGCGAGAAATTAGTTATACTTGTAAATACAGGAGATAATAAAACGGGGTAAGTAATTTTACCACCAAGACCAAATTTTACTATCAATCAAGGAAATATAATAGGTAAGCAAACTAGATTTTAAAGACGTTTTTCAGAAATAATGTAATAATTTTTTTCAGAAAGTCTCTGTTCTATAATGAAAGCACCGTTCATTTTTTTTCCAAAATTGTGGAAGAATGTGTGCTGTCTGAGGAAGGTTACCTCTCTGAAACTCATTGTTTAAATTTAAACACCCAGACTAAGATTACAAAATCTGAAGCTCAGTGCATCTTAGACAAACTTATCAAAGATAAATGGCTTGACTCCACAGTTAGTATTGCATTTATGGTAGTATTAATAGCGAATAATTTTAACCCCCAAGTTTGGGGTTTAATTTCTCTATAAAGATGTCTGTCTTGAAAAATTAAGAAACCTGTAAGTAACCCACAGAAATTTCTTTTCAGAATGATAAGATTTCTTTGGGGATGAGGAGCATAGCTGAACTAGAACGAAATATTAAACTGCATTTCCCAAATGATGTGAAAAACTGTCCTTTTTGCAAACTTTTGGTTGTGCAGGTAAGAACAGTTACATACAAAAGTTACAAAAGTTGCATTTTAATTAATGGCCAAATTTTTTAGGGATATATTTGTAAGAAATGCAAAATTAAATGCCATTATGCTTGCTGGAAAAAATATTTCAAACTTTCAAAAAAAAATTGTTTGTGCCCCAGTTGCAAGGAATTATGGAGTGACATACCTGCTCACCTGGAAATTGAAAACTCACAAGAGGAGAGGGATACCATCACTAGTAGCCATCCACAAAAAAAGAAAAAAAGAAGTACTTAAGTTGAACCTTCAATTTTGAGACTTGTACATGCAGTATTGTAAATATCTAAATAAATATAATTATTTGTAAGACTTATGTGGGCCATGTATAAATTATTACTTAAATACATACAGATAATTTATTGATAATATGATGAGAGCCTAAAGAGGAATTTTTTGAATTTTCAGTTATAATCAAAGAAATAAAATTATTTTATTTTTTACAATAATTTTTAACTCAAACCTAATGAATAAGTGGATTAATAAATACAACCCATTATTGCTTCAAATGTGCCAGTAAGATGTTTCCAGTGGTGGTTTATAATAAAATGAATTTATAAAAAAATTTTTATTCCACTATAATTTTATAAAAAATCTTTGCCTTAGAAAGTGCAAAGATAATAAAAATACAGTAATAAATCATGAATTAGCTCGTACTCAAATTAAAGATTTGAAAATTTTCCCGGCAAATTGAGATATTATTAACTAGATCGCTCATAACTTTTTTTTCTGAGTTGAGAGCCATAGATTTCATGTCCAGTAAAAGACTCTTCCTTTTAGAATTATTTTCCAGCTCAACAATTTTGCTTTGAAACCAATCAATGTGGTTTTCAATCATTTTTTAAACTTCTAACTTCTGAACGCTGAGAATGGTATAAAAAAATCAAAACGTGATTAGGTGCTGCCAACATTCCTGCATTTTTAGTTGTTGGCACCTTGGTTTTGCAGAAAATTCTAATTTGTTGAAAAATTTTTTGTGAATTAAAAAAAAGAAATTTCATTAGTAAAATTTAAGGAAATGGTAGTCTAATGTGGTCATTACTTCCTGTAAGGATTTTCTCGGACTGTTTATTTAAGTTAAAATTTTTTACATACAATTTTTTCTTTCCTAATGACAAAAATGCCAAAAAAAGGAGACTTCAAATGTTCATTTTTTATATTTTGTTTTTTTTTTATGTTAAAAATCTTGTAATTTTGACTGCTATTTTACTTACTAAAAAAGTTTTTGGCAGCCAGAAATCACAGGAACTTAATAAATTAAAATCCATGTTTAAAATTATAACTCCTTATATAGTAATTAGTCCTATAAGTCTAAAAATGTCCGTTGAATTTGAACTTTAAAAATTTTCTAATCATTCATAATTGCTGAATTCTTTGAATTTCATTCTTCTTTCCCAGTGTTTTCATTAACTCAGTGGTAATAATTTTCACGCAGTAGTTACATTTGAACGAATGTTTAATTATTCACAATACGTTGCTCTATTGAAAACGCCGCTGCTGGAAATACAGCAAACTTCATTCCATGAATTTTTTTTCTGAAAGTCCAAATGTTTAATTGTTAGTTATTGCAAGCATGAGAAAAAAATGATTGAATATTAAAGTTTACAAAAAACTGAATTTGGTTCTTTTTAAATTTTTGTTCTACGAATTTTAGCGGAAAAGAATGTTAAACAACCTTTAACTTCTGTTATATAATTCAAATTTATCACTTAAAAGTGCCAAGATAAATAGTGCTTAAATTTGGCATTGTTACAACTGAAAATTGTCATGGACTTAAAATGGTAATCAGGTTTTTATTTTTATTTTTAAAAAGGATGTTGTAACATTATTTTATTTTCAAGAAGGATTTTTGGTGAATTGAAAGGAAAATCAGTAAAAACTTTTTATAGACAAATGATGCTTAGTTTTTGGCTTCAATTCAATTCAAAGTGAAACAAAAGCCATTGTTAACAGTACTTTAAAATTAGGGATTTTCACTTATAATAAATATGTATTGATTAATAAAATTTTGTATTTTTAATTTAATGTAATGTAACTGTATTTAAGTAAAGCTTTGTTTTAACAAAAATATTTTTTGTTTAGGTTAGGCATATTTGAAGATTAAGGGCAGTGGTCTGGAGATATTGAAATAATGGAAAAAGAACCAAGAATTAATATTAAAGAGCCTCTGTGGGATCAGAGCACATTTTATGGAAGAGTAAGGCACTTTGCTTTTGTGACTGATCCAACAACTGTGCTTGTGTCGGACAAGAAACTAGATGAGGCTAAAACTCTTTACGAGCAATATGCGTAAGCTATGATATTTTATGTGGATTCTGATGAAAAGGTGTATTAAGATTCATTAGAAATTTAATATATATTTTTTTTGCAGTGCTGGATGTGAACCTGAAGGGACAACATTAAAAGATGTTATTTATGCTAAGAAACTGTATGAATCCAGTTTTCATCCTGATACTGGAGAAAAGCAGAACATTTTTGGGAGAATGTCCTTTCAAGTTCCTGGTGGAATGTTAATTACTGGTGCCATGTTGCAGTTTTATAAGTAAGTTGATTATGCATTGTTTTAATGACATTATTAAAAAGTTTTATTTTAAAAGTTATTTAGTAATAATATTTATGAGTTGGACAGTTTAGTTTTTTTTTACAACAATAATAATGGCCTATATTTTTCTAGAACAACTACTGCTGTAGTTTTTTGGCAATGGGTAAATCAGTCTTTCAATGCACTAGTCAACTACACCAACAGAAATGCTAACTCTCCAGTGACTACTTCACAATTAGTTACAGCTTATGTTTCAGCAACAACCACTGCCCTAGTAGCTGCATTAGGATGTAAAAGAGTCCTTGCTAAAAGAGCAAGTCCTTTATTGCAGGTATCTCCTACCTTCTATATATTTACAGCTAAAACTATGTCACATTCTGAAAAAAAAAGTAGATTTTGAATATATTCTTTTATAATTATTTTAGCACTGTATATATAATTAGAGTAATTTGAATTTTGAGTATATTAATTTATAGTAAAGTTGAATGTATGATTTAAATTTACAACTAAGAATTTTTAATTTTTTAATTATAGAGATACGTTCCATTTGTAGCTGTGGCGGCAGCAAATTGTGTAAACATTCCTTTAATGCGACAAGGAGAACTAATGAATGGGATTGCATTGAGTGATGAAAATGGTAACAAAGTAACTGAGTCTCGATTAGCTGCTGTCAAAGGCATTTCCCAAGTTGTATTCTCCAGGGTATTCATGGCTTTTCCAGGAATGAGTAAGTTCTTTATTCTTCAAGCTTTTCATTTAAAAATTAAACAATAAGGCTTGTCTGTAATTAAAACCTGAATTGTTTCAGCTATTTTACCAGTTATTTTTGAAAAAATACAGTGCCAACCATGGTATTGCTCATACCCTAAGTTGCATGCACCTTTGCAAGTTTTAGGAGCTGGAGCTTTGTGAGTGCTCTTTAATTTTTCTTTTGTTTTTGGGAATGTTTTTATGATTTTTTCTAATCTTGATGTATCATTCCAGCTTGATATTTATGGTCCCCATTGCTTGTGGATTGTTCCCACAGAAGAGGTAAGAGTTAAAGTTTATTTCAACTTATTTCACTCTCTTTTTTGAGTGTGAATGTCATCATTCAATTTTTTTTTCCAGCTCCATTGATTACTGCACTCTAAAAAAATATGAACCTGAAGCAATTACAAAGTTAAAAAAGAATGTTCCACCGCCATATCCAAGGGAACTTTATTTCAATAAAGGTCTTTAATTTATAAATGATTTATCAGTAGTATACATGTAGTGAGCGGCTGGTACATAAATGTAGGAACATTAAATTACACATTCATCTGATAAAATTAGCTGCCCTGTTTACTTTTTTATATTTGATTATTGACAATTTACATTGCATAAATTTTTATGCATATGGAACTGTCCCAAAAAAATTGCTCTCTTGAATAACTGTATAATAGCCTTCTTATAATTTAATAATAATGGTACAGTTTTTTATCTCCTTAAAAAGTTATATTGTTATAATATTTATTAAAATTGATGTTGGGCTATTTATTAATATTGTTGACAACTTGATGTTGGACTAAAAATTAAATTCATGAGATATTGGAGATATTGAGATATTGGAGATATTGAGATATTGGAGATATCATGAGATATTGGAGATGGACCCTGATTGTCTCCCTCACCCTGCAACCCTAACGCATAAAGGGTTTCGAAGATTATTATGGTGATGGATGGGATAAAGTCAACTGGACAGAAATGCTTTAACTACAGATAGTTTTTATGTTCCGTTTCCAAATTTCCTCATAAGGATTTTTCCATTTTGATTAGTGTGTTCTATTCTTTCCAGTTCTTACTTGCCATTTTTATAAGATTTTTTATTTTAATTATTATTTGGTACTGAATAATACATGATACTTTTTTATAAGATGGACCTTAAAATTTTATATTACATTTTGTAAATGATGATTGGAAAGAACTTTATCAAAACTCTTGAAGACTGAAGCGTCAAAACCTCCGGCGATTATTTGAAGTTTTCAGTTGTGACAAACTCCATTGATCAAATCAATCTTATAAATATGATAATTAATCTTCGATTTGAGTAACTTTCTGTCACTGTGACAATCTGTGACTTGATCTTGCCCTTTTCAGAGTAATCCAATTCTCAGCAGCTTAAAAAAATATTTTTAATTTAATGAAAACTTTCAATGTGGGGAGCAATTTGATAATACATTAATGTTTGTGAGGGCAGTTCTTAGTATTGAGACTTGTTGCTTAGAAGACAATAAGTGGTTGTGACTTAAATACAATGTTTTTTAATTATGTAAAAATCATAATAAATATTTACAAGATACAACCTTTTAAACCTGTACAAGTTCAAATTTATTGCAGGAATTTATATTGTAAGTATCGTAAGTTCTTACTGTAATAAAAAAATTTTAATACTCACCTAAGGGCATTAGTTTTCCCTTTAACCTGATCCTTATTTCTTCTTAAAAAGGTTTGTTTTTGATTAAAGGATAAAAAAGCTCTTTAAATATACGAATTATTTTCAAATATATTACGGGTACATAAAAAACATACAATCAATAATTACGAAGAATCAAAAAGCGATACACAAAATGAGGGTATAGGTAAACGTGGACTGTATATAAATACTGAAACCAAACAAGCGAAATAAGACTGAAAATTAACGGATTTTAGTAACAGTCAAGTGAGAAATGTATAAAAAACATGACCGGTTTCTTTCCTTTTTTTTACTTAAAGTAATATATCTCAAAAATGCTTGCGATTTGATCAAATTTCATTATAAATTAGCAATCCAAAATATCGATTATCATTAAATTTTTAAAATTTAATTTCACATATCAAATATATGTTAAAATTGCTTTTGAAAAAAAGCAATAAATAATTCGTTTTAATAAATAATCCCGTCCGAATAAAAATCAACGGCGATCATTTCATTTATTTAAATAAACGTATTTAATTCGAATGTTTATTTATTATGATGCTGAATGTATTATTAAGCATCAAAGTCATTCAACAAATTTTGCCTGGTAAGTCGTTCGAACTCAGCTAGAAAAAAAACAGGTCAGTCAGCCAATTATTAAGATTTTCATCTTAATAATAGTTTTTTTTCGAACACAGTGCAGTGTAATTATTTAATGAAAGTGATAATTTTTTCTCGGATAAAATTAATATATTTCGTCTGGGATTTCTTTTTCAAATAGTATTTATTTGTTCCCAAATATGTAAGTTTCATTATTGGCAGCTTATTACCGTTCAGTTTATTACAGTGGAAGTGGTGGAAAACCGTTTTTAAACGTTTAATATACGAAATAGTCTGCTGTATTAAAAATTATAGAAATAAAACCTACAGTGATGCATGACTGCTTCTCAGTTAATTTGCATCACAATTATTAATGCACAACTAAAATGAAATAAGTCGTTATTTGAATAAATACTTCGTAATTGGCTATTCATGAAAGTATTTTTTTATTATTATTATTACATTATTATTCTTAAGAACTATGAAATAACTGCTTTCATTTGATCATTGCAGTTTAAAATAACTTTTGATTTATGAAACTAAAAATTTTAATGATTTACAAATGCGCGGTAATTAATTAAAAAAATGTTTAAAAAATCCCAAAAAATTTTGTAACCCCCCAACGATGAAATCCTTTTATCTTTTTTATAAATTATATAATATCATAAACATGCCGAAAAGTAATTTTGAGAAATTAATCCGAAATTCATTGTTTTTTTATGAGTTTTATTTTCAATAGTTAATAAATAAGGATATTAAGTAATTGTATACATTAAAACATCGAATCAGTAAAAATGCAGTAAGTGGACAAAATGATAAAAATAAAACTTCATCAACATTATTCATTCCCATACTTTCGGAAAGCTTTGATTTTGGACGTTTAATTTTTTATTAAAAAAACTTATTCAGACAGATTTTCTTTTGTGAAAGAAAGTTATACCCTATAAAAGCGTAGATTTTATCGTTTAAGTGCTTTACCTAAAACTTCTTTTGCAATTAAACGAATATGACCGGTCATTTCTTTCTCGAATTCTCGTACACCTATTGCAAGAATATTATTTTTGGCAATAAGCTCAGTTGCAAATTAGATGAGGTTTCTCTTTACAAAGAATTAAATTCTTTTCTCAACCTGGAATCTTTGAACCTTCGAATCCGTTTCTTTCTTATCGTTACTTCGTAATGATTAATAACCATCAGCCACATTTTACCTAACTTATGTTTATTTTGGGCACCCGTAACGATTTTTGGCTTAAAGCTTCCACAATTAAATTTTCAAGTAGAAAACTTAAAACGCCGCCAATTCTCATTTAAAAAGAGCAATTGTTTTAAGTTATTGATTAAGTTTCCCCGTGAATAACAAAGGTAAATTTGAACTTTTCCGAATAATTAAACGAAAATTGGTTTTTGGAGATTCCAAATATTTGCATAATGTGTTTTAGGACCGCGCTTAAATTCTGACTTAAAGTACTTCGCGTGTGACTCAGTCGTTTTCGTTGAAAAATTTTTTTGCAAACGAAATTACTGCGGCGGTGAAACGAACCGCTGCAGTGGAAAAATAAAAAAAAGTTATTATTCTAACAATATGAAACTTTTCAAACGCTCTTACGGCCTGCTTCGACGAACCAATCACGAAAACAGCTCGGCAGGTACAGCGTAAGAGCACTCGCTTTTTACCTTATTTAATAAGTCTTTGTTACAATTTTCGCTATGAAATTCGCCTCGACAAAGCGATAAAAACCCGGACAAATGACAATTTTCACTTTTCAATAATATTTCCCTCCCTCTAGGTATCTAATAGTTCTGCCTGCAGATTTAAAACCTTATTTTTATCGTAAACGTAGAAACAGAAATTAATTTAACTATGATACAACGTCGACCTCACCGGGCGAGGAGTATAAATCCGGTGATATTATACCTTCTCCTCGCTTCGCTTCCGTTGTTGCCTGCCTGATGGCCTCCTTGTATGGTCCTCTCTTTTTTTTATTATATCTTATCTGAAATTTTACAAGAGCAATTTTAAAAGGCTGATATCATTGAAAAGGTTTGAGACGACGGCTGTAAATATTACGCAATCACATCATTTGCGAATGCGAAAAAATTAGAGGTCTCAAAATGGGACCTTTTATGTATGTTATAACGAATAATTACTGTATGGGGAATAAAAGGCAAATCCTCTTCGAACTTAAGAGGCACTGAGTTAAACAAAAGACACCCAAAAACTTAAAAATACATTTCAAGTGGACCCATTGAAGCGAACCGATTTATTTTCAAATACGTCTGCTTTGTCACTCTCGAAGGTATTATCATAAGGTTCCTACCTGAAAAGTTTCTAAAAAAGGATTAAGTTGATCACATGACATTAGAGATGACGTTGACGATCCGTACCAGGCGACGTGGGCCTGAGGCGATGTGCATGCGCCGTCATCTTTTAAAGATTTCGTGATACTTAGTACCTGGAAATTTCAAAACCGTTTTTAGGACCCGCATGTCTCTTTCTACGGACGCTCTCCCGCCTTCCTTCGTTGGGCAAGGCACTTACTTTTCCTGGCCACCAGGGAAAACCGTGAATCTTCCCCCAAACGACATCGCCCACGGCCATTAATCTTCCATCGCTTGTCTGACAGGAGCTTATGGTCTGCGTGGAAATTCTCATCATGAGAGGGTTCCCCGGAAAGTCTGGAACTGTGTCCGAATGGTCGTCCGATGCATCCGAATTGCTCGGACTTTTCGATCCGCTCGACGACGAATCACACCTCATATAAGCGTTTGCGTTCAGTCTTTTTAAACTAATCGAAAGCTTCTGCTTCAAGCACTGCTCTCGAATATTTTCGTCTTCTTTTCCCTCCGCCGTGTTCGACGTCGGAACTTCCTCCTCCGCTTCTTTATGCTTCCGATCTTCTTTATGCCGCTTTTTATGCTTCACTTTGTGTTTGTGCTTTCGAGTGTGTAGAACCTCGTGCGCGGGGGACGAATTTCCTACGAGGGTATGTCGGGGAGAATTGTTACCCCCTAGGGTGTACCTAGGCGATGAACAACTTATAGCATATCTGGGGGACAGGTTTGGGTACCTGGGAGAGGCCCCGCCCAACGACCGAACGGGCGAGGTGCCCCCTAATACTTTCCTTCTGGCCTCTTTCTTGGCCTTTTTCAAAGCCTTCTTGGCTGCCTTTGCACTAGCATCTCTTTTCGTTTTCTCCTTTTTCTTATCCTCTTCTGCCTTTTCCGGTGGAATGTAACTTTGCACCTTGGCCGGAATTTTAAGTACAGTCCCTTCTCCAGTCCCGGAACCGAAAGAAATTTTAATTATTGGAGTAGTCCGAGATTTTAAATTTCCTCCTTTTTTATCTGAGAATTTCTCCTCGAAAACGGTTTCATCCCACAAATCCTCCATAGAACCCACACTCCTTTTCTTCCGAAGAACTCTTCTCACATTGGTTGTGGAGTCGGCATCGCAAATTTCTCCTTCCTCCTGCAGGATGGCCAAAGGATCGTCGGTGCACAGAGGATCTTGCTCTTCAGGTCCCTCGACCACCAGCCCGTGATCCGTTTTCACAATATCCACTGGAAGGATGGGCTCACTTAGTTTTTCTATGGAATTAACGTCCAAGGAATATTCGGTGGCCACAAACTTCGGTTCGGTCAAAGCTTTTTCATTGGCCGTTTCGGTAATCGGTATGGACAAGGGATCTTGATCTTCTGTGATGTCACTAGTTTTGGTATCACCGAATATTGTCAAATTATCACTTCTAGCATCGTTTTCCGTTTCGGAGTCATTTTTTATCCAATAATTTCCCACAATTTTAATTTTCACTTTACCGTTCATCGCGTTCGATATTTCATTCGGCTGAAGTCTCGACAATGTCGGAATGAGGGATGAACAAAGTTTTTTATTTTTACCATCGGAATAATCAGCGTGATTATTTTTCTTGGGTTGTTCCCTATAATTGTCAGGAAAAATGGGTCGAGGAGAAATTTCTCCGGCTGAACGCAGTCTTCGATCTCCGCGGGGCAGTTTCGCTGGGGGCGCATCCGGGGGCGAAGCGTCTGCTCCCTTCTTTTTTCTTGCTGAAAAATCTACGTTTTCCGAATTTTCGTTGCAAATACCCCGACACTTTGAACACAAAACCTGACGAGGTCGCAAACGAACCGTCATGCGAGCGTTTTTGAACCTTGCAGGAGGACGAATGTTTCTCTTTAGAGCAAACCTTCCATTTGTAGGCATTGGCTTCTCTTGAAAGTAGGTAAATCTTTGACTTGCACTGAATAATTTGTCTTCTGCTTCTTCCAGTTGTGTTGCTGTGCCCAGGGGCGGCATGATATGTGGAGGTGGCACTATTCCACATGGCAAGTGCCTAAAAATAAAATTTTTAATTTCTAATCAAAGCTACAAAAAAAAAATAATACATTGATCATATTATTCTTTTGTAAAATCCTTCTCAAATTCTACTAAAAATTTAAGATTTTAGTTTTAAATAAACTAAGATTCAAGTAAACAATTAAGCAATACATCTCAAAAACAATTAAAGTTTAAATTTTTGTGCCATAAAAATAAAATATTCAGGTAATAACCCTTAATATAGATAAAGAAAGTAGCTCATTTATCATACAAGCAATCCAGCTTATTTATGGGTAATATATTTTTAAAAACTTGACTTTTATATTGACACATTTTACAGATTTGGTAAGGGTCTTAAAAGTTCCTAATAAAATTATATTCCTTCTACTGATTATTTTTAAATGCCCTTTTAAAGTAGGAATTCAAGTTTTTAATATTGGAACATTCAGAAAATTTGAGATGCAAAGTTCTTTTAAATCTAGAAAATATTCCGTCATCATTATTTCTAAGAAGTTATCACTTCAATAATCAGGCCTGCATACCATCCGCCCATTGATGATTACTCACCACCATTAAAGAGACTCAACGGCGTGAAACGCCACATTTATAAAACAGGCTTTTTCGATGGGGGAAGAAAAAGAAAATGAAGAAAAATATATTTGCAAAAGTAATTAAGTTTTTATTAAAACTATGAAAAACAAGAATAAAAACATAAAGGCCACTTCGGCAACTTTTTAACATCGTGTAAACGATATCTTACTTTTTTGTGGAATCAAGTAGAACTCCTTGAAATAATTTATTATCAAATGTAAAAGACACTACTAAAATATCAGGAAGCACTTCCTCGACATTTACTATGATTTTCGAATTTTTTTTTGGATAGTTAAATAGTTCTGTTAAGTCTTCCGCCATGTTACATTTTTTATTGATGTAATGAAACTTAGTAGACCAGGAGGCTTTGTTGTTTTCTACTGCCACGAAACAAAGTACATCACTTAATTCACGAATGACACGTTAAACATAAACAATGTTATTAAAAGTTAACATTTTTGACTTTTGATAATGAAAAAACCAGTTAGCTCTTCATTTTTAATTTTTTTGTTATACCGCGTATCTTCTGTTTTTATTGTTCAAACATATTATGTTCCTGATGAATATTGGCAATCTTTGGAAGTCGCCCATAACATGGCTTTTGGTTATGGTTACTTGACTTGGGAATGGAAATTCGGCCTGCGAAGTTATCTCTACCCATCATTTTTTGCTTTTGCTTATAAGTGCCTTGAGTTTTTTCATCTAGATTCTGTTTACTTAGTTATTTTAATCCCTAAATTACTTCAGGCCTTTTTAACCGCATTGTCAGATCAATATTTTGTACTTTTATGTGAAAGTTTTGGGTTTGATACTCACTGGGCCAAAGTATATATATTAACAAATTGGTTTTGGTATTATTGTGGTTTTAGAACAATTACAAATACATTTGAAACAGCCCTTTCAATTATAGCTCTTTATTACTTCCCATGGAATTTATTTATTAAAAATGTAAAAGGAAAAAAAAACAAATGCTTTCATAAGGAATCTTTATCTGAAATGAAAACTAAATCTTTGATATATATGACATTGTCTGCCTTTAATTGTATTGTCCGCCCAACAGCACTAACTATTTGGGCTCCTTTAGTTTTACTTCATTTAATTTCATTGCCATCAAAAACATTGAAATACATTGTTTTAAATTGTATATTGCCAGTTCTTTTTTGTACATTAACTTTATCTGTTATGATTGATTTTTTTTGTTATGGGAAAATTACCCTACCTGCTTATAACTTTCTTATTTTTAATATTTTAAAAAATTTATCAACATTTTATGGCACTCACCCAATTCACTGGTACATAAGTCAGGGTTTACCAGCTGTTCTTGGGCTCCATGTATTGCCATTTGCTGTGGGATTCATTTCACTCATTAGTAAGTTTCAAAGTAAAAATAATTATTTGAGAGAATAAATCATTATTCTCTTTAAAAAAAAAACTTGATTAAAACCAATATTATAGTTTAATGAATTTTTTCAGTGGGAATATTCACAAAAACAAAAAATTTATTAACAAAAATCTTTGGTATATGGATATTCATTCTGGTGATAAATACAATAATATTATCAAATATTCCTCATAAAGAATTCAGATTTGTACTTCCATTATTGCCTTTGGTATGTATTTTTTGTTATAAGTTTTTTTTTTAAAACATAAGTCTTTTTTTCTATCAAAATTAAATTTTTCAGATGACACTAATTTCAGTAAAAATATCTTCAGATTTTTTTGCAACATCATCAAAGGTATATAAATTCCTTTGGACATTCCTTTTGGTGTTTGCTTTTATAGTACTTACTGCACTGTTTGGAGTATTTCATCAAGGAGGACCAATACAACTGATGAAGTATTTAAGTGATGCAAGTTTAAAGTGCATACCTAATTGTTCATTTTTGTTCCTAATGCCATGTCATTCAACACCTCTGTATAGTCATTTACATGCAAATGTCAGTACAAGATTTATAACCTGTGAACCACCAATAACAGAAAATTTCTGGGATGAAAGTGAGGATTTTTTCAACAATCCTATTCAGTGGCTACAAGAATATTGGGATGACAAAAAGCCTCCTACTCATGTATCCTTCTTTGATTCTTTAGAAAACTCTGTTAGCTCATTTTTAAAAGACAAAGGTTTTACTAAAAAGCAAGAATTTCATCATACTTTTTTTGCAGATAAAAGAACTGGGAAAAAAGTTGTGGTGTATGAACCATCTTGATGTGTAATGTTTTCATTTAGCATAATTAATGTTAATTGATAGTTTTTTTTTAATAATAAAATTATTGTCAGTTTATAAAAATTCTGATTTTTTCGAACCTTTTTTATTTTTTTGAGAAAAAAATTGAGGGACTGATTTGGGCAATTGTCTGCCAATTCATTAATTTCAGTGACAAAACAATATTTTTCTGGAATTTTTTAAAAATTATTCTCTCTTTTCAAATATTTAAAATGGTATTTATTTTACAAAATTTCAAAAGTCAATTGCCGCGTCAAACTCAATATCTAAATGGCCCAAAAAAACAATTCAGTTTTATAAGAAACGAATTTTTATTTCGAAAAGTTCAGAAACGAAAAGGATTTGATGTTTTTAAAGATCGGAATGATTTGATTTTAGATGTGGTTTACGGGATCTCCCACTAAGCTTTTACTTCGGACGAAATATTTTTTTAGAAGTTCATTAGTCCACTGAAAAAAGAGAAAAAATCCGAATCTCTTTCACTTATTTGGGCCCCAAATAATGTTATGTCTTTAAATGTGGACTGTCGATTCGAACAGTGCTTCAGTTTGGTATTTTTAAGCATAAAGGCCTTTCAAGCCAAAAATAAATTCCAAAAATGTTAAAGAAAGATTATAATGTATTCTTTTTATATAAAAGGATTTAAAAGCAATATATTCCTAAAATATAAAAAGTGCTTATAATATTTAAATCATTTTCCACAAACAGGTAAACCGTTTATTGTCTTCCGCTTAATGTTACCCCCGAAGTACTGGTTATATTTATTCAAAAACATGGATTTCTCTTCAATTTTCTTTCCTTCTGACCCTTCATAAGAACTATCCCGGCATTAATATTGTGTGATACCAGCCAGTATCTAATGTAATGGCCTATTGGCAAGGGTTCCTTTCAACTGGAAAACTTCATTTTTACCTACATTAAAAATATGGAGGATTGACATCACTTATTCAGGGCCACAAGACCCGCAGGGCCCTTTGCAGTCATAACGGTCGTTCTCAGCGGCGTGAAGCCAAGTTCCTCGCTCGGGATACCAAATTGCTCCAGCTTTCCTTGGAAGGTCTGTAGCACATCGTCGTGTGCTTTGCATACCCTCGCTAATTCGTACTCTAAATCTTCAATGGCAGCATTCTTCTTCGCTAAAACTTTATCAATTCTAAGATTAATTTGTGGCAACTTCGAATGATCAAATTTGTGCGCTTTCATGAGCTCGGAAAATTGTAGCTCTCTTTGTTCTAGTAGTTTTAACAAATTTTTCAATTTCTTCTCGAGAAAGACACTTCTAGTCGCACATTTTTCTTGAGCATCGAGCATGTTACTGAAGAAGTTTTCTTGCAGATCTGTTTTTTGCTCTTCGATTTTCGTAAGCCTTAATTCAATGGCTTCCTTTTCCCATTTGTAGTCATCAAGCTCACTTTCGAGTTCACTTATTCTTCTTCTTGCCTCCAATAAGGCTGTTTTGTCTTTGGAGTAGTTAGTTAATTGTCTCTTTAGCTCTTTATTTTCGGCCAGTGCTTGTTTCATGGGCTCTACGAGGTTTCGATTCTCTTTCTGACATTCTTTCAGAGCTTTCTCGGTTCGATCTTCTCGGCTTTTCATTTCTTCCATCTGTTCCTTTAAATTAGAAATCAAAGATAAGTTGTTTAATATCAAGTCATTGTAATAATTCTTCATTTCAGTGAACATTTTTTCATGGTTTAGCATTAGGTCAGAAATTTGTTTGTTTTTTCTTTCGTCGATTTCGGTTATTTCCATTGTGTGCCGCAATGCTAATTCTGACCTCAGTGTTTGAATCCTGTCTTCGTATTTTGCTTCTATTTCCCTGGCTTCACTCTCGAAAGTAGTTCTCGCTTCGCTTATTTCTTCACTAAATTTCATGTTCATATTTCTTATCTCTTCTTGATGCGCTTTTTGCTGTTCTATTAGATTTTCCTTTAGGTTTTTCTTATCGGCGAGCAGAGCCATTTCCTGCTCGTCGAAATCCTCTTGGGTCAGCTTCAGGGACAGCATTGCATCAGCCCTTAATTCGGCTATATTTTGATGCTGCTCATAGATAAGATGTTTAACCCTTTGCTTGAACAGTTTCGATTCGTCCTGGTGAGAATTTTCCTTTTCTTCCAATTCTCTTTCTTTGTTAAGAAGTTCCGCTCTGCAGTCCTCCAATTGCTGTCTAGTTATCTCCCAAAAAGTCCTTATCTTATCTCTTTCTAGTTGGAAAAAATTCCTTTCTTCCCTTTCCCTGTCTAGAGTTTCTTTAAGGGTCAGTGCGAATTTCTCAAGCTGCTCTCTTGATAGAGTCGTCGTGTTAACCCCATCTATGTAGATCGGGTCTTTTTTCTTCTTCGGTCCCATCTTTATTTATTTTATATATATTCTACTAATAATTTAATTACTTGTCAAAAATTCTGTTACTGTAAAAAGTTTTTGTTTATTATAGTGAGGCCTCCTAAAATACACATCAACGTAGCAGACGACTCTAAAGGGAAATTTTGTGGCTTTGCAGAATCTGTCTCACGAACTCACGCGACTAAAACAGTACATAATCGGGTTTAAATAAATAATAAAATAAGGCAAATCCGTACCACTTGCCTTTTTTCATTCCTAATGTTACTGCTCGTTTAGTTACTCATAAAATAAGAAATTAAGTGAGGAAGCAAAGTCGTTAACGAAAGCCGTTTTTTGGAGCGCAGTAAAATATGGCAGGGACACGCAATTCAAAGTCTCCGAAGTTGAATTCAGGAAGAAATTTATATGAAAACTCGGAAGTAAAATGTAACATGAAATTGAATTATCCTCCAGTCTCTCACTCAGGAGACTTTCTTCCAGGCTTGAAGCCTTTCACCAGTCGAACAGGAAACCAAAATTCAGGACCTGAGAAACTGAGTATAAAGGTATGCACTCAATAAAGCTCTTAGATTGAGTCTTACATTAAATCTTATTCGGCATAATACTATTTTTTTAGTAACCGTTAATTTTAATTTTAGAACTCCCTAACGAATTCGGATTTTAAATTTCGGTGTCATTTTGAAGAACGAAAAAATGTGAGAGAAGTAAGACGTAGGAAAATGATCCAGAAAATAAAAAGAAATTATAAAATTGATGTGGAGGGTTTGAATGAGAATGTAGTTAGAGAAATTATTATGAAAGTGGAAGCTTTGGAAAAAGATAAAAAACTAAGGGAGCAAAAAAGCATGGAAAGAACGGTGATTATGATAACAAGATTGCTTGAAGAGCAAAAATATAAAAGTAGAGGTGTTTAAAAATTAAATAATTTTCTGAAGTTGAATATTTTTTTCATGGGTTGTCTGCTCTTTTTTATTTAAAAATATTACTTTTAAAGACTCTTGTGATCTAAAAAATTTTTCAGGGGACAGAATTTATCATCCATCATGGAGAAAACGTGTTAAAAGCGAGTTAATTACCCATACTCCTTCTTATGAAGAAGAAGAGGCTCCCGGAGAAGCAGAAATTGGAAGTGTTCTTGCCACTGATGAAGAAGTTGAAGCTGAACAGGAACGTTCCAAAGGTTTGATTCTAAATTTCCTTCGCTTTTCTTAAATTATATACCCCCATAAAATGATGAATTATTCAGATTGATTCTTCCTGCGCAACATCAATGCAATTTCATTTTTCACCTAGTCGGAAGACAGAGTGAAAATGTGGAGAAAACCCGAAAATCAACTGGGATGCAACAGACCATTGATAGAAAATCGAATGAGCTTCCTCTTCAGGTTAGTCCCCCACCGATTCGTTCAACTTTCCTTTTTCTTTTGTCCAGAACTTCATTCATTCTCTCTTTAAGGAAAATGAAGTTGAAAAATCCTCAGAAGATTTAAAGGCAAAAAAAGAGTCTTCTCAGATCGATTACTCCAAGAATTTGAAACGAAGGTTCAAGAACCCTGCTTGCCTGCCGACAGAAAAGTACCTGGAGAGTATCCCAAAAGAAGTTGTTTTTCAGGTATGGCTTTAGTTTTTTATTCTTAGGAAAAACCAAAGTCAAATTTTAATTTAAAAAAAAAGATAAGAAATACGCATTCCATAGTCTTTGGAAGCATTCGGTATTTACAAAAAGAGCTTTAGGTTTTTTAGGTTTTTTTATCCCTCCATTGTTGAGGAGCTGCTTTACATTTTGCAATGTGTTGCTCTTCGTAATATTTAAAGAATAAAGGATTTTGAGTTATTTACTAATTTGTTTTGCTTGATTTAAGGAATACTCAGCGAAATATTTATTTTTTAGGACTATGAAAAAGGCAAGATTTATCTGCAGGACTTAAAGATTAGAAATATTGGCCTGGAAACGATACACTGCAGATATCTCGGCATTGTGGTTCATACAAAAATTGAAGAAAAATTTCCCATCGGGGTGAGTTTAATTGGAAATTTCGGCGTGCATTTTTATTCTTGCATTATATTATCATCACGTTTCAAGCAATTTAGGGTTACATTTACCCGATCTTTCCTTTGTAAATCACAAAAGATTACTAAAAAACTCTGGTAGGATCATACGAAAGCCGTTAAAAGGTCGACATTGATCTTTTATCACGGCAATAATTGTTGTTTGAAATGTAAAATTATGTGTGGTAATATAGTCAAGCACCAAAGACGCCGAAAGTCTTCAAAACAAAAGTTCTGATGACGGTTTTTCATATCTGTAATGGTTAGGTTGCAGTAAGAGATAGCGTCAAACTAAGACCGGGACTCTCTTGTTCAACCAAAATTCGTCTTTGCAGCCAAGACGATACAAAAGAACTACAATGTTCGATTGTTTATGAGACGAGGAGACAAAATAAGCCTTTGGAGCATTCTTGGTTTTTTGTGAAAGTTGTCTGCGTTCCCGTTCGGGCTATGGTGAAAATATCTCCCTTGAAAATAACGTAAGGGCTTCTCTAAAAAAAAGGTTTCAGTCATAATTTTAGGTGGCCAACCCCAACTTCCAGAAGAAGTAACTCGTTCAAAAAATTTGTACAGTTTCACTGAAGTGATCAAAAAAATTAAAGAAACATTAGCGTTATTGTTAATGCGAAATTCTAATGGAAAATAAACATAAAAGTTAACTTTTTTATGTTTTTATTGTATAACTGTATTATAGCAAAAACCGGTTGGCCACCCAAAATGATTCAAAGTTACGTTTAAATTAATTTTATTATTTATTTAGATGTTAGTCTATCGCTTACACGTAAAAGTATTTTAAAATTTAAATTTCTCATTTCGTCTGCAGTTTTCCTTCCTTGTCATGGTGTGAGGCAACGAGTGCAGAGAGTTCCCGATTGTTAAAAAAATATCTCAAAATAGAAAATACGGGAGGAAAAAGATGTTCGTGCAGAATTTCGAACGTACAGTTTGAAGAAACAGTACCTGAAGAAGAATACGGCGAACTGTATGAGACAGACATCGGAACGGTCTCTTCCAAAAGCAGATCAAATTTATTTATGGGCTTCTCGAATGCGAGATACAGTATGAGTTGTAAAGAATTTCCAGGGGAAGGTTATCCTTTCTCTTGGGAAGCTGTGGAAACTGCGGAAATTCTTATTAATGAGTTGATTGAAAATATTTTCGCAACTTTCCGCTTTTCCGAGAAGTATTACATCGAAATTCCACCGCATACAACCAGGCAGATCGAAGTGAGATTTATACCTCATTATAAAGGATTTCACCACGAAATAAATTTCTTACAGTTTGAAAACTGCGATAATTATCAGGAGGTAAGCGCTCTCAAAATCCGCATGTAATCATTTTCAAGTATAAGATTTTAATCCTTTTCAGCAAGCCATCGAGTTGGTGGGCGATATCAAAAGAATGCCTTTGAGGGTGGAGCCTAAGGTGATTGATTTGAAAACTCTCATCGCCAACAGTGGCGTTTACGCGAGTACGTTCAGAATTTTTAATGAGAGCAAAGGACCCTACTCGGTCATCGTCAGAGTCCCTTCCGCGCTGAAAAAACATGCACATGTACACCCCAGGGCAGCCACTATTTTGCCTCATAACTCTTCTGAATTTTCCCTGAGAATTTATCCGAGGTAAAGTATTTGCATTTTTCCAAGGTCAGTCTCTTGTCTGCCGAAATATTTTGAATTTTTTACTCACTAATAAATGGTAACTTTGGACTCAATGCAATGCATTACAAATTAAAAAAGGGATTTTTCCCGGAAGTTCATAAGTTTTACGACTGCTTGGAAAGACAGGCAAATTGAATTAAAATTGAAATAATTTTGAATATTCTGCTACTTATATTTAGGATTTGAGCAAGTTTTTACGGCGAAGGTAGTTTGTGTTCAATGATTGATAGAAATGGTTAATTTATAAAGCAGAGTTGACATTGTCACATTGATGTCATTTGGCCTCCCCTTGTTGGTTTATGAACTCGAAATTAAAAGTTGTTTTTGATCTCTCTTACTGTAACCCGAGTTGTCCCAGTTCAGCTGTCATTAGTTTACCCGAAATGCACTGCTTTAGGTCGATGTCACTCTCTTATTTGAGGAGTAAAAGATTTTTAGTTACTCTGACCACAAGTTCGTCAACCCTTGTTTGATGTGACCAAACCTGCTGGACCTTTCCTGGTTGGAACTGCAGTGCGAAGAGGAATGAATCCCAGTTCTTCCTTGGGAATGTCATACTGCTGCAGCTTTGTTTCGTAGGTTTCCAGAAGATCGTTATGAGCTTTGCACATTTTTGCCAGCTCATACTCCAGATCTTGTATTGCCGCGTTTTTTCTGTTCAATAAGTCCTCAACCTTATTATTTATGGAAGATATGGTCGCAGGATCGATGTTACACACAGACAACACTTCCGCGAATTGTGTTTCCCTTTGCTCTAAAAGCTCGACGAGAGACTTCAATTTTTTCTCGAGGAAAATACTTCTGAGACCAGCTCTTTGTTGAATTTCCATAACGACTGCCACCAGTTTATTGTTAAGCTCATTTTTTTCTTCCTCCGATTTTTGTTGTTTTAATTCAAGGGCTTGGTATTCCGACTTGAGTGCTTCAAGTTCTTTCTGGGTGGCATTCAGCGCTTTCTTTGTATTTGCCAGAGACTGCTTATCTTTCGAATAATTGGTTAGTTGTCGCTCTAATTCCGCGCATTCTTCTTTCGCTTTGTTCATTGGTTCCGTCAGTTTCTTGTTTTCTTTCTCCATTTCTTTTAAAGATTTCTCCATTCTTTCCTCTTTCCGCTTTATCTCTTCCATTTGTTCTTTCAAACTTGAAATGAGAGCTAAATTGTTAAGCGTTATGTCGTTGTAGTAGATTTTCATATCTGTGAAGGCCTTTTCGTGGTTTTTTATTATATCAAATATTTGTTTATTTTTACGTTCGTTAACTTCCGTCATTTCCATTTTGTGGCGGACATTCAGTTCGTTCTGTTTGGTTTCTAAAAACTTCTGATACTTCTCCTCCAATTCCCTGCACTCAATCTCAAATTTCTTTCTAGCTTCGCTTAATTTTTCGCAAAATTCCATTTTAAGTGCTCGTACTATTTCCTCATGCCTTTTTTCTTGCTCCAAAAGTCTCTCCTTCAAATGCTTTTTGTCAGCAATAAAAGCCTGCTCTTGCTCGCTGTACTCCTCTTGCAGGAGTTTCAGAGACACCATATTTTCAGCCCGGAGTTCACATATGTTATTCTGATGTTCGAAAAGAAGGTGCTTCATTTTTTGCTTGATAAGCTTCGTCTGACCTTGATGAGACTCCTCCTTTTCCTCCAGTTCTCGGTCCTTGTTGCGAAGTTCCGCGCAACTTTCTTGAAGCTGTTGCCTCGTTATCTCCCAGAAGGTCCTCAACTTGTCTCTCTCCAGCTGGAAGAAATTCCTCTCCTCTCTCTCCCGTTCCATTTCATTGCGAAGGCGATTGGAATGCTGCTCCAGTTGCTCCCTCGTCATTTCGGACGAACTCACGCCGTCTACCACTCCTCCTGAACCACCTTTCCCTTTCCCTCCACTTCCTTTCTTACCCTTTGGACCCATTTTAGAGGGTGAGCAAGTTCAGAAAAGACACTACAATGATTCTTTGACTGCAGAAGGCACAAATAATGTTTACTGGAGAGTTACGAGGAAAGCGTCGCTATGGTAACCTACGAGAAATAGCTGATGAAACTCTGTTGCAGTCACCACGGGTTATATTCATATCACGCTTCAGCTGTTTTTACGATTAATCAAATATAATTTCACCTTCACTTGTTTTTCCCAGATTGACCGATTGAGTTATTAAGTTCTAAAATATACTTTTGGAAGATGTTTTTTCTTTATGAGAAATCCCATAAAATTTAATTTTATTCTTTAAGGGTCAGTCTCGCAAAAGATGCTCCTCGATATTACAAAGAAGATTTCCAAGTCCTCGAATTCCCCCTTTTCATTCACGGGGGCAACGTCGGTGCTTGCAAACTGGACTACCTCAAGATTTACGTGTTCGCTCTCATAACGGATTACTGCCTCCAACTGTCACCTTCGTTTATCAATTTTGGAAGGGTCACTACACACGAGACTGTTCGAACCGAACTGGAACTCACTAATTATTCATTAGCCGTTCAAGAATACGGGTTTTTAAATTTGCCCAAGGTGATTTATAGTAATCATTAACGAAAATCGAAACTCGGGAGTTTTCATTAATTGCGTCATCGTTTTCTTAAGGGCGTCAGAGTGGAACCGAATATGGGTTTTGGAAAAATTCTCCCGAAAGAATCCATCGCGTTGGACCTTTTGTACAGCCCGGGACAGGAACTGAAGGGGAGGCACGAGTTTCAGATAGAAGTGACGAGCATCGCTAAATATGGAGGATTCAGAGAGAAGCCCGAACCCGAAGAAGGATCGGAAGAAACGCTGGAATTTCTTTGGGTAAAAATAGTGCGAAAGTATAAAAAATAAAGTTCAGAATTGGAAATTTACTTTTGCGGAAGTTTATTAACTTTTATTGCAGTGTTTGGGGTATTGAATTTGAGTAATTTTAGGGCGAAGATTATGGTTGTGCACCTGAGAGTCAGAAAGTGACCGAATCAGACGATTATTTGGAGTATATCGAAGCCAAGAAAGAAGACGTAGAGGAGGAAGAAGTAGAAGAGGAGGAAGACATTGATCTATGCGAAGAGGATTCTTCCTTGGAAGGCGAAGAATTATTTTCAAGGATAATTCATCAAGAAAACAAAATCCGAGAATTTTTAAAGGAAGATGTCAATAAAGTATCCGAGTTTTCCATTTTTAAAAAAATGAATTTGCCACCTCAGGACCGCAATTATTCGAAAGCGATGTTAAATAAGGGTGATTCAGAGTGGGAAATGAAAGAACAAGTTTGTGTTTCTGAATTCGGTGAGTTCGAGGAGTCAGAATTGCGCAGGCCTTGTGATCTCAGGCCCCTACTGCACATCGTCAACTGCCTCGCCTGTGTGGTGGAACCCCACTGCAGAATTTCCGAATCTGTCATTCAGCTGCCTGCCACGCCGTGCTCGTCGTTTTCTCTTTACCGCTTCCGGTTGAATGCCACGGATGAGTCGAGTGGTATCAGCTGCAGTTGTGGCTATCGGAAGGCGACGAGGAAATGCGGTGAAACGTCAAATTTCCAAGGCAACTTCGAATTCCAATACTATTGTCCGCATATCAAACTGGAGCCCGAGAGCGGTTACATAAAAGCTGGCGATGTAAGTGGATACTGGGTCTTCACTCATTTGGAGGCGCGCAGCTGCTGCCAAAAATATTGAGGCGAGGGGGGACAACTCAAATTCAGCTCATAAAATTCATAAATTTAGGCCCACTTTAAGCCAAAATCATTTTTTTTCCTGAACTTATTTTTTTTCTTCATTTAGAGCTTGCCGATCACTGTGATTTACAGACCGGAATTTCCTGCGGAGCAATTATGTCAAGAATCGCGATTGAAAAAGGCTCAGAAAATCATGTCAGAAAAGAAAATCGAAGCGTCGAAACCTCCACCAGACTCAAAGGTTCTTTTTACAAACTTGCCTTTATTGATTTTCATGAGCAGTAAAACCTAGAAATCGGTAATAATCATGAAGAAGGTATAATTTTTCCTGTAATTGTTTTAGTCATTGCAAAAGTTAAAGCCAGTTTCTCCGAAAAAAAAATGATCCCTCAGATGCGATACAGCCCGGCGACATTCATGAGATTATTAACACGTCGCTTTACGAGTTGGAAAAGTATGACTTATTCGCGGGCGAAAGAAGCCTTCAGGAATTGATAAGTCCTTTCTACGTGGAAACGAAAGTTCAGTGCATTGTGAAAGGGTTTGGGAGCGAAGACCAACCCGAAATCCTTGAAATGATGCTGATTTGCCCGGCAATCAAACCAAATTTTATTTACCTTGGAAACAGCCAGGAAATTAATTTTAATAAAGTGTTCGTCGGGACCAAAGCTCAAGTGCTGTTGAGGGCTCAAAACATTTCCTTCGAGAGAATATCTCCCCTGACCACCATTTTGAATCCCGCAGGACCGTTTTATTGTCTTGCTGGCCTGAAGAAATTGAAAGTAGATCCCGAGCACATATGGGGACAACCATTAATCTATGCGCCTTTGGAAGCCAAAGGAATCGTAAGCAGTTATTTTTTAAGGTTGCTGAAACTGCTAAATCAGCAACCCCAAAAAGTAGAAAAATCAGTGGCGTTTAATGACAGAAGTCCATTTTTTCAGGAGAAGCAATACTTCGAACTTTATTGCGGGGCCACCAATATTTTTCTCACTGTGAGCGGAGAGGGAATTCAACCTCAATACAGAATCAATCCTAGTTTTGCCTGCTGCTTTATGGAAGCCAAGCCGGGAGTGCCGGAAGAACTCAAACTGGAAATAGAAAATCTGTCTCCCATTAAATTGAACATACAAATGAAAAGCATGTTCGTGAAAGATGGAAACTACATCGAGGAAGAGGAGGAGGAAGAAGTGAAATCGAAAAAGGAGAAGTCGAGCCAAAAAGAGGAGAGCAAGGATAAGAAAAAATCCAAGAATTCGGAGAGTGGTAAGAACCTGCGGTTTTTAGACGAAATCCCCGAACTGCTTTCGTCTTCACTCGAAAGTTTTCAAGACACGGAAGTGGAAATGGCCTCAAAGATTTTCACGTTGATGGGCTTCGATGAAAACGGCGAAGTTCAGATACCGCCGTCCGGCAGATTGCAAGTCAGGGTACAGTTCGTTCCCCCTGCAGAAAAAAGTGAGTCTGAATCTTCCAAAGCATTTATTCTTATGATCATAACTCAAGTTTTTATGTTTGATCTGCTGCATTTTCTTTCAGTTGACCGAAAATACGCAGTCAAATACTCATTTATGCTGGAAAGAGTTTCTCCGCTAAAGGAAATATTAGTGTTGGGCAAAATTATCAAAGGAAAATGAAGTCGAAAATTAATGATAAATTTCAATAAAAAACCACAAACCCGATACGTCTCTTTTAATCCGGGAATCGTCTTCTGCTGAAGGCCTCGACAGAATTGTCCTGGTAAGAAAATAACTGAATCAAAAAATATTCCCACCCCCACACTGAAGCTCTCATTTAGTATTCCAGAAGGAATACTCGCTCACCTTGAAAATGCTATTTTTCAGGACCGATGTTTATTCATTAAAGGCTTAACTTCATTTGAAAATAATTCTTAGAAAATTTCAGGTTTTTAAATTTTCCTCTTTCACGAAAGAGGAAAACATTTGTAGATATAATATTAAATTGCCTTGTAAGCAGTAAACTCCAATTTAGGATTATAAGGTTCAAAAATAAATTATCCTTTTCAAGTGAGGCACTCTGAAACTCCTAAAAAAATCGAGTAAAACTCGATCGATCGGATGATGGCTCAACCAAATTGTTTGTCCGTTCGGAAACTGAGAGAAGGACGCCTTCTTGAAAATGAAAAACACATTTCAGGTCACCTGCCTGATTTCAATAATTACGTTAATGTTAATTAAACGATAGTTTTATTGAGGGGAAAACAGATAATGTTTTCCAATAAACAATTAGTATGAAAATCCGAGTCCTTAAAGCATAAATTGTGTGAAATTCGCGAATGGAATAAGTTCAAAGGAAAAAAGGTAATTTTAGAGTCGAAGTGAACATTAATTTGATGTCGAGGCCTCCAAATTTTTAAATTAGTCGCTTTTCTCATTTACATCTTTATTCTGAAGGAGTTTAGCAGTTGGCAAAGTTAACTCCAAACCGCGTTGCGTTCAGTTCGAGTTTGGAGAGCGAAGCATTCGCTTAAAAATGTTGTGTCGCTTCGCGCTTTTCGCTTTTTGTTGCATCGCCGCAGGTTACTGTGCATCCGAGTTCGGTCGCGGCGGAGACAGAAATGAAGGATCTCACTCAACACATGGAGGACAATCTGATTTTGGTACAATTGGCACGCCATCTCAGGGCCATAATGTAGGAAGTCCTTCCGATTCTCAAAGACATCACGAACATCAGGGTATCAGCACTCCTGAATATAACGACAATTCAAAAAGTTCGGGCAGTCGACCAGATAACAGAGAACATTCGTCTGGATCACTTACGGGACAATCAAACAACCAGCATTCTTCTCGACCAGCGGGGGAATTTAACAACCGTCCAGCGAGACCCATTCAAGAAGGAACGCCCACCCATCGCCCGATAGAATCCTTTCCAACTCACGGGGAAGGAAACAACAGGCCTCTTGGTGGAAATGACCACTCTTCGGGTCGACCCTCAGGAGGTTCATCCAACACTCAGTCAAATAAAAAAGGACAAATGTCGGGGAGACCATCAGAGGGATCATCGCACACCACAGACCATTTGGGAGGCGGCGGAGGACAAACATTTGGTCGACCGACAGGAGGAATGAGTTCTACCTCAAACCACAACAAAGGTGACAAACGACCAGAGGGGTCGAGACCAAGTAATGAAATGTCACATTCGGGCAGGCCGAACGAAGAATCCGCTCATGGCGGTCATGCAGGGCAGACGGGACATTCGCCCAGTGAGTCAAACCAACAAGAAAACAAAGAGCAGACTGAAAATGATAAGAATGATGGAAAAGAAGATGACAAAGACGTGTGTTTCCCTAATTTAGGATGCTTTAAAATGGGAAAACCGTGGAAGTCGATCTTAAGACCCATAGGTCCCCCGCATGGCCCCGAAAAAATTCAAACAACTATACACTTTTACTCCCGTGAGAATTTAGAAAAACAGAAAAACATAACAGTGTACCCTCAGGTAAACATGGGCCAAGCAAAATTCGACCCGAATAAAATAACAGCAATTATAGTTCACGGGTTTTCCAATTCGGGAAACGCCACTTGGATGAAGGAAATGAAAAACGTTTATCTGCAAAAAGTCGACGCCAATGTGATGATCGTCGATTGGGGAAAAGGCGCTCAGCTTTTGAATTACCTCCAAGTGGCCGGAAACACTCGGGTCGTGGGGAAGCAACTGGGCCTGTTCGTCAAATACTTGAAAGAGAACTACGGGGCCGACCCTGGCAAGTTCCACCTGATAGGTCACAGCCTTGGCGCACAGATTTGTTCCTACCTCGCGAAAGAAGTTCCAGGAATGGCTCGTTTGACTGCCCTGGACCCCGCTCAGCCAGGTTTTGAAGGATTCGGCTCGGAATTACGACTCGACAAGACCGACGCCGAATTCGTGGACGTCGTCCACACCGACGCCAGGCCTTTCATACCCACCTTGGGCTTCGGAATGATCGCACCCCACGGCCATGTTGACTTCTACATGAATGGCGGCTTCGATCAGCCCGGCTGCATTCCGCCCCCGAAGAAGGAGTTCCCGAGTGTGAAGAACTTCCTGGACTTGGCCAAATACCCGGTGGAGGTGATATCCAAAACGGTGGCCTGTCCTCACGGGAGAGCTTATGAATACTTAATCGAAGCGTTCAACGAAACGGAGAAGTGCATTTTCTGGGGACACAAGGCGGACGTGAAAAACGTATTTAAATCGGTGACGAACACTGTGACGCAGGGACTGCTTAAAAAGTTCACGGCTCTGTCTCCCACCTGTTCTAAGGAAGACTGCATTCCGCTCGGGTTTGCCACGAAGAAGTCGCCGCTGAGAGGAGTTTTTGTGGTGACCACAGCAAACAGATCGCCCTATTGTATATCCGAACCGGGAATACCTCCTGAAACGCCTCCGCAGGAGCGCAAACAGGACTCTTTTATCCAGAAAATAGGGAAAAAAACTGGCTTGTCGGGATAGACTAAGATAAACGCATACACGGATAAAGTCAATTTACTGTATTTGACACAAAAGCACAGTATTGTTTTGTAAACTTCGAGTGCTCCTATAAAATGGTATTAAATGTATAAAACGATTCAGCTTTTTATGAAAAATGAGTTGATATTGGATGATATACTGTACTGACTTGTCATGGCTCTTAAAAACTGTTTCTTCCTGATGTTGGCGGCTTCCCTTTGAATCTCTTCGTTATTGTTACTGTTGAGTTCCAGAAGGCCGATTAATTTTATCTGGAGATAAAGAGAAATACAGTGTCAGTGAGAAAGTGACATTTGGCGATGCGCAAAGTCTGCCTAGCGGATTCCCTGAATCAGCAGAAAACAGCAAAATCCACTTGATAGCTTACATTATTATAACAACTAAAGATTGTCCTTACCACTTGCTGCTTTCTGAGGGTTTCTCCCCGTTTATTATGCATATTAATCAAAAACTCCAGAATTGTGAGATCCCAAATGCAGGAATAATAAGCATCCATTGCATCGGCGCAATGCGAACTTTTCGTTTCCGATAAGCTTTTGAAGGCACACGTGTAATCGATTTCATCCAAAAATTGACAAAGAACAGCAGCCTGAAAATGAGAGGAAAGCATACAGGTCATGCGGAAATGGCGCCACAGAGGTATAACCAAAACTACCTGAGTGTGACACTGCAGCTGAGTGCAACATTTGATCATTCGTTTGTATGTGAAATCGTCCAAAACTGTTTTCGGAACGGGCTGAGAGAAAAAATCGCTGGAGACTGCACCTGCTTCCAAATAATACCTCAATGCACTCGCCCAGTCGTTTGTAACTGCATGGAGAACACTTTTAATTAAATCGTAATTAAATCATTAATTAGGAAATGAATCGATCACTGACCGTAGTTTAAATCTCCCATAGTCTTCAAAAACTGATTATGTTTCGGCATGAATTTCAAAGCTTGAAGCGTCACCTGAACCAAAACTTCCGTTACGGATCGAGAACTATATGAGTTACAACTGAAAAATAAAAACAAAACGCTTTAGAAATGTAATTTAATTACAATTGTATGCGCTGACTCACTGACTTGCTTACAACCGCCGGCCACAACCCTATGTATTGGCAACTGATTTCCAAATTAGGTTCATCCCTTAGAATATTATGGAGTCTCGCCAGGAGAGATATAACGGCGGCCAAACAGGTGGGCTCTCTCAGCCGAACCAGGAAATTAACCAGGCAGTTTTTCGTAAGGGTTGATCCCGTCGGTGACGATGTCGCTCCAACCGATCTTTTGTTCTGAGGAGTTGGACCGAAAACCGGCAAAACTTCAACAAAATTTCAGCAATTCAGTGGCAGTGTTGAATTACATCCCACGGGAGGCTGACAAATTCTCACCCAGGTCCCAAGCATCTCTGGATATTTTCTTATTCCCCTTGTGCCTGTTTATATCCTGACAAGCATAAGCTATAGCTGCTGCCAACTCCAGATAAGTCCATCTCTTATCCATGGAAGTGAGCACTTCCCACTCGCCGAGATTAAGCAGTGCGAGGGCACAGTTTTCCATTACTTCCAGTCGAGGGATGACCGAATCGCCAGAGTGCAGAGCGGCCAGACAGCCTTTGCAGGAGGAAATCAACTGAGTGGGATCTGAAAAATCACATTTGAAGTAACGCCTAATTTTTTGGATATCTCAAATCGAGAATATTTAAGTCATACAAATATTATTTTCAGGATATTCGTCTAAATACTGATTTATCTGAACGAGAAGTATTTCCCAATCGATTAGTCGATTTAACTTAAAAATTATGTTTGAGTTCACTCCCGTGGCTTCTTTTACTTCCTTTGCAGTGTTTTCCAGAAGTAAAATGGATCTTTTGTAATCCTGAAAAATAATACCGAAGTTAAACCTCAATTTTCGTGTATTCATCGATAAATAATCATAAATAATTACTTTATTGTTGCTTAACTCTCTGGATTTTGCGAGTAAAATGTACACCAAATCCTGCAGATATCCTCTCGGTAAATTCATGACAGCACTTTGTAGGGGAATAGGGAGATCCCACTGAAAAATAACAGACATTTTTGGAGAAAACTGCAGCACCCATCCGAATTCATACAATCTTAGGAGCAATTATGAGGAATCTTATCTTATTTTGCATGTCTGAGCTTACTACATCATTAAATTATTAAAAAAAAAGACCGTTATACCCTTTACAACCCTTTGCTCATAAAATTTTCTTCACCTTGTTATTTAATTTCCACCAAGACTTTGCTGGATTTTTTGTACACAGCTTTTGTAAAAGTTTCTGTATAGTTGCTGTATCATAAGACTGTATAAGCTGCTGCTGTATGTTCATTATTTCCAGTCTTGGGCATTCTGAAAAATAAATACAATCATTCCAATTCCAATACTTCCAACAATTCCTCCATTAAATTGACTTACTTGAAATCAGGTGTATTGGGACATCATTTGTTGCAGAAGATAACAACTCATTTATTTCATTTTTGGAGTTTTCCAGTTTTGATTTAACGCTCGATAATTGTTGCTGCGTGAACAAATTTTTCGTGGCTGTGTCTTCCAATAATGTGGACGCCACTCCTGAGTTTGTGTGGTCAGGCAGACTTAAATCTTTCAGCATTAAGTCAAACAAAAAATAAGTCAGTCTTTCCAAATCCTTTCCTTTTAGTTCAGAAAGCAATGGTTTCAATGCCTAAAAACAATATAATTCCGATTAACCACTGATAAACTGTGAGCTGACACAGCAGGAATACATACAGTCATGAAAAACTCCACTCCTTTTTCTCTTGAATTTCTAAGATAATTTGCAAAATCTACAGTTGTCATTTCATTTGTGCAGGCTTTTCTCAACACATTTAAAATGATAACTTTCAAAAGTAAATCCTTTAGCCACAGTGAAATTTCCACTGCACATTGCCACTTGAATGTTCAACTCCAGAAGGTCTCTTTCTGCCAATGGAATAACATGAGTGATGTTGTCTGTTTGTAGAATTTGAATCAGTCCCTACAAAACAAAATACTGCACTACAATTCTTTTAAATTTGACCATCAGCAACCTTTTTTCTACTCACCATGTATTGATTTTGAATGGATATTTTATACTGTTCATACAAATCCTGAGGTGGTGTTGAATCAGATTTGGTTTTGATTGAACAAGCCAAGCAGTATCCTTCAAGCTTTTCTTTGTCAATTGTGCAAAACTTAACTTCATTTTTTAATTCAGGTTTGTTTTCCAATATTTCAAAAAGTTTGGAACATTCCAGAAAATGTAATTTGGCTGTTTCATAATCTTCTTTAAAAAAACTGAAGCTGCCAAGTTCATAATAAACCTGAAAGAATATTTAAAAACTCTTGTGTTGCAAAACTCTCCAAATTTGTATTTCTATCTTATCATAACTTTTAAATATTTCTTTACTTGACATTTAAATTCTTCAGAACTAATTTTCACTCCAGTCTCCCATTTTGTTTTTATATCTGTCATATCCTCAGTTATATGAATAAATGAACTCATTGTGGGAACAGTGATTGCTTCTACTTTATTTAAAGCCTGATTTAACAGGTTTAAACTGTCCATGAGTTGATTGTCTAACTGTGATCTAATTTCTTCCCTTTGATTGGCAGCAATTAGATTTGGATCCTGAAGTCCAGGCCTGGAAAATTAAGGTTTCAAAGGGTTAATATGAAGATATCAGCTTATCTGTCATCTGAACTCCACTCACATTGGAATAAAAGGTACTCTGGGTTGCTTTGTAATTAAAGATCCACACATATAAGATTTCAAAACCCATCTGTGGTACAGCAAAACTGCAAAAATAGTTTGATGATCAGCACTGGAAAGATCTATTTTTGAATGGGAATGAATGTTTACATCTTCTTCCAGAGCAATAAAAAGGAGATCATGAAGTAAAGTCACCTGCATTGGTAGCGGTAACCTAAAAAAACCGTTTAAAAATTCAGCGATGCTTATTATTCTCTTATGTTAGTGTAATAATCCCGTGGAAGAGAATCTTACTTTGCCTCCAAAATGTCTAAATCCCAGTGTAAATGAGCCATAACTTTCATTATCAAGAGTTTAATTGCCAAAAATCTTTTTGTAATTTTTGGAGTCCCGTGACATTCACTTTCGTGATTTTCCTCATCTATAACGATCGTCTCTTCTCTTTTATCAACACTGAGAAATTTTATTACTAAATCGGTAGCGGAAGGGTCTGGATTGGGTTTGCTCAGGTGTTTTTTGAGCAAATCTGGATCCAGTAGAAATTCAAACCATAAGACCGTTTCGGGAGCTAGAGGAACGGTTCCCGGTCTTAATCGGTCGACATCCATAATGCTAATTTATCTAAAATTATAAAATTGTGTTTATTTCTACATACTGTTACACTGTCCCGTAATGAATGATCGTGGCAGCAGATAGAAGCGATACAAAGATTTAAAAATGGAGATTAAACTTCGGGATTTGTTGTTCCTAATACTTTATTAAAATGAATACTTTAAGAATTTTGTAAATATTATTGCTTTTTATTATTAATGAAAACATAGATTTATTTTAAAGCAATGTTTGCTCTTTATTTTAAGCTCAGTTGCCTCGACATAGAAAGAATTTGCAATTGCTTTTGGTAAATAATTAGGTTCCACCTTGTAATCGATAGTTTATTCGATTTTCAATTTTAATGCTCGTTTTGTTCTCTTTAGACATGACTAGATAATGACCGGTGAATATGAACTATGTGGAAACGCTATTGGTGCCTTACCTGTGGTCAATTTGCACGGCCCACTGAATGAGGAAAGAATCCGAAATGTCTCAGACTCACAAAATGTAAACGAAGAGATAAAACACAGTCAGAATATTCCTGTGCTGCAGCTCCACACTCTCCCCGACAACGATGGTGATTACTTTGATTTTATCAACAAATCATTTATTACAGTTCAATAAACTGAAACTTTGTATTTCAGTGAATTTGCATTCAGACTTAAATATCCAAAATATTGATAAGAGATTACCTGGAGAGTACATTACACTGTCTCTGGAATCAAATGTAAAGTACTCAGTGAGTTATATCTGTAGAATTTGTGCATCTGTCATTGATTTTGAATCAGCTGTCAACATATTTCCCAGTGATGAGTTTCAAGAAAATTTATCTTTTAAAATTAATAAATATCTTCCAATAATTGTAAGTCATGAAATACACTTGTTTCCCTTTTTTTTTTTAAAGATTTCTCTTAAAAAAATTCAAATTGATTTACAGGTTTATGAATCAGATCCATTTCCAAAAACTGTTTGCAGGACATGTGTTACTAAACTCAACCAATTTCATGAATTGGCTGAGAAGTGTGCCTTAGTGGAGGAACAATTTAGACAGACTTATGTCTTTGATGGCAGGTAAATATGCTCAGATGAAACACCTGAAAACTCCAATTGTCACAGCTGAGTTGTCATACACTGATTTTCCAGGTATTTGGAAGAACTCACCAGAAAAGTTAATCAAAAATCTGAATTGGATCTCCTCAAAAATGAAACTGAAGGCACTGAACATTTATACTCCATATCTGATTTTCAATACATAGCCAACTTAAATGTTAATAATTTGAATCCCACTTCCTGTAAGTCAGTTACAGATGAGAAAAAAGACACATCAAACACCAGTGAAGGAGAGTTAAAATCCAACAATTTTGAATTTGAAAAACCACAGGAGATTGCTTCTTTTTCATCAGAGGAACAAAGCTTCAGTGATGGTTTGGAAGCTCTCACTTGTAAATTCTGTGGAGTTAATATGAAAAACTTGGATGATTGTTTGGAACATTCCAGCAGTCACATTGAGCTGATGCTTCCCAATCAGTTCCCATGTTCATACTGTGGAATTCTTTGCAAATGTAAAGATGAATGGGAAGTGCACATAAAAGCCCATTTTGAGGGTCACAATCAGGAAATGAAGTCTGGTCAGGCATTGAGTTCAAAAGACAAAACCAAAGCCTGGCAACAGAAGATATTAAAACATAAATTAAAAATCTTCAATAAACCCTTATGCTGTAAAAAATGCAAAGAGTCACTGGATAATATTGACACTGCTGTGGAGCATTGCCTCAAACACAGACCTGCAAATATAAAGTCTTATCCATGTGCACTCTGTGTGAGAAGAATTGGAAAATCAAAACTGAGAGAACATATCTCTCTCCATTATCCAGTCATCACCAAACCTGTATTTTCCTGTGACAACTGCAATAATCTGTATCCAGATGAAAAGACTTTAAAATATCACAGATGTTCAAAACTAAGAAAATACAAATGTTCGCAGTGTAAGCAGGGTTTTAAAAGTGAAGACCGACTCAAGTTTCACGAGGAATTTCACAAGAACAAATCCACGTTTTGTGAAATCTGCAAAAAGGATTTCAAATTCGAATCGAGGATATATTTGCACTTCGCCGGAGTGCACAACGGAATTAGGGACAAACCATACTGCTGCGATGTGTGCGGGAAAACGTTCACCTGGCTGACTGTTCTCAACAGCCATAAGAGGACTCACACCAACGAAAGGCCTTACAAATGCTACAAATGCGACGCCCGATTTTGTAACAAATACTCACTGAGCGGTCACATGCCCAGCCATGACGATCATCCGCAATTTTACTGCGAGAAATGCGATTACCATACGGGTCGTAAGCAAAATTTGCAGAAACACATGAGCCGCTTTCATAAAGAAATCAACTCTTCTCAGTTGTGCATTCGCTGCAGAGTCTGCAATGAGATATTCCCTAACAAACATCACGTGGCAGTAGAAGACCATCTATCCAAGCATTCCCGCCAAGAAGTGGATTCGGCTCTTCTGACCGATTCCGGCAGCGACATCAACTCCTCCGACCTGGAACTTTGTCAGGAACTGGAAGTGACCAAACTGTATCAGTGCGAGCGATGTGAGCGATGCTACGTATCCTCCGATCATCTCACTCAGCATCGCATCAAACACGCGACCGACGACTCCGGTTCGTTTTACCGGTGCAGACTTTGCGATAATGGATTCCCGAAGCACGATTTGCTGGTGAAACACCAAAAAGTGCACGTGAACATATCCTCTCAATATACGAGCAAACTTTCGGTGCTGACGGTTATCTCCTGTGATATTTGCGGAATAGAATGCGTCGACTATCGACAGCTCCTAAACCATAAAGACAGGGGTAATTGCATGATGAAAAAGATCAGTGGCACCGTTCGTCCTAAGAAGGTTCTTATTAAAAAGCATTTGAAACCTTTGAAGACGCACCAATTGTTCGTTAATTCGAATGGATTGTTCGAATGCCCCACCTGTCAAAGAACTTATAAGAATCGCAGAAGATATCGCTTACATTTGGCAACTCATTCAAATACTCCTTTGTAAAAGAATTATAAATATAATTGAATTTATATATGCATTTAAACTTTTGCGGTCATTTCAGGCTTCCCATTTGTTTGTCTTCGCGAGTGGAAAAACAAAATTAAAAACCTTCACATGACTAACGTAAAAAAAGGTCGCTTCCGCACTGGCAGTGTCATCATTTCCTTTTTAGAGCGCAGTCTCGTAAACATGATGCGAATTTTCGTGACAATCTGACAGTGAGCACGAACTATGAGCTAACTTTGCTTCGTCACCATTTTCCCCCGAATCGGAGGTGGGATCGTTCCCGTCGAGGCAGTACAAAAGAGACTCACTTAATCCGGCTTCGTCCAACAGTTCCGGCAAAGTCTTAAAATTTTCATTGTCCTCCGAAGAACTCTTCTCGCTCATTGACAAGAAGTCGTCCGTCCTGCTTGAAAAACTCAAATCCACTGGGCTCGCCGTTAAAACGCTTCTGCTGAATAAATAATTTCTGAATGTGCTCGAAAGTGAATCGTTTCCTTCGTTGGAGTCTTCCATTATTAATCTTTTTCCGAGAGTACTGGGCAGTATTGGTTTTGAGCCGTAGGAGTCATCCTCTGACAGGGACTCCTCGTTCGCCAGATCGCAGAGATCGGTGTTCGAAAGAGATATCACTGGTTTTCTGCTTCTTGGCGTCATCATGGTTTCCTGCAAATATTTAAAAAAAATTAATACCCGTATTTAAGTCTAAAACTATAAAACAGAAAAACTCAATTAAGTATTCTGAATATTTGATTGGAACTCAGACAAAAAATACAATACACAAAACCATGACACCATTTGTTTTAAAAAACGTGAAATCAGTGACACATTATTACACAATCCGTTTTTAAATCGCTTATTAAAATACAATAAGTACAATCTGAATAGGTTTATATAAAAATCCTTTAAAACACTCAAATATTTCCTGGAACGTTTTTTTAGCAATGCGATCATAGCAAAGATAAGAGAGCATAATTAAATTCATCTCGTGTACCTCTTTATAATGCAACAACATAAACTTGGCACTGATATGCATTTATTGTGCATTGTGACTGAGGTTTAGGACACTCCCCGAGTTGCAACCGACCACCAAGTGCAGGAGACACACGCACACAATGTTCATGCAACCTTTAAAAATGGGCAAAGCATTACATTGTATTATGTTGTTAGTGGCCCCGATGTTTTCCGACCAACACCAAAACCCAAACAAATCACAATTGGGGTGCAATGAAACGAAAAGAAATCCAACGGAAACTGTTCATGCACGGCACAACCAATCACCTGCATGGCTTTAGGCATCCTCTTCGTTGACTTAGTTATCGGTGACATGGAATTATTCTTGTCGACAATCGGAGTGATAAAGCAACTGTTTCCTGGAGCCGGTGTGCTCGTCGTCATTAGAAGGGGAGTCTTGGGACCATATAAAATTGGTAAACGGTTAGTATTGTTAGATGAAGATAAAAGATCGTTATTGTTAGTGTTTCGAACGTAAAAGGGCATGTTAACTTTTTCAATTGGGGTTTTCGCCGCAGTGTTAACATCCGAATCGGAAAAACTCTCGCACAGGCAGAAGTCCGATATCGCTCTTCTTGGAGTTTTGTGTGACTCGCTAAGAAACAAGTCTTTCCCTTCGAAAACCGGGTTTCCTTTGGTGGTCAAATTTTGTGCAGACCCAAAAAAGGTTTTGGATAGATTCAACTTATTCACAGTCTGACTTGTTTGTAGGTACTGTTTACTCACGGTGCAAGCCACGTGCTTTTGCTGCGTTGGCAAAGCGTCTGATATGTCATGTTCATCTGAAATGCGCAATGATTTGCTGGGGGATATTTTTATGGGCGACGATGAGCTCCTTTTCTTTGTGAATTTAATAATCCGTTCCATCGATTCATTCGAATCGCGCGCCACTTCATCCTTATTTGAAAGTTTTGTTGAATGCCCAAAATTTTCACAGGACTTATTTGACCGTTTAATTGATTGCCGCAAAACTGGATTTATGTCACCTTCAAAAGATGAGAATAAAGCGCCCGACTTCACTGCAGCTCTCTTATTATGAGCCAATGAATTTTTATTCGACAGGGGCGGTTTAGGCGGCATTTTGTTTCTCTTATTCAATTTCTCAGAGTCATTATTGTTAGTCTTTTTAGAATAAAAAATTGGTTCAGGACTCTGTAATGAAAAATATTAAATTTAAATAAAAGTGCATAATGCTAAAATACATTTAAAAAAGTAATCCTTACAGGAACTTCATCTTCACCAGCCCCTTCCTGAAGAACATTTCTCTTGGCAGTTTTACTAAATCCTGCTAAATGTTTCTGGAAAGAAAAATATTAATCAATTTTTAAAATTTTTAATTCCATACTTCACAAAACTATAAATTATTCCTTACTTTAATAGAATCACCCAAGTTTAGAGCTTTTGTCCGCTTTTTACCACTGACTGTGAGGGGTGTGCCATATCCATTTTCTTTATTAAATTGCTTTATCAATTTTCTCTTTTTTGATGATTCAGGCAGTGATTGTATGTAAGCATATAACTGTGCCAAAGCAGTTTCTGTTGGGTTTGTTTGATTTTCTTGTGCAGTTCTTGCTCTGTCCACAAATGTGAACACTGTGTTTGCTGCAGTCCCATCACAAATGCTTTCATTTACCTAAAAGCAAATTAAGAAAATTCAGTTCAGTTAATGATAAATAAATTTTGGCAAATAATTGTAAAAATAGATAATTAAGTAACAAACTTGTTTTAATGGAGAGCATTTTCTTCTTTCCTTTTTATCAAAATAGGCTTTAACATCAGTGGCTACAGTTGGAGGAACTTCAAACAGTTCAGAGCCCTTTTCAATCATAAAAGCCACAACACAAGACATCACTTGAGAATTCATGTGCAAAGCCTCTGGAGAAAGCTAAAAAATAAAGCACATTATTATTAATAATTTTTAGAAAAGAACCAAATAATATTAATTTACATAAAAGATTATTACTCTTCTGGGGCACAACAAATGAGGTGTAAAAAGTGTAGCCAAATTTTCAGCAGACATTCTATTCTTATCCTCATAGTTAATAGCCAAATGCAGTAATTGTATAATTTCTTGAAAAAACTTCCTGTTTTCAGTTGGTAATAATAAAATTAATAATTGTATTGATCTTAAAAGTCTTTCATTATTAGCTGGATTTTTCCCTCCACACAGTTCGGCAATCTGGCAGTAGGCTGGGTAATGAGCATCTGTTAGCACTGATTCTGGTAACTCTGATAAAACATTTTTTAAAACAGTTGCACATTCATGTACAGAAAACTGGCCTTCACTTAAATTAAGCTCTGCTCCTTGCTGAAGTAAAACTTTCAATTCCTGCTGTCTAGTCACCCTACCACTTCTTCTAAATATTCCTTCTTGTGATATGTCTAAAAAAAATTTTGGTTTTAATAAATTAATAAATATTACTTTTTTATTATTATCATATTGCTGAGGCTTTATTTTTTTTTTCTTTACTTGCACATTGACTGAGAGATGTGACATGGAAATCATAAACTAAGAAATGTTTTTGAAAGATTTTTATACAATCAAATAAATATTTCTCAACATACTTTCCTCTTTACTCAAGAATTCAATGATTAGGTGCATTTGAGATATAAATTCTGAGGTTAACAATGTTCCTTCACAAGTATTTTTAGGATACAGCTTTTGCTTTTTTGTAAATGGTAAGCTCCATTTTATGGCTTTACATTTTTTCTCAGAATTACTATCACACCTGAAATAAAGTTGCAATGTTTTAGAATTGTAATCATTCAAAATTCTAAATGCAATTAAAAACGTCACCTTTTTTGTGATGTGTGAAGGCTTTAGAGAAGCCTAAATTGCTTATTTCAAAATAATACAAAACACTAAACTTACTCATCTGTATTTAAATCAAGTACAAACGACAAATGCATCCTAACTAACGTATAAAATTGGTCTGGGTCCTCATTCCTAAGCTTTTCTGCTAGGATAAAATTTTCTTTGGCCGAAGAACACATTCTGATAGTTATAAAATCTATAAGTATTAGATAATCTGTAAGATTAAGTTATAATTTAAAAGTATATTATTTTCTACTTAGGAAATAAAAAATATTCCAAAAAATAGCGTACCATTTTAATCCTAAAAGTCAGTTGAAAAAAATTCGGTATAATATATGTGAATTATATTAAACAAATATTGGCAGAGTAACATTGTAAGCTTTAAACATACTGACATTAGCCAAATTAATAAACCTGTCTTATATTCTCACATTTTTAAGTAAATAAGTACAGTAAATAAACGGAAATTTAATAACGATACTTGAAGCCCGTTTACATTTCAAAAAAAACGTTACAATTTCAGAATGCCAACTTGTGAAACCCAAGGGCGACGCCGAGAGGGTAAACACTCGAAAAGTGTATCCAGAAAACCATGAAAACGATTAGCGTAGTCTTTCGCAGAAAATAAGAAGTTGTCGTTTAAGATTAAGCGCATTTTTTGAACGTATTCTTATTTTCATAATTTCGCACTGGAAATATTTTTTCTTTTGTCGAAATGAATTATAAAGAAAATTATATTACTTTACATGAACTTTTTCTTATTGTTAGAAGAAAAACTTTGTTGAGTTTTGCTCACATATTGTAGTTTTGAATGAGAGAACAAGTCTTTAAAATATTGCGCTAATTCAAATTACTTAGTTTCTTTTTTTTAAGAAAATTTATTCATAAAATCGAAAATCAATTCTAAAAACCTAAATTTTATGCATAAATAAACCTGAGGTTTATAGACCAAAAAGAAAAGAATATTTAGTGACAAATGTCTTTTGAATTTGGTATAAGGATTAGGAAGATTACCATATTATCTGGTTCATTATGAAATTATCTGAACTTATAGTTTGAAAAATCATTCTATTTTGTAAAACAATTAAAAAAATAAAGTATTAATGGATAAATTTTGAACAGAATGGTTTAATTTACAAAATCATGGAATACAATTTGATTTGTTTGAATGTAGAGTTTTCCTTCTAAGACTCCTTAAATTATAATTACATTCAGACTTTGTTTGAACCTCTGTTTCCTCAAATATTTTAGATGTAGTATCCAAAGAATTATTTTCTTCTACATCTAAACATTTATTTTCTTTGGCATCCACAGAATCTCTGGATGAAAATCCAGAACCATGTTCTAAATGCAAACTTTTATTTACAAAATAATTTGGAACATTTTCTTTAACAGCATAAAAAGCTGCTTGATTATTCCAGACCTTTTGATTGCTATCAAACTTATTAAATGCAAAATTAATTTCATTAAGATTATTTTTAGAAATATTATTTTGACTTTTGGCCAGTGAGTCAAAATGATTAAGTATTTTTATATTTTGTCTCTTAATTTCTAATAGCAGTTTATAATTACTTAAGTTATAATCACAATAAGTTAGAGCTGTGTATAATAATATGACAGTTGCAATGCAAATACATAACTTTCTCCCAAACCAAATCCATATATTCAAAGAATCCTGTACAACCATAATATCATTCCCAAAAATGAAACTATTTAATGGTGATGAAACAAGACTTCTTTCAAAAATATAATTCAATGCAAAAATTATAAATATAATCATTCTGGCATCTCTGGTTCTAGAAACTGAAGTAAATAAAAAACTTATCAAAGCTGCTACAGCAAAATAAACTGTTGAACTAAACCAAGACAATTCACTAATTGTCCAAGATCTAAATAATGCCAAGTTTTCAAACACATGATTTAATAATTCTTTTTGCTCTGAACTGACACTTTTAAAATCATTCATAAAACCATTTATTTTGTCCTGTGACAACTGCAAAGCATTAACAACATTTTTGCTGCTGTTGCACATATCATGCTGCAAAACCAAACTCTGCTTTTGTTGATCTAGAAGTTTTTCTTGAATTTCACCAGCCTCTTCCAACTTTTTAGAAACTTCAAGAGAAGTTGAGAAGAGTCTGTTGATGGTTTTTTCAGTTTCTTCATGCCACACCTGACTTTGCAAAAAGTAACAGATGCTTTGGGTATGAGTGTAAAACTCTGTGTATGCATTAAACGCACGATCTGACAACTTTTTTAGGCAGGCACTCCTGGGAAAATCACACTTTAACGGATCATGTCCAGACATTTGTAAAAAGCAATCAGTGAATCCCAATGCTAGGTCTCTTTGAATATTTTCGGACAAGAATTTACATCCGATTTGAAGATTTGAAATGGCATTTTTCCAGCAGGATCCAAATTGTGGAAAATTGGCTTTCTCTTCAAGTGATTCCAAATGAGTTTTTCCTTTTTCTGCAAGCAGAGATATCTCAGCAAGTGACTCTCCGCTAAATTTAACCCCGGTGGAAAATATATCATTTTCTAATAATGAAAAAACAATCAGAAAAGTTAATAGAGCCATTAGGAACTCTCAGTTCCATCGTAAACACTTCAAATAAATAAGTACTGCATACACAACGTTTACATTACGCCAAGAATTGTTTATATCGCAGTTAACTCGTGTCAGTAGTAAATTTATCTTTTGCCACGATAAATTTGAAATGAGCCCCGGGGCCATTTTAATACTTTTTTTTTCAACTGAAATTTATCTTTTATGATATCAGTTTCTAATTTGTCGCAAACATCTCAAACACTTAAATGCCTTTTTGGGATTTTAGAATAAAAGGTAATATTTTAATTCACCTTCAGTTCTTCAAGGATCTCAGATTTTGTGGGTTCACCAAATTCTCCATTTCGGGAAGCATCAATAAACTTTTTTTATTGGTCCATCGATGACTGATTTTCAGTGAATCACATTTTAACACTAAAATTAATTTTTATTACTTCTTTAATTTCTCAAGGCTTTTAAGTTTAGTTTTGTTAACTTCGGAAACTATTCTGTTTTTAGAAAATTTTTTGAACATTTATTTTAATTACATTAACGGTTATCATCATTTGGGTTTAATTTCTATAATTTCCGAAACCATTTTAAATTTATTGGTGCCTTCGAGTATGAAACTTGTTTTTAGTTTTAATGCTTTTTTTTATTTTTTATAAAATGAATCACTTTACAAAGAAGAATGTTATTTTCTGTGATTCGTAAAAAAAGAAAATAATAAAATAAAATATTTGTCTCAATGAATTAATTTTCTAATATTAGAGAAATGACAAAGTTAATTTCTTAGAAGTAAAATGTAATTACGCATGCTTTGCTGTTCCAGAAATTCAAGGGGATTCACCTTGAATGTTCACCTAATTTTCAAGTGGGCAGCCGCCATTGACCGTTGCAAACGCTTCAAGGTAGCCTATTTCTTTCTTTAGAGTGTCGTTTCTGCGGAAATGATCAGCCAGAGAAAATTTTCCAGTTTTTCACTGAAAAATAACTAAATGAATCATTAAAAAATAAAAAAAAACGTGTAGGAATTTAGGAAAACCATTTTTCAATGATATATCATTGGAAAATTTAATTGCAATATGAATTTTAAGATACTTTTTCTAATGCATATAATTTATTCCCGGATGTCTCCTTCATATTCGTGACTTCGTTCAGAGAGATCTAAATAATCTGTTTCAATAAAAAATACGTTAAACTTTGCCACTGGTCTCAGACTTCTGAAACTCGGAAAAATGTTTTCCCACCCACTTTTAACGTGAAGACAAATCATAAAACCTGATGAAGACGCCATCCTAATAATATAACATTTCGAGTCACGTATTTGCTTATTTACAAAGGGCCAGGTATTTGTATAATGTAATTATTGTTTGACTGCTGAATAATTTCTCAAACAGACTTCTTTCATAGAGAAGCAGATGATAAACTCTTCGCAGAATAGACTGAAAATCTCAATCGGTTGGTCCTGCTCAAATTGACTCAGAGTCAATGTCCATTTTTGTTTTATAATTTAAATCTTTACTTTTAAAAAAGAATTGTATAAGAGCGTTGTATAATGGTAATGTAAATGAATTGAGAAGAAATAAAACTAAATATTTAAATTTTTATTTACAGAATCACAGACAGCATTTCAAAGACAGAATGAAACGCAGGAATCACCGTTCGAGGTACATATTTAAAACCACCATTGAAGTTTCCAAAGTCTTTATCGGATAAATCTCAAAATTTCCCTCATTGACACTGTCCTTTTCAGCTTCTACCCAAGGAAAATGGGCGCGATCGGGATTTTCATTCATTCGAACCATACATGACTCCTTGGTGGTTATCCGCACTCGAAAACAGGAGTTTTCCGGCAGTTCTTGCAGGTTAACAACCGACAACTTAAGCAGGTATTGTCGAAAACTTTCTTCTGCTTTCACGAAGTACGGATCGTTGAGATCGTTTCTGGGAGATTCTATATCGAAGCAGTATTTTTCGAGGGGAATGTCGAATTCATTTGTGATGATCATTGCGATCTGTTTGAGCTCGTCCTGCTTCAGAAATTCCTCAGCGGTTTTTAGACATTCCGAGATGTAATTATTTATTTCTGGATGTCGCGACACGTGAACCGGAACTTGGTATTTTTTCCTTATGGAAAAAATCGATTTCGGGTAAATATTTCTATAATATAGAATGGAATGAAACGCGACTTCGAGGAACTCCAAAATTATATCCGATTTGGCCATATTTCTTCCGTCTTGTGGCATCTTATGCATTAAAACCAATGCTCCTGTCGAAAAATCGGGAACCTAAAAAAATTCTTTGAATTAATCGAAATCCTTTTGTGAAATGTCCAAATTTTAGAATGAATGTCCTAAAATAAAGGCAATTTAATTTGAAGTTTTTCTAGGCATGATGTCATGGGTAACACGTCATTTTCAATGTTTTCTTCGACGGCGCTAAAAACATTAATGAAGAAAAAAAAGAAAAATCCCCAGTTAGAGATAAAATCTCGCGGTCTTCCTCATAATTAGCTTGCCATCTTCAGGGTTCGCCTCCATAACACCATTGGTCAGCCTAAGTATAGCTTTTCCGAAGACGCTTAACTTGCGCACGCACAATTTTTAACGTCATGCACGAAATGTTGGTGAATTGAGCGAGTCCAGTACATAATAATTGGCCCCCTGCCTGCGGTGACCATAAGTTGGTGGCGGTTTTTTCATGTGAGAGCACAGTTTTCTTTTCACTTCACCCCGCGAGTGAAAACTGGAAAAACGTTCCCCCATTCATTAGTTGTATAAACTCTTTGTGACTTTGTGAAAATGACAAAATTTATGTATTTCGGGAACACGAGTTCGTACAAATACATTTTATTTTTAATTGTTTTGTTTAGCTTTTGCAACTGTGAAAGAATAAAGAGACAAGGTAAGTGGGGAAATTTTTAAAAAAAGATTCGACAATGCAACTCGAAGCAAAATCTCACCGATGTGAGCCCTCGAGGTATGAATACTTTCGGAGTTATTTTGTTCGGTCCCCGAGGGCTAATTTTTTTAACTGAGTTTAAACGGATCTCGAGAGATTGTTGAATTCTTTGCTCAAACACAGCATCAGCCCTTTGCAAGAGATTGCTTCTCACTCTTACGTATTTCGTGACCGACAAAATTTCCCAAGTGCGTTCTCCACTGCACTTAAATAAAATGGCCACTCTTAGCGGCTCAACAATGCTTAATAACTTTAGAATTAAATCAAATCCCTGCAAACGCAAAACGATAGATTGCGTCTTTTGAAAAAACATTGTTTTATTATAACTTATAAAAAACCCAAACAAGTTTAATATAAAAGTTTCCAGCCCGGGTGCTAATATCATACAAGTTCCCCATAGTTTTATCTAACCGGGAAATCAAAATATATATATAATTGTCAGTTGTTAAAAAAAACTATTATATTCTAAGATAATTTTTAAGTACTTCGGACTCACTTATGCGAAAATAAAAAACCAAACGAGTGAATCTACGAATGATAGATAAGGCAGTTCTCGGGGCAAAAACCTCACTTTTATTTAATGTCATCAATTAAATATATAAGTCTGAGCTAAAAATAATCCTCACATCATCTCACTTTAAAAAGCCGTTTGAAAAAGGAAGAAAACTTCTTGAAAACAAACATTAGAGTGAAGTTTCGTAGCAAGAATTTAAAAAGCGTGGAATATAAAATGGAGAGAATGACGATAACAAAGGAAACAAATAGAAAGAAAATAAACGACTGACGGGGGAGGGTAAGGGTGCAATTCAAACCTGATCAAGGCCAGGGATCATTGCGCACATCCTCGAGTCGTTAAGTGGGAGGCATTACTAAAACCAGGGGAACCCCTCTCACACATGAACTCATCTTCAACATTAAAACAAGTTTTTGCATTCAGTGATAATAATGATACTAATAAAATAAGTAACGATTTCAATAGTTTCATTGTTCAAGGGCAAACCTTTGAGCAAAACACGGTTATCCCAAATTCGTCCTTCCACACCGGACAGATTGGTTCATTTTGAAATATTCTCAGGGGACAGGGGAGGTAAAAAAGAAACAAATTTTATAACCATACCGAAATGGCGAGGATTTCGGAAACATAACCATGAATTTTCAAATAACCTTGATATTTAGCAGTGAGAAGACTTGACACGGTATAGTTTTTATTTATCCGACCCGAGCTAACCTTTCCTGTGAACCAATAATGACCCGAAGAGAATATAAACACAATGATTGCCCATGCGATTGATGACTGATAATAATAAACATAATACCTTTCCGATCGTTTTTAGTAAAAAACATACTGTAATTTTCTCCTGGGGGAGTCAAACAAGTTTAGCGATTATTTAAAATTAACAATTAATAATTTAAGAAACTTATAATAAATTTTTTAAGCAGAAGTGGATTTTTATGTTTAAGGATTCTTAGACCTCACTCAAATAAGCAAATGCAGAAGTCCTCTGGGAGAAGTTGGAGTGTGCTTAGCCATAAAGCAATGCTCCTCGTTAATGGATCTTCTGCTGAAGCAGCGACACCGACCGGAAGTAGTTAATTATTTAAGATCGTCCGTATGCGGCTACGAGAATCTAGAACCGAAAGTCTGCTGCACGGAAATAGGAGGTACTGATCTTAATGTATGTAACCCTTTCAGATGTCGGCTGTATAATACAGGCAAAATGTTCCCGATCAAGGTTTAATGGCCTGAGGAAGTAGAAAAAATATCTAATAAAAACCGCTATTCCGAACAATGAGAACTTAAAAAACCGGAAACGTCTTCAGGCATTTAGCATTAATTCAAACAAGTGTTGCATCATATTTTCGACTACATTCTTAGAGAGATCTTTAGTTTTCCATTTTTGAAAGCTGCTCTAAACGTTTCAGATTCGTTCGGTCTGGTGCAGACAACGTCGACGCCATTCAGACCAACGACTCCACCTTTCAGACCGACGACTCAGCCCTTCAGACCGCAAACAACGCCGGTGAATTCTGAAAGGTTCGAGGCCAGCAAATCGATCCTGCCAAAGCCGGGAGAATGCGGAGTCAGTCCTCAGTTTAATGTGAGGGTTGTGGGAGGAAGCAATGCGTCTTTGGGTGAGTTTCGGCAAAAGAAATTCCTAACAGAGTTCCACCTGCGTGAGAAACAATCATGATCTTGACCACAATTTACGATGCGGCTTTTTTCCCAGTAAAATGTCAAGGATAAAATAAGCTTCATGCTCTAGAACTTCTTTTACATTGGTACAGCTTTTAGAGAATTATAATTAAATAATGCACTGCTAAAAATTGATTCTGACCTTAACAGGGATGTGTCTTGACCCCGATTAACTGCAAAAAACTGTATTAAAATCAAATGACCCACATTGATAATTTCAAAGTCCGCGATGCAATTATAATGAAATTAATGCATTGGGACATTCCCAATCTTACATTTATGAACCCCATAATAAAACAACTGTATTATTAATATTTAACGCCTCGTTACTAAAACCAACGGAAGTTGTTCTAAAAGAAAACTGCATTCAATGAATAAAATTTCGTTTTCCCGAACACCATTGAATGAGTTCCTAAATCAACGATGAACTTGAACTGGTCTCAAATGCAATAACCTTAGTATTTAGAGTGTGTCGAGAAGAAAGACTCATTCGAATGGGAAATCCACAAGGGCTTTTCTTTTCTGTCGACTTTCCCGAGAAACTGTTTTCCACTTAAGATGGTTTTATAAATATTTTGCAGGAGCCTGGCCATGGATCGTCGCTTTGGGCTATAGGTCGACTAAAAATCCATCGGCTCCTGCGTTTCTATGCGGAGGATCGCTCATAACAAACATGCATGTGCTCACAGCGGCTCATTGCGTCTACAATCGAAAGAATTTGTAGGTAATTTATTATTGAACCTTGAATGGAACCTTTCACGTCTGAATGATTCCACCTCATCAATAATGAAAATTGTACTTTTCAGATTCATGGCCCGACTCGGTGATCTGAATCTTTACGAAGACAATGACGGAGCAAAACCCGAGGATATCCTCATCGATGAAAGGATTATCCATAGAGGCTATAACCCGACGACTTTTGTCAATGACATAGCCATTTTACGCCTTCGAAGGCCCGTGCAGTTCACACGTGAGTATAATGTCCTGAAGCTCACTTTTCCAGAGTAAAACTTTTATTATAATCATTTTATATTTACAGGACTGATTAGGCCCATATGTATACCAGTTGAACCTGAACTGCGAACCAAGAATCTTGTCAATAGGAAACCGTTTATTGCCGGTTGGGGCTCCATATCATTCAGTAAGTTGGGATTTTGAATCAAAAACTAAGAAAGTAAAAAGTTATACATCGGAAATTTGCCGATCACAGTTCAAAAACAGGTTACAGATACAATGGCCGAGTAAAAATTGCTCTTACCCAAATAATTCTTATTTCTTCTGCCTTAATGAAAAGTGTTCTACAACCTGTTAATAGTTGAATAACTTACCCATATATTACAGATGGCCCTTCCACCGCAGTTCTTCAACAGTTGCAAGTTCCAGTGGTTTCTGAAAATGAGTGCCGAAGAGCATTTTCCACTTTCAAAACTGCAGTGATCGATGATAGAGTAGTTTGTGCCGGTTATCTACGAGGCGGTAAAGATGCGTGCAAGGTATTTTCCACTTCCTTTAAAGAAATAAACTTTAAAAGAACCGCTACTGAATAGTGAATCCTTCGGATATATTTATTTATCAAATACGAACGGTTTTAAATGTGTAATTAAACATTATAATTTGAATTTTTTGTAGGGAGATTCCGGTGGACCGCTCATGGATTTTGAATTCAAAAACAAACTCGGAGTGTTTTATCAAATAGGGGTGGTTTCTTATGGATATAAGTGCGCAGAACCCGGTTTCCCAGGAGTATATACCAAAGTCTCAAGTTTTACGGATTGGATTTTAGAAGCATTGTCACAGTGAATTTCTTTCATTGAAAAAAGTCAAAGGCATTTTTTGAAAAAGGAGAAGTACAATGATTATGATTCTGAAGCCGAAGTCAGTATAATATATTTAAATAAAATATATTTTAAAATCTTTTCGTGTTTTTAAATTAGGCCTAATCACGTTTTCATATACTAACATTACTTAAATATAAGTTGAATGAAGGCAGTAATTTATTTATTAGTGTTATGGCAACACTATTTATATTTTAGAGGAAAACGTTCCCATATTGTACTTACTTATAAAAGTAATGTTTTACTTTGGCGTTAAATTATATTGATCAGAATCACAAAAAATATTCCCTGCAAAACATTTATCGATAAAAGTTTTTACCAATATAATCTCTTATAATATCTTAAGGAGTTATCAATCCTCTGACTTTTTTAATACTTGTTGATAATTATGTGCATGGGAAATCATAATTTTCAAAAAAATAAAAATAATGAATTAAGTCAATTATCATAAAATTTTATATAATTATAAAAGTTGAAACAAATTTTCATTATAAACATCTTTAAAAAGGAGTGAAAAAATATCATTAAAAAAATCCGTATAATATTCACAAGCCCTTTCACAATCGGGCATCCAATTAACTTCCAAAATTTTCGGTTGAACATCATTTTTTTCAAAACAAAGCATGAGATCGACGGCATAAAGTGCGCGGGATTGCACATTATGAGCGATTCCGCAAGGCGATGGTTTCATCGATGCCGCATCAAATAATTCTCTGAGAGCTTTAAATATATTTTCTTCAATATCGCTCCAATTGTACTGTGGGTATTGCTCATTAAATTTATCAATAAACTCATCGCAGAGCATTTTAAATAAAGGCGTTTCCTCATTGTAATTCATTACCGTGAAATGCTTTTCCTTATCCCAAAAATCTTTTAAATTAAAAGGTTTGTTCGCAAACCGTAAGAAGAAATTCCTGTAAGCATAAACATTTAACGGTTTAATGCTTTTCAGCAAAATCACATATCTGATGTCAAATTTAACAAGTCCGACATCTGCTCGATTAAATAATACAGGATCAAATAAATACTTTTGAGCAATTTTTGGCCCACTGAATGGTAATCTTACAATACAGTTTAGATTATCTGTTATAACTGTATCAAGGCCTCTTGCCATATTCCATGGCTTGCAGATCCAATGATTATCCAACCCTTCCTTTTCTCTGTGCTGAAAATAACTCACAAATTTGATCAAATCCTTATTTAGATCATATGTGGTAGGATACCAAGGTGGATTATCCTCATATGGATTTATATTCTTTATTTGCTTTCTTCTGCAAAGAATTGAAAGTAAGTTTTTAATGGTAATAACATTCTCACATGGAAACTGATTTATGAATTTTTCAGGATAATTTTCAGAAAAACTTTTGTAATCTTTAAAATGAGATGTCAGCCACAAAATATCTGCATCATTGGTGTTGTCAACAATTTCAAACCCTGAGCAGTTCAAACTTCTGTTTATCAAACTGTATTCTGAATAAACTTTCAAAAGGCCTGAAGTTCTTGTTTGGAAAGGCTCCTGATTAACAGGCACTATGTCATTAATATATTCAGAAAGAAAAAAATTTTGACTGGGTTCACTTTGTGAGAAATCAACATTTAAAAATTGACTTGGCTTCCAAGGTATCAAAAGTGCTTTTCTAATCGATTCATCATTTAAAAAATGTCCACCCAAATAATCTCTTGTCACTCTTTCATTGAATTCAACATCCTTTATGGGGAAGAGAACTGTGTATGTGGCACTTTCTTGAATATAATAAAATGGCACAGTTTTAAAATTTGGATCATCTGAATGTTCTATTGCGCAGCCAAATTCATCCATTATATACCAGACAGGTACTCTCTGTTCCACATCCCCAAAACCTTGAGAGTAAGTTTGATTATAGCACCACATTTCTCTGCATACTTGTTCCACCTTCTCATCTATTGGTTTATCCAATGCAATATCCATCAAATTACACATTCTGTCCAGAAGTCCAGGGATTTGTCTTAAGTTTGCAGCAGCTCTATTACTCTCGTAGGTCCAAGCATGATCTATTAAATAGATTTGAGTGCCATCATCACACATAATTCCATCTTCTTTAGTTGTAAGCACTGTAAATGCTGGATCTTCAGTTTTTTTAATTTCTTCTTCATAATCTATGCGAAATATTGAGAATACATTTCCAGCATCGAATATCTGGTTTTCCAATTTTTTAAATAATGTTAACCAAAATTTTTCCGGAATTCCAGAGCTTTGTAACTGAGGTCGATGAAGACTAATAAATAAATTAAACTTATTCAGTCCGTCCTTAAACTCCATATTAAATAATTAAAACTATCTAATAGTCTATGAGAAGATTCGTTGTAGATGAAAGAAGCATGCATCAAGTTGTTAAATATTGCAAACGGTGACCTTGAAGATTACACTAATAAAATTATTCAAAAAGCACAATTTTTCGAGTTTTTAAAGTAAAATCAACAATAACTTCTAAAAATCCTCTTCAAAACGACACAACCAGCAGTAAACCTCTCAACTTATAAGCGAGAATAGTCTTACGATTATGATACCTATGCCGGAATAAATGAAAAAAATCATTTATTTTATTATCTATCTAATAGAGAATCTATCAAATACTAACATGAACTACACTTAGGATTATGTCAAATAAAACTCACAAATATATTTTGTAAATTAGATTAATATCCCTAATTCACCTTCGTTTAATTACAGCGAAAACGTGTTCGTAAAACAGCCGTTAGTATTTAATAGAGTGTACGACAAAACGTGTGGGCTGTTATAACCGTCGCATGGTCTTACCAAAAAATGAGAAAAAACTGCTTAATATTTTCACAAGATTGTGTAGAGGTAATTATAAATTAATTGTCTTCCTCATTCTGTCTAATAATAAGTTATTTTAGGTCAAATGAAAATGATAAGGTTATTTGAAATCTTTTCACCGAGAACATAACCAAACTTGGTTGAAAAAAAGGAATAAGAATTGATAATACTTCAATTTCTAGGTGTATTTTTGCTTAAGAGATATTTGATTTAATGGGTTTGGAAACCGATTATGAAAGTGACATATTGGAGGCAGAAAATCAAAAAGAAAAAATTTCAATAAAGGCTTTGAAAAATCATGTTTGCCCTTATGTTGGATGTAAGGCTGCCTTCAACAGACCCTGGAAACTTAACAGACACATCAACGTCCACACAAAACAGGTATTAAATAGAATTTCACATTAATTAGAATGCACATCTGAAGTTTTATTTTATTTATAAAATTGTTTTCACTCTTATTGTGCTTTCAAATTTCAGAGGCCTTTTAAATGTGATTTTCCTGGTTGTACCAAAGACTATACCAATAAATCTCACCTAGATAGGCACAAATGTATGTCACATGCTGAAAATAAACCCTTGCCAGTGCACATACCTTGTCCATATCCAGACTGCAATAAAGTTTTCATGAATAAATGGAGTGTTAAAAGGCATTGCAACACTCATAAAGCTAAAAATACATATAACTGTGATGAATGTGGAGTTAGTTTTAAAAAATATAGGCAGTTAAAATATCATTTGTGCACTCATTTGGGTTTAAAACCATTTCTTTGTGAACTATGCAAAGAATCATTTCAAACACTTAAGGAATTGAAGCATCATAAGAGAAAACATAAGGTTTACTTTTGTGAGAATAAAGATTGTCAGCAGGAATTCAGCACATGGAATGGACTTAGAAAGCATCTGAAGCTTTCACATTCTACAGGTAAGTAATCCAGTGAATTGTAAGTTCTGATTTATAAAATATATTTATTTTAAAAAAAATTTCAGTGTACAGCTGTGATTCTTGCAATAAAACCTTTAAAAATAAATGGACATTAACAGAACATGTTCTTTCTCACTTACCTCATGACAAAAGAGAAATGTTCACATGTCCTCGCAGTGGTTGCAAAAGGTTTTATTTCCATCAGAGAAATCTTGAATTTCACTTAAGATCATTTCATCGAGATATCAATCACAAATGTGAAATCTGTGATCACAGCTTTGTGAAAATGGTGAGTTAAACTTAAAGAAAATAATGTAAGATAATCTTTTGGGAAAGTTGGCTAAATTTTTTACTGTAATTTTTTAGGTGGATTTGAAGAAACACAAGCTTTTGCAACACAGTGAATTAAAAGCACTGAAGGAGAAGGTACATTTGCCTAAAATAAAAAAACCAAGAAAACCCAGAAGTGATAAGGGAGTACATAGGAAAAGTGTGGCTGCTCTGCTAAGTGGTGTTATTCTGCCTGATCATATTGATAAAAAGTTGGCACAAAACATTATTACACCTGAAGTTACAGATTGTATTGAGAGTATAAGGGAAACTATTCTTAGAGAAAATACTCTTCAGGCAGAAGAAGTCATTTTAAATTGAGAAATATTAAATTTAATTTGTATAATCTGCTGCCCAGTAATATATTAAATTTAAAAAATAATGTTTTGTCAACAAGTAATGATAATACTCATATTAAATTGATTCTAAATTTAATGAACTAGGTAAATGAATCAGTTTTAATTAACCTGTTAATTCCCAAATTAGTTTTTTCCGTCTGTGGCTTTTCTCTTCATCCCCCTCCAGTTTTTATCTTTACCTTTTATATAAAAATTTATTTCACTTAACCAGCACTTACCCCTATTTATTTTCTTCACTTGTTAATTTTTGATTCCTCATATTTTGGATGTTTATTTGAGTATTTTGCCTTTCCTTCTCTCTTACCCTAGTGGATATAAAATAAACTGACGTAAAAATATCCCCGAAAATGCGTTTGTCGAAACACAATAAAAACGGAAAAGGGTACCTGGGCGATTGGGAATAAAGTGAAAAGTTCTACTTTTTTTCGCTCTTCTTGAGCATGAATGAGGGCAAGGCTTTCCTCTTCGCTCATGCCCAACAACCTCTTGTCCATGAATATCCAGTCCGAGTTTAAAATTTCCGATACTGTATACCTTTTCTCTACATTTGGTTCCAGCAAATTGTACAAAAGGTCTTTCACCTAAAACTGATTTGTGTTTTTAAAATTGCGAATTTTGTGATAAAATGGAATGTTCAGATGTGAGTTTTTTCCTCCGATTCGATGTTTTTTTTATTATGAATGTGATCTCCGGTAAAAAAAATTTTTTCAAGACCGTCCTCCATTTAATCCTTTCAGAATTAAAGTTTCTTTTAACGTCCAGATCGCAAGGTTTACATCTCTCTCTCTTGTTTTTAAGCTTTTAATACTTAATTCGACGGGTGAAGTTCTGTGAAAAATTTGAGGTAATATTTTTTATCGCGAAAAAGTAAATACAAACCTGTCTGCTAATAATTGCTTCTATATTTGGTTTAAATCTCCATTTTTTGTTGATTTGTTGTTCATAAAGTTTTTTAATTGTGACTTCATCAAAGGGCAGAGCTTTGTTCAGCATAACAAAAATAATGACTCCGAGTGACCAAATATCCGAAACCTTTGGATTATACGGTACTCCTTTTAATACTTCCGGAGCGGTATACGACACAGAACCGCAATAGGTATAACTGTCAAAAGGATGGGGGTAAGTTGTGTTTGAATTAAGTTAAGATAGTTGCAGCTCCGTTTACCTCAACATTCTCATCCCTCTTTTATTCAAGACACATCTGGCAAAACCAAAATCCGCCACTTTTACGTTAAAGTTAGCCGTAACCAATATGTTTTCGCATTTTAAATCTCTATGAGCTATCTCCAGCTCGTGGAGATATTGAACTGCCAGTGCTATTTGTCTCACCCACATCCTCGCCTGGTTTTCCACGATGGCCCCAGTCCGAATAGTGAATTCTAAAAGATCCCCGTTTTCAGCGTAGCGCATGAAAATTAAATACCTAAGGGTAGATTCTCATTGATTGTTAAGCTTTTCAACATTGTTGAGGTGAATGGTGTGTGATGCATACTTGGAGCTCTTTTGGTACATTGAGTAGATGTGAACTATGTGAGGATGGTCGAGCTTCCTCAAAATATCCAATTCCCTCGGTAGAAATTTGGTAACGTAATCTCTCGGTGCTTTCATGGTGTCAATTATTTTGCATGCCATTTTTCGTGTGGGTTCCTGCAACGTGCACAAGTATGAGCTCTCTTAATTGGTAACAGTGGGAGCAGAAATTTAACATACCCCGCCTGAAAAGTCGGTAAATTCCGCAAGGAACACACTGGCATAGGTGCCTTTTCCTGCAAAACAACATTTAATTCGGTAAGTTTTTTAAAATTTGACCAACACTTTCATGTGCATTGCACAAACAAAATATGGGTGCACAAATTAAATATTTTGACACAGAAAATATTTGTTTTTTTAAATAAGTCACCAAATGAATCTTGTAATTAATAATTTTTAAAATTCACCTAATTTTTTTACCAGTCTGTATCCGATCGATTGTAGTGAATCAAAATCTTTATCTGCTGCAGTCAGTTCATAGTCAGACACCATTTAATTGCAATTAATGAAATGCAATTTATTATCTATAAATGCAGTTTATTTTTCAAAGCGGCCATTTTGATTTATTCGTATTTTCTCGAATATACGGGGGTTTAACAGAAAACTACTTTGGAATAATTCATGGCCGATACTTAAAAAACATTTTTTTAAGTTCATTTTGGGGGCAAAAACGATATTGTTATTGCTGGAATCTAAAGTTTATTAAAAATCTAAAGCGAACTTTTAAAACAAAATGAGCCATTTAAATATCTGATTCGGAGTTTAAAAAATTGTAAGAAGACAAAACACAAAAATGTATGGAAAATTGAAGAAGATGAAGGAATACTATTCGAATTGCAAGAAATTGAAAGACACAGGAACTTTTCAGAAGATAAGTGAAAAGAAATGTATTTCTGTAATAACTACTGTTAAAATTCCTCATTCGCAGTCACCGAAGGTCAACCTACTCAAAGGAACCGGAAAGGCATAGGTCAGAAACGTAAAAAAACCGTTTAAAAATACGGAAAAATCACAAGAAGTGAAGAAATTATACAAATAATGATATGAATTGCTACGTAATATTTACTAACGGACACTAAACAATGTGTCATTGAATATTCAAAACTTATGGAGGTTTTTTGAAATAAAAAACGTGTCATTAGAATGAAAACTTTTAACCGTCAGCTGTGTTTAATACACGTCCGATAGTTCAAAATAAACTTTAAACATTTAAAATGAAACTGAAAATGCCCCAAAGGAAAACCAAATTAAATGTCTAAATTAAAATGTCAGACCAAGATTTAGGACAAACGGTCAGTGAAGAAGTAACTCTAAATTCCCGTGGTTACAGACTAGTTAAAAAATTAGGTGAGCCCAGCTTAATTCATAGCAGATTTGATCTTCGGAGAAATATCAAATCTTTTCATAAGCCTTTCTTAATTTGTTTCTTTTTGCTTTATTTTCAGGCGAAGGTTCTTATGCTAAGGTTTATTTATCTGAATATCATCCAGTGGGGTCCGCTCAGGTATATTTTTGCCAGTTTTCGACAGTTATTTTTTTATCATGGAGATTCAATAATTTTATCTTACAATTTTAGCCATCAAGTGACTTCAAAACGCAATTGGCTTGCAAAATAATAGACACGACCAAAGCTCCCAGAGATTTTGTTAGAAAATTTTTACCCAGGGAATTGGATATCTTAGTGAAACTTAATCACCCGCACATTATACATGTGCATTCGATATTTCAACGGCGATCAAAGTAAGGGTAACGGTTTTATTAAATTGCATGTCTACTGCATAGAGTAATTCCTTTCAAAAAGGTGAAGAAATGCAAACCGTTAAAACTTTACTAATGGAGGTGGTTTTGTTTTTCTAATTTCTCGTGACGAAACAGGTTTTGCATTATTTCTCTTTCCATTTAGATTCCGCTTTAGATTTTTGATGGGTTGTTATAAAATTTAGTCATAAGTAACTGGTTTTATTTTAATGTAAAAATACAATTAGCTTCCCAAGTGATTATTTTAAACTTTGTATTTCCGGACAGATATTTTATATTTATGCGGTTCGCCGAAAATGGAGATTTATTAGATTTCGTTTTGAAAAACGGAGCCATTGTGGAGAGCCAAGCAAGAGTATGGTTAAGACAAATGGCTCTGGGGATACAATACTTGCACGAGTTGGAAATTGCTCACCGCGATTTGAAATGTGAAAATGTACTCATCACTTCAAATTATAATGTCAAATTAGCAGATTTTGGTTTTGCTAGATACGTAGTCGATGCTAAAGGAAGAAGAATATTAAGGTGATTTATTGCAAAGGAAAAACCGTTGTGAACTCCTCTCAGATTAAAAATTTTTTAACGGTGAATTTTTTTTTTTGTAGTGAAACTTACTGCGGATCTCTTTCGTATGCCGCTCCCGAAATTTTAAGGGGAAACCCTTACAATCCGAAAATTTCGGATCTTTGGTCCTTAGGAGTAATTTTATATATTATGTTAAATAAGGCAATGCCATTTGATGATACTAATATTAAAAGACTGTACGAACAACAGACAAATAAAAAGTGGAAGTTCAGAGCTAAAGTCGAAGGAATTTTAACGGAACAGGTGCGAATGTTTTATAAACCAAATAAAAGAGTTTTGCAGAACATTGGAAGCAATTTTTCTTGTAGGCTAAAAAACTGGTCACGTTACTGCTTGAACCCGACGTTACAAAGCGGTTAAACATGTATCAAATTTTAAATTCGGAATGGATTGCCATGGACCCCAGATTGTTGGTGATGTCGCCTGCTGAGAGAATGGCCGTTACCAGCGCTCAAGACGAAAGAAGGAAAATGCAGGCAAGAACGGATTCCAGGTCATCCAAAATGAACGCTAAGGTGAGGCGTTGTTCTCTTGCGATGATCGCCTCGGGGCATTTCAACACAATATCTGAATGGGATTTTCAGAAAACGGAATCGTTACCCAGGGGAGTTACTCGGCAAAGACCGGACGATGACAGGCAAACCGATGAAGTGGTTGTTATTAAAATAGCAGGACAGCCCACCGCAGCTCCATCCCGAAATATTAATGTTTAAGTAAGTGGAAAAGATAATATTTTCTTTAATGACAGAAACCTCGTAATAAATCAAACGTACTTAAATCCTCTAAAACAGTGATGCCCAACCTATATCCGGCCCGTGAAGGTGTTGCATGTGGCCCGCGGGCTAAATTTGGCCCTGTGGCTCAGCCAATATCAACAGTTAAAATTTGTGAAGGATAGGTTTGTGCCTCACAAAAATAACAAATAAGGTGCACTTCATAATGATTCATAATTCATAATAAATACAAATTATAATATAATATATAACTCTATTTTGCCCACATTAGGCATTAGAGTTGATGGCTACAGTACAATTTCCATAATGAGTGGCCCATCAGTAGTCTTCAACTTTACTTTTTTTTTCTGTCTTTAAGTTGGCTATATCATTAAAGTTTTCAAATATTAATATGTGGGACATTAATTATAAATAAATCAAAGTTTAATAAATAGAATAAATAACATATATGTCACAAGGTTAAAAGGGTTAAAATGGTAATTTATAAATGTTAGTATTATAAAATTAGTATAGTCTTATATGAATAAAATATTAAATAATTATATAGGTAAAAAGTTAAAATTAATATAGTGAAACTGGTATAATGTTATATAGGTAAAATATTAAGTGATTATATTGATAAAATGTTTAAAATAAAATAAAATAAAATATAGTAAAATACCGCTGTTAATAAATACAAATTGTAAGTACTTTTTTTTTGGTTGCATGGCCCAATCGCGATATTATCAACGAAAGTTTGGCCCGTATATAATGAAAGTTTGGGAATCACTGCTCTAAAAGATATATATTGAGTGTTTCATAATACGCGCTTAACTCTGATGTAGATAATCGGTATAATAAGTCTTTGTTGGGTGATTTTCCCACTCAACACCTATACTCTTGCCTTTTATCACTCATAGTGACAAAGTTATCATTACCAAAAATGATAATAATTAACTGTTTATTCCTCAAAAGAAAAACCGAATTATTTCCCAGTTTAAACGGAGATTCCCAAAAACATTTTTGCGTTATAACGACAAACTTTACACTTAAACTTTCATAATAACAACGCACCCCTATATTGCTTAAGTATGTTTAAAGTAAAAAATTAAAACTCTTCTTTGCCGATACAAAATTATTGGATAAGGACAGAAAATATTTTCTCAGTTGATAATGATTTTCCCAAAGGAAAGCATTTAAAATATTTTTTTTTTATTAAAAAAATTGTTTTTTTTTTAATATAACAGTAATAATTTTGCTGTTAAATTTAGGAGTTATCTGGTTTTTCCGTTGTTACTAAGAAAATCTTCTCGCATTTAACATCATATAAAAGCAAATTAAAATTAAAATTAGAATTCACATGATTAATGTATCATTTCAACGGAATTTTAGGGGTAAGTGCAGATAAAAATATACTAATTTTAGCATTACTTTCCATATTACTTTCCATATTAGTAATGAAGTTTTAGAAAATAATGAATTTCAAATTACGATTTGGCGCAATTTTTATTACGAGAAATTTAGGAAAATTATGGTAAAAAGTGAATAATGGGGGGATTGCAAATGAAGTCGAATATTATCGATCGTTTTGAATTAAAAACTTTTGACGGAATTTTTGCCAAAGCAATATCTACTCTATAAATACTATATATATTATAAATACTATATAATATATACTCTATAAATCATAATTCTGTATTTCTCCGGAGAATTTGTTGATTGAAAGGCTTTAAAATAAGAGATTTCAGCACCGAAAAATTGTCAGCTTCTTTCGTCCAAATCCTTTTTCTTATCTTATCCACATCCACACTTTCATCCATATCAAACCAAATGGACAGTGTGACCACTTCCATCTGATTGTTATCCTCAGACTAATAAACAAGATTTAAAATTTAGATTAGAAGGACGAGGCTCGATATTGTTGTCACGTATCACCAAATTCCTGCAGTCAATCAGATATCAAAGGGACCGTTGTCATTACATAACTCTCTGTAGAGCGCTTAATTAAGCCTTTTTGTCTTTGGAATGCCGCGTTTTATCAATGGACTTTTAAACGGGTTTGAATGGAAATTGATTTTAGTAAAAGCAAAAATAAAAAAACCCGTGGCTTTTTATCTATCTAAAAGTGCTCGCCCACATTATTAAAAAAAAATTTTAAAATTATTTTTAAAGTTAAACGGTTTTATTTCAAGTGCACTAAAAATTAAAAAAATAATTTCTGATGGAAGCGTATTAATAAATACGTGTGACAGTTTTGATTCTCAGTCTTTGCAGACAGACAGACAGACAGACACACAGAGAGAGAGAGAGAGAGAGAGAGAGAGAGAGAGAGAGAGAGAGAGAGAGAGAGAGAGAGAGAGAGAGAGAGAGACAGAGAGAGAGACAGACAGACAGACAGACAGACAGACAGACAGACAGACACGAAAACCAAGTTAAATAAAACCGTTTAAAAAACAATAATTTCCTTTTCCAGATTGATACAAAATGAATGTTTGGTACAGTATTCTTATTATTGGATTCTTTTCGTGTGTCTTCGCCAAATCGGTTTCTCTGAAAGCTGAAAAGCAACCGTTTACGCTGGAAGAAGCAGCTTTGGGAAAGTTCAAGCCGAAGAAGTTCAACGCAGTTTGGATTTCAGGTGGAATTGTTTTATCTCATTCAAAACCATCAGACGAACAAAGTTTTAACTTAGTTTTATGATTTTTTATTGAAGATAATGAGCTGGAATACCAAGACCTTAAAACCGGAAACATCAACATTCTCAATGCGAAAACTAAGAAAAGCACTCTTTTCCTTAACAAATCAGTCATTGAGAAATACAATGGAGTGAGTTATAACGTCTCAGCGGATAGGAAATACGTTCTCATCGAATACGATTCCAAAACAGTAAGAATTTATTAAAACCCGTTAAGCGGATATGCCGTATATATATACGGTTGATCTCTTGTACACTGTAGCGGCTGTGACGTATATATACGTCAAATGATTTTTCTTGGTTTATTTAATAATATACGTTCGATTGTTTTTGGTAATAGAGAAGGGTAGGAGCATAGCATCTTTTCTCTACTCTTCAATGTGTGTACATTATCTTTGTATATTTATAAGCTGTAATAAACATAACCTAAAATAATAAAAACATAACATATAATGGATAATATATACGTATATATGCGCCAGCTGCTGCAAATACAGTAACCATTTCTCGCAACGTATCGAGCCGTTTAAGGGACTTTGAATAATTCCAGATTCTTTTTAGATTTACAGAAGATCGAGCAGTTCAAAATTCGTCGTTTATTCAATCACAAACAAGTACGTTGGGAAATTATATTTAAGTATTACTTAGAGAAAACCGATACTTTAATTATTTGCTGTTTTATTTTCAGAGCTTATTATAATGTCGCGAAAGGCGCAGAGATTAGAATCGCTCAATGGGGTCCCACAGGAAGCGCTCTCGCTTACGTCATGAACAACAACTTGTATTACCTCCCCAAAATCACCCCCGACATGAAGCCTCAAGCAATCACCACCGATGGCGTCCCTGGTGTCATTTTCAATGGCGCCACAGAGTGGGTGTACGAAGGTTGTATTTTCAATCAATTCAAGATGAAAATATAATAAATTTATTATAACCAAAATCGTTTTTGTGGTTACAGAGGAAGTGCAGCTCACCAGCAAAGCGTTTTCCTTCTCTCCGAATGGGGATCAGCTCATTTACACGAAATTCAACGATACGTCCGTGAGAGAAATTCAATATATGTTGTATGGAGAACCGGGCGATTACAAAGATTTGTATCCGAAGAGTTACAAACTTCGCTACCCGAAGGTCGGCACTGAAAACCCGGATTACCAAATTTGGTGGGTCGATTTGAAGAACGTTAAGAATCAGCGAATGTTGGTCGCTCGCTCAAAAAGCCAACCGGAGTAAGTGTAACTTTGCGGATTCGAATCTTTTCGACTCGGATCTCATTAATTGAAATTTTAAATTGTATTTCCAGAAGAGAAGTTTATTTCGGTCAAACATGGGCTAATAACACCGCCATCATGTTTGTGTTCGCCAATCGCGTTCAAAATGAATCCGGATTGTACGTTTACGATTTGAGGAACCATAAAATGCATCGAGTACCGGAAATTTTAATAAATTAATTTATTTAATTTATAAAATAAGCCTCTTTCGGCGACTCATTCATGTGATAACCTTCCAGATGAATAGAAATTCAAACCCGAGGGGATGGGCCAACACAAGAACACCAAATTTCAGCGAAAACCCCAACAGATTTGTGACGATCACTGCTCAGCCACATGGGAAAGACGAGTACGACCATTTGACTTTGGCCACAGAGAGAGAGAAATACGTTTTGACCAGTGGAAGCTTTGAGGTTGTTGATGTTCTGGACTGGGATAGAAAAAATAAAGTGATGTAAGTGGTGGAAGAAGAAGAAAAGTCCGCATTGATTCACCGGTCGAATTATTGACTCCGACAAAATCCGCCATTTCATTTCTCTGAGAATATAATTATGGTTTTAGATACTACAGCGCCACTCCAGAGGGTTCCCCAGCGTCCATTCAAGTCTACAGAATAAGTGAAAAGAAAGGATCGAAGCCTACTTGTCTGACTTGCAAGATTAAATCTCCCGAGGGAAGAGAATGTAAACATGCAACTGCAATTTTCAGTGAGAAATTCTCTTATGTCGTGGTTGAGTGCAACGGACCGGATCCCAGGATGATTTACCTTTTTAAAAACGTGAGCAATTTAATTTCCCCGAATGTACACTTGCAAAGCAACAGGAAATGATTGTTGAACATGAACAGGCGAGTCCCTTGAAGGCAGCCGTGATGGTGCTGGACGACAGCTCCGCCCTGAGGGCCACATTAACCAAAAAGCTCATGCCTGAGATAGTAAACATGAGAGTTCCCCTTCCCGGATCTCTTCAAGCGGAAGTGAGAGTGTTTTTACCTCCCAAAATGGATAAAACTGGCAAAACTAAGTACCCGATGCTTCTTTACGTGTAAATATCATTTTCAATTTCCGCTAAGATTAGTTTTTTTGTATGGAGACTGACCGAATCTGAATAATTGGTTTTAGTTACGGTGGAATCAACACTAAAGAAATATACGATGCATTTAAAATAGATTATGAGATGTATATGACGACGAACAGAAGCGTAATCTGTGCAGTCGCCGATGTGAGAAATACAAACAACAAAGGAAAGAATATGTTATATGCTGGTTACAAACGAATCGGATCCATTGAAATGGAGGATCAGATAACTGTGACGAAGTAAAAGACAATGCTTATATAAATGAGATTTTTGAAGGAATTTTTTAAAATGGAGTTTTGCTCTCTTTTAAGGCATTTGCAAAAGACGTATAAATTCATTGACACTAAGCGCACCGCTGTTTGGGGTTGGAGTTTTGGAGGTTTCTCAACCTTCAGAATTTTGCAGATGGATAAGGAAAGAATCTTCAAATGCGCCGTTGCTGTGGCTCCTGTTGTCGACTGGGTTCTCTATGGTAATGTGTTTAAGTGTTTTCACCTTTTGATCCATTGCGAAATAACACATCGGTTAATTCTCGCGTTTGAAATGAAATTTCATTCATTTTCCACCGCCTTTTCAGATACGATATGGTCAGAACGTTACATGAAAACCTACAATGAAAATAAGGAAGGCTACAAGAAAGCCAGCCTCTTCACCGAACTGAAAAATCTCAGAGGGAGGGATTTCTATCTAATAACGGGAACAGCAGACGATAACGTCCACTATCAACAATCCATGCTTTTGAGCAGAGCTTTGGAGCTGAACGACATCACCTTCGAATCACTGGTGGGGATTTATTTTATTTCCATAACATTTGTTCTATAAATGAGAGAAAACTTGTGACTGTTTTTTCCGTTTCAGAGTTATCCCGATGAAGGACATCTTTTATTAGGAGTTCGGCAACATTTGTACCACAGTATGGATAAATACTGGAAGAGGTGCCTCGGTTTTTAAAAGTAAATTAAACTTACTCTACTATTATTTTATTAAAATTATTTATTCATAATTTAGCGTTTATTCAATTTTTTTTACCTTTTTTACAAGTTTGTGTATGCACCCGATGTTACCATATAACCTAAAATCCTTTTCACCGATTCAGCCCCAACTTTTTAAAAAAGATACTCAAATTTTGAAAAAAAAACCGTTTGTGAATTGACCAAAAACCAGACATTGTATTGCGCTCCAAAGAACTTCTGAGACTCTCGGCTTACTTATGTCCATTAGGTTTCTAAAAATATATTATTTCTAAAATTATATTTCAAAAAATGCGCGGACGGAGTCATATAAATATTGACCTTTTGTTTGTTTCTTTTAAATGAAATTTCCCCTGAAATTTTTTGTATAGGCAATTCCTGTGCACAAAATACGTACCAGTTGCCTAGCTGAAAATTTTCAGGATGAACAGAAAAATTCAAAGGGTCAGTTGTGCGAGTCGGGGGAATTTTGGGGAAATTTTTTTTGCGACTTTGGGCTTCGGACCCTCTTCAGTGTGTTAAGGGACCTTTTTGGTTTTTTCCTTTGTTAAGGTTCCTTTTGCAAATTTTGTTATTTTTCCGATATCTCTTACAGTTTCCGATATATGCAGTCTCAAAGGTCAGAAAATTGGCACTTTTGATTTAAACCGATTTTGGGGTACTGAGAGATCCAAATTTGACGGCGGAGTTTTTTTTGGAGATTTCTCGTTGAAATGAACAAACAGGAGGTGCAAAACAGCAAAGGAATGATAAAATTAGGGGCTGTAAAATTGAAAAAGCAGACCAAAGTGGAAAAAGGGAAGAAAATAAAATGAGTTCCATTATATTGTTATATTATATATTGTTCCATTATATTGTATATTGTTATACATATATATATTATGTTCCATTATATTGTATATTGTTATATTACAATAACATTACCAAACCTAACAATATAAGTTCATCATTTTATAATTGGAGTTATATTATATTAATTATAAGTTCATAATTATAATTTTTTTCCTTTGTCGTCGTATCGCTCCAAGAAAAGGAGGTGGACAAGGAGGTCCTCTGGTGGCCATAATTATAATTATAAATATATAAGACAGTATATATTCATCAATTAACAGATTTAATAAATAAATAAGTATCATTTTTTTATTTTCTTAAACAAACAAATATAATTCAATTAATGCGGATATCTTAGAAATGAAGAAAAAAGGTTATAACCAATAATTTTATTTTTGTTTCGATTTTAAAATTCCTTTGAGCACAAAACATTTAATTCTTTCTTTTACACAAAATCAATTCTCATTCCGTTTTTCTCTCCGGAATTACCTCCATTTATCAGCGGATCTATTGAAGAAAGAGAAAACCCAATTCCTATCGGCGAAAGATAAACAATTGGTCTGATATTATAATTTGATATTCTAATTTATTTAAACACAAGTTGAGATGATTGATGTATTGACCGTGCAAAGTCTTCTTTAAGCGGTCGGACTCAGAGGTGAGAAGTCGTTCCGCCATTCCATTCGATTCCCACTGCTTATTTTGATGCTTTCAAATTGGGAAAGACGTTGAGCACTTTTCACGACTCGAATTCTCTTCCCAAAATGAGGAAACAAAACTTTTGGTGCTTTCTTTCGCTTTTGTGCGCGGCTTTTTGCTTTGTGCGATCGCATCCCGTCGATTTTAAATTAACGAAGAAACCCTTCACCATCGAAGAAGCAGCACTCGGTCAGCTGGCGGTTATGACATACAATGGAAAATGGATTTCAGGTATTTTCATTTTATTTTTTATAACTTCTTAAACTCCACTTATTTTAACGTAATAAATTATACTTTAATATTTTCTTCTAATAAATAAATGGAGTCGTCTTTGGGATGACCGAATAATAAAAATCACCGGAGATTTAAGCGATTGTTTTTCGGTCATCTCATACAAAGTCCTGTTTGCTGAACAACTGAAAAACAATGAGTTATCGTCAAAATTCTATGTTTATTGAACATAAACGGGTCGTAAACTAATTTACTGACCTTCGAAAATGGTAAACTTAAAATCAATCGCAATTCAAACTCAAACTCAAAAATTATTTAATCTCAAAAGGAGAAAAATTAGGTTAATTTTTCCTGCATAAAATTAATTGACCTATTTTTTACAGATACGGAAATAGAATATTTAGATAAAACAACCAAAGACGTGAAAGTGTTTAACGTTGTTAAAAAAACAAAGGAAATTGTGCTCAAATCTTCCGTTTTGAATAAATACAAAACCACAAAGTACCAATTTTCACCCGACAGAAAATACGTTCTCCTCACATACGATGAAAAATCGGTGAGTGTGTGAGTGTGAGTGTGAGTGGGTGGCGTTGTGCAGAGGGTGGATTCTCTACAACCCCTCCTTTGTTTGTTTTAGGTGTACAGACACTCGAAAAGGGCAAAGTACGTCGTGTATTCCGTCAAAGATGGGTAAGGCATTCGATTTTTTTGGGCCATTAAAAGATCTAATCGTAATTAGAAACTAATTAATCCATCATTGTCAAATTTATCGCAAAAAATTACATAAAATCGCAATAATTTATCTTGATAAGATAATCGAAGTTCAATCACTGAGTTGGGGAATTTTCGCGTTTTAACCCATTAAGTGGCAAAGAAATTTAAAGGGTGTTACCCTGAGTGCTCGGGAGGTTTTATTTTGAAAAATACATATTATTACATACAATATCGTAATGGCATTTACTGCAATTTTTATTTTGAAAAAATACTACAAGAGCTGGTGTAACTGAATAAAATTCCTCAACTTAAACTTCTGTATGAAATTCCTGAACTCAAATTTCGGTTTGAAATTCCTGAATTCAAATTTCTGTATAAAATTCTTCAACTGAAATTTCTGTATAAAATTCTTCAACTGAAATTTCTGTATAAAATTCCTGAATTCAAATTTCTGTATAAAATTCTTCAACTGAAATTTCTGTATAAAATTCCTGAACTCAAATTTCTGTATAAAATTCCTGAATTCAAATTTCTGTATAAAATTCCTGAACTCAAATTTCTGTATAAAATTCCTCAACTCAAATTTCTGTATGAAATTCCTCAACTCAAATTTCTGTATAAAATTCCTGAATTCAAATTTCTATATAAAATTCTTCAACTGAAATTTCTGTATAAAATTCCTGAATTCAAATTTCTGTATAAAATTCCTCAACTCAAATTTCTGTGTAAAAATTTCTGAACTCAAATTTCTGTATAAAATACCTGAACTCAAATTTCTGTATAAAATTTCTGTAACAAAAATTCCACTATGAGATATCTCGTAGGTGGGAGGTGAATGGTTTAATCTTAAAAAGATGATTTTTCCAGAAAATATTACAATGTGGACAAATACCATCTCCAAATGGCCGAATGGAGTCCCAAAGGCAACACTTTGGTTTACATAAGAAACAACGATATATATTTGGTTCAAAATATAAACACCAAAATGGAGACATTCCGACTCACCAAAGACGGAAAAACCAAAAAAGTGCTTAACGGACTCGCAGATTGGGTGTACGAAGGTAATAAAAGAAGGAGAATCAATCAGACAACAAAAGGGTTAATATGTGAATATCCACAGAGGAAATTCTGAGTTCGGGGAAGGCATTTTGGTTCTCACCCGAAGGAGATAAGCTCGCATTCATCAGATTCTACGACGCCACCGTGAAAAGAGTCTCAGTTCCGGAATATGGAGAGCCCCGAGACATCAAACATCAGTATGTGACCGCGGTGGACATCCCTTACCCCAAAGCGGGCTCTTCCAACCCCACATACGAAGTTAAGCTCGTGCACTTCGACAAGAAGGAGGAAATCAGAACACTCACTAAGTCGGAGCCCGGGTGAGTGCACAGTGGTGCCAACAGAAACAGAAGACATCTTTTAACACTATCGACTCTTTCAGATCGGAGGTTTTGCACGAGTTAGAGTGGATCGACAACGACACCGTAATGTATCTTCAGACGAACAGAGTTCAAAACGAATCCAAATTTTATATCCACGAAGTGAAACCGGACGGAAAGCGTCGTTTGGTAATATTCGTATTATATATGTTACAGCGAAACACCGGTGAATGTCAACATTGACAGTCGTTTGGTATATTTATTAATTACACCGGTAAATATTGACATTCACTATATCTGTGATTGTCGACTCACAAAGAGACTCCGAATTTATTTGGTATCTGTTGACATTCACCGGTGAAGTCGCTTGGTATATTTCTGAGATACACCGGTAAATACTGACATTCACCATATTGTCCGAATGTATAACAATGTAATGAAATATTCCATTTTTCACCGAACGTATTTCCTATTAACATTCACCGGTGAAACTCACCATTGTCCAATTTCGGTCATTCACGGTAACATATATAAACATAATTTCTCTGCAGTTCTTCGAAGAGAAAAACCCCAAAGGATGGGCCAACACCAACTTCCCAATTTTTAGTAAAAAATTAGACCGATCTTTGAGAATCGATGGCGTACCTGTTGGTAAAAGCGGGAAATTCAAACACCTCGTGTTGTCCTACGCCGACGGGAAATCGTATCCTCTAACCGGAGGTCAATTCGAAGTGGTTAATGTTCTCCACTGGGACGAAACAAAGAAAATAATGTACGACTTTTGCTAACGATATGAAAACGAGAGATAATTCAGTTTTTAAGTTTCGAAATACTTTCAGATATTATTCGGCGACACAGGAAAATGCGGCGACAGGGAACCAAATATTCGCGGTTAAGGAGACGAAAGGCAGCAAACCGGTGTGCCTTTCTTGTAAGAAAAAATCTCCAGAAGGTCGATATTGTAAAGATGCGTCCGCTTCTTTCAGCAAAGGGGCAAATTACGTTATCCTTAGTTGCAACGGACCTGACCCAAAAGTGGTTTATTTGTATAAAAACGTAAGCGACTGAATTTTTATAAGCGAATTTCAACCCTTTCGAAATTGTATAATTTTTTCAACCCCCAGACAAGACCTCTGGGAAAATCAATCACCGTGCTTGAAGACAACACCAAATTGAGGAGCGAACTCAAAAAGAAGCTTTTGCCCCAAATAATGAACCTCACAGTGGAAGTCCCGGGACCTTTCAAAGCAGACGTCCGCCTTATGTTACCACCTAATATGGATACCAGCGGGAAAACCAAATACCCTCTTCTTATTTACGTGTAAGGACCCGCATTCTCTTTAAGGGAATGGTTATCACCGTTGGGAAGTTACCACGTAACTTTTGTTATGCAGATATGGCGGTCCTGCCAGTAAAAACATCAAAGATTCGTTTAGACTGGACTGGGGTTTGTATATGAGCACCAATTTAAAGGTAATTTACGGTCTGATCGACGGGAGAAACACTCTTCGGAAGGGAGACGACATGTTGTTTGCCGGCTATAGAGCACTCGGCACACTGGAAATGCAGGACCAAATAAATGTAACCAGGTATGAAACACCGGACAGCTGTATTTAAGAGTTTCAGTTTACGTAAGAAACACAAACAATTGAAAATCCACATATTTAAAATCGGTGGTTTCTGTTACAGATCTCTTCAAAAAATGTTCCCATTCGTGGATGCCTCCAGAACGGGAATTTGGGGATGGAGTTATGGGGGTTATGCCACAACCAAAATCTTAGAAACGGACGTACAGGGCGTATTCAAATGCGGAGTTGCCGTTGCTCCCGTTGCGGATTGGATATACTACGGTATGTGAAACACTATTCTGTGATTTTATGAGATTTACAGAGGGAATGTTTTGCTGAACAGATTCGATGTACACTGAGAGATATTTGGATCAGCCAAAGAATAACAAAAAAGGATACGAGAACGCGAGCACTTTGAAAGACGTGTCCAATCTTCGGAATAAGAAATACTTTTTAATTCACGGGAACGCCGACGATAACGTCCATTACCAAAATGCGATGATGATAGCCAAAGCATTGCAAAGGAATAATATACCTTTTGAATTGATGGTGAGTTTAAACTGATTAATTAAAAATATTAAAAACTTACTTTAACTGAGCCATCTATTTTGATATTTCAGAGTTATCCGGATGAAGACCACAGTTTGATAGACGTACGAAAACATTTGTACTACACAATGACCAATTTCTGGAAGAGATGTTTCAATCTTCCTCAATAAAACTGAAAAAGTAAATTCGTCTTCTTCGTATTAATATTAATGTAACGAAACAAGACTGAGATTGAAAGAAAATAATAAATTTTATTTTTAAGGCTTAACGCTTTTGGCTTCAATATCAACACCGCATGAGGTTGATTTATATTATTATAACAAAATTTATTGATCCTTTAAGAGAGATTCAGATGATATTCAAATTTTGTATGTTTACAAATATTGAAAAGACATAAAAATTCAAAAAGCGCAAAATTTTATTTATTAAAAATCTTCAAAAGGTAAAAACTTTTTACAATGGACGGAATTGCAATAGCATAATTTATTTGAAACTTTTCCCTCTGCGGAGTTGTATCCGCCATAATCGTAGCAAATTTCCTCCCCTTCTTCAATGTCTCTAACGGCGAAAACACACAGCCAAGGAACAGTATAGTTCACTCTTATGGGCACTATTGCCGCATTCGGTTGACAACTGTGATTAATGTATCGACCTATGTTTCCAACGTGAGTAGGATCAACACATGTCACACCTGAAAGCTTATTTCCGGTGTATTCTTTCAAAACGAAGATATAATTCATTCCCGGATTGCTTTTTTGCCTCTCTTTCGCTTCCTCCGAACTTATCACTTCTCCTGCGTATTCGCAAATGAAGGAACCACACAGAATTTTTCTCTTAGTTTTCAGACCCAATCCTTTCGGTCCGGCATTGAACACTTCCAATCCATCGATTGGGCCGAATTGGACATTTCTATTCGGGCACAGACTGGAAATGGTTTGCGAGTCCAATTTTTTATTTTTCTCTAAATTTTTTAAACTGTGAAAACAAGAGCATTGCGAGTGGCACTCGAAAACAGGCACGTTTTTGAATTTGTCCTTCGTCAGAATAACACCGTTTTCGGTGAGATTGTAATTATTACCGTATCTTAAACACGAGCAGTTGTTTTGTTCTGTGCATTGGGAATCCGCGCATTCGCAACCGAAACTGAAATATTCGAATTCCGAATCGGTAATTCCTTTTCCTGGTGTTTTGGTGAGGGAATAAAACACTTCCGGATTCACGTGCTCGTAGTTGTCGAAGATGTAGTCGGATTCGTTAAAGCAATCTTCATCCATAATGGAATGCATTTACTTTTTGCTGATAGGAATTATTGCCTCCAACTCTGGCGGTTTTCCTTCTTTCTGCAAATAAATTAAGCAATGTTAGTGGAGATCACTAGAAGTTGGAATAAAAAAAACTTTTTAACTTTGGAGGAGACAGCACATAATTTTTATATCAGTAGAAGAATGAAAAACTACACTTTTTTTGTAAATGAAGAGCAAGAAATAATATAAAATATACAGTTGTATTGGGATTTACTAACCTCTGTGACATACAATAAAGCACAATCACACATAATATACTTCTAATTGCAGTTAACAATGACTTAATTAAGGAACAGTGGGTTTGACATTCAGTCTATTAACTGGACTAATTCTAATTAATTAATCAACCGAAGAGGTTTTCCGAGTGTTAAATGTTGAGAACAGTCCTCTCCCAACTCTGCAAAAACGTCCGGTTGTGTTCAATTAAACTTCGATTAGTGTTTCCCTCAGAACTTCATTAACGACCTTTTATGATGCGGTCATTTCAGGAAGAGGATAAGCGTTACGTCATTTTTAAAAATTATCACCGCTGCCGCTGTGATCTAAAATTGGGCCTAAAGGTCGATTAAAATCAGGCGGTAGAATGGATTTTAGAGAAAGCTGCTCTCCCGTTTAACCATTAATTTTCTTTCGTAAATCCGCCATTTTGACAAGGAGAGTTTGCTTCGATTTATCGAATTGAAAAGTTTCGGCTTACCTTTTTCGCTGTTACAGTGAGAATCCCCTTATCTGAGAGATCCGAGGTTATGCTGGTCGGATCAACGTTATTTGGGAGGCGATACCTGTGAAGGAAATGTCTGGAGATGCATCCGTATTGCTCGTCTGGTCTTTCTTTATGTTTTGCTTCGACAACCACCACTGTATTGTCTATCACTTTGACTGACATTTCGGAAGGATGAAAATAGTTCATGTCCACCGCAACCTGGACAAAAAGTCAAACAGCATCTTTTTTAATTTTACACGGCCTTGCAAACAACCGTGAAATCGGAAATGTTACCGGAAAGAGGAATATTTAGGTTTATTTCGGCGATTGCATTCGGTTTTGTTTAATAAACAATTCTATTTCTCTTTGTGGAGGAACTTTCCTATTAGTGGTCACAAACTATTCCTGTTTAGTTTCCATTCGAGTTTATGTCCTCCATTTTGCCGAATACAGCAGTGTTCAAAAAGTGTTCAGAAAATGGGCATTTTACACGAGAACTCAATGTCAATTCCAAAGGTGGGAAGTCGATTAATTAAAAAGAACAAAAGTTCTCAACCGGGAAAAGGTAACGAATAAAACTGAAAGTGACTTTCTCGTTCGATCGTTCACACAGATAATGCGATTTTCTCGGGAGAAAAATTCTACAGGTTCTAATCCGCCCAAAGAGAGAATTTAATCGGAGGATTTATAAAAGACAAAGAGTTTTTTTATGCTTCGATGGTTTAAAGCCAACGGAGTCGTGATGATTCCGATTCGTGCTTCCGAAATGGTTTAATAACAGCCTCATCTCTTAGAGTCTGTAATTAAACAAAATGATTGCAAATAATCTCATTTTATCATTCAGATTCCATCGCTCTCTCCCGGATCGTTGCAGTTCTCTTAAGTGGTCCGAGTACACCGACCTTTGCAGAGATTTTACTGCTGCAACACCCACCATTCTTTAAAAGGTAAATTCCAACGAACACGAATCGATTTGCTGAAAACGCCCAAAACAATCGTTGGATTTCTCCGCCTCATTAAATCAACGCGGGACGCTTTTTCGACTTTCATAGCGGCTTCACGAAGTTTCATTTTCACAAAAACAGACATTTACACAAAGTTTGGACTCTCTTAAATACGCAGAGAATATTTTTGTGTCGAGAGCTGTTTTTTTACAATTACGGTTTTTATAGACGACAGACCAAGCGTAACGCATTATCTTTTTCGTCATTAGCAACTTCTCAATCCTCTAAAAAAGATAACGTAAATAATAAATTCCAAAGATCCGGCTGCTATAAATACTTAAGACTGGATTTTTGTACTTCAACTTAAAAAATTTCTCAATTTTTTCCTCAATAATTAAAACTAAATTTAGCCTTTCTGGCAGGAAATTTTCATAAAACAAATGATTTCAATGCGAGTAAAGCAATGAAAATCGATAACTGGAATTGCCATCGGACAGTCCCCGAATCAGATTCATCGAAGGCCGTCAAAGTTACTTTCATTGGTCGAAAGGACCTTAACATTTTGGACGAACTTAAATTAAAAAAGCACGACACTTTCGGTCCGACCAATCGAAACTCTACCATATCATCCAAAACCTAATATACGATAACCTTTATGCACGCCCATAAAAACTGCTTTTCACATCCGCGAGAAAACTTTCAAAATCACCAGCATTTGCAGAGTAATAAAAAGTTGCTCCCGGGGGTCAGGAAAAAAACTGGGGCACAGAAACTCGAGTAAAGGAAATAAAGATAGAGGTGCATGTCGAGCTCAATCCGAAACTTCCCAGAAGTAATGGCCCTAAGTGTCCGACTCAAAACACACCTTTCCTTATAAATTTGAGATTTATTAATGGTTCGAAAAGCGGCGGAAGGTGGTAATTTTCTATTATTTTATTTCCGTACAATCTCAGGAGTTCATTATTTTTTTTAATGATAACTTACTGAGTACTGAGGGCGGAGGTTTTTATAGAAACTCGAATTAATTTTTTAATTCTTTAGAAAAGGTGCGGATTGTAGCTTTATTTATTAGTTTTTAACGAACCTGAATCCGAAAAAATTGAACTCAACTCTCACCTGCCAACAGCTTAACGCTGCGGGCAGTTGCATAATACCACCAACAGAATAGATAACCGTCAGAAAAAACTATATTGCACAATTGCCTAATCCACGTAATGAAAATTTATTATTAGAACCTGAAATTCACCATAAGAAAGGAGTTCAGCCTCGAGAAATTGTCAAAAATAGATTTATAGATTTTCAGTCAGCCCTTTGGATATATAAAATATATTATTTTTTTCCAGTTCTAAAATGCTTCCGTTTTTTATTAATTCATTCATATGATAGGTTTTTAATCAACTGAAGCAAACATCGTACTTGTTACTTTTAAAATTTAAATTTCCTATGATTTTTCGTTAATTTTAAACAATTAAATTGGTTAATTTAATTTAAAATTTTCCAATTTAAAAAAATATTGTAAATTAATTTTTTCAATAAAATAAATGATTTTTAACTTGTATTATTAATGTAATATCCATTTTAATATGTAAATAAATTCTTATTAGGTTTTTTCTTGAAAATTATAAATTTCTAGATATAAATTTCAACCGTTAAAAAATTTTGAAAACCGTTAAATTTACCGAGTAATGGTTGCCTTTCTCCTCAAAAGGTGAGCTACTAAATCCACTCATGATTCGATCACTTAAAAACTATCAGAACTTTGGTTTATCATTGTAAAAATAAAATAGACACTTGAGTAATAAAAATCACGAGAATCCACTTGGAAGCCGAAGAGAAAAAAGCAAATTCAATTCATCACTCGACTCGCAATCAAATGGAGTTCCCATCTCCGAATGGCAAATTGCGAACACTAACCGGCCGCCCCCTGGTGAAGGCGGTGGAAATTCGTCGGACATTATCATCGCAATTCAGGATCTTCGCTTTGCTGATTTCAACATTTTATCTTCGATTTTTGTGGTGGTTTTCACTTGGATGCACTTGGATTTAATTGTTTTTATGCGACGTTTCGTTTCCATTTTAAATTCTTCAGATACTTTACTTCTCCAATTAATATGTTCCGAGCAGGAATAAATTTAAATAAGCAGATATCATAACGGCTTTTTACATTAAAACTTTTTCATTCCATTATGGCATACAGTGGAATAAGCAAAGCAATGATAATTCATTATTTTATACTATTCCCAAATAAAAAGTAATTTTCCAAATACATGACAATGTTTTCTCTTTATCACTTGCAAAATAAAATGATTTATTGAAATTATTTTAAATATAAGATTTCAAAAATTTATCTTTTAAAATGAGTAAGAAATTAAAGAACTTAATGATCACATAAGTTTCAAACATTACTTTGTTGACAGAAGAACAAGTCAAACAATTAAGAATATATTTAATGTCTGGGAAGACCACCTGAAGCCCTATGAATTCTATATGATGTGTAAAATAATTCTGTAGGAGAATAAATTTCAAATCAGTTGGACAACCACTGGAACATGTTTCTTCTTTTTATACAACACTCTGCATGTAGTCATAATAAAATGTAGAAGATTTCAACTCAGAAATTAACATAATTCCAATATATATTTTTCTTTCTATAAGTTAACTTGATTTTCAGGATTTAGGGAAACAACTTGCCAGATATTTTCTTCCAGGGATTTTTACCCCCCAACTAAACAGCTGACTTAATTTACATAAGTAGAAGCCGGTTTTAATTTATTTTTCAACGTTGCATAGGAAAAATGAATGTAAGTGCCGAAACTCACAACAGGATAATAAACTTGCAACGATTGAACCATAAATTATATACTGAGCCTACGATTTTTGAGAATATTGTTTATGTCATTCCGCTTTCGGCATAATTATTTGACTTTGTTGATACTTACAGAGGTTGTATCATTATTTTACATAATTCAGATGACATCTTAATTCGTTTAAAAATTTGCAATTGGACAAGACGGAAAATGACTAAGAATTTCAGGATGTGAGAGCAGTGAATGCCTTCTCTCCTGATAAGCATTTAGCGTAGATAATTTAGAAGCTTTACCGTATTTCACTCCCCTTAGAAACAGACCTCTTATTCCGGAGGCCTGTCTGTAGAAGTGGCAGAGCAAACTCAGGGCCGCCAACCGAAAAATTAATTTTCGGAATATTTGAAAAATAAAATTCGTTAGATTCATTATTAAAATGTAAACTCATTTTTCATTGAAAGCTCTTTTCTTTATATTCTCCAAATTTAGCTAAAAAAGACCGAATTGCACCAAATAAATGAAATAAAAATTTAATCCTAAATTATACTTTAGTTAAAATGGTAGATCAAGTCCACCCTAGGGCAATTTATTTACACATTGGCGCCATTTCGTAGGATTTTGCATCAAATGCCATCACTGATGAAAAAGAACAAATGTAAGAAGGACAGTATTTATTTTAATCATATAAAAAGAAACTGGTCAGCTGTATTGTTACTACTTACCCAAAGGTTAGGAGTGACAAGTTCCTGAAGGAAAACGATAAAATTATTCTCCGACATAAACTTCCAAACATTATAGCTATTATGTAGAGGAATTACTAGTTTAAAAAAATAAATTTCTCCTGAGAAAAGAATGACAAAGGCGCTCTGTTTAATTAAAATTTAACAAACTAATAACGTGTGAATAGGTTTCAATACTACAAGAGCAAGGATCGAGTTCTTAAACAAAACATTAAAATTCAAACTGAATAAAATATTTGTGTAATGTAAAGTTTTTTTCCGTTATTGAATTATAAAGGAAACAAAATGGCACAAAGCTGTGTAAAAAGAAATCAATTTTAATGATGTTAACAGCATTTAGGAAAAATATAACTTAAAATTAACCCCGCTTTCGAAGGAAAGTCCGTCGTTTTCTATGAAAACTTATATAGATATTGAAATAAAACAATTAAAAATATGAACCACCATCCAAGTTCTTGCGGCTCACACTGTTGGGTAAACCACTTCAAACGGCAGTTACACAAATGCTTAATTCAATGATGCAGAAGTGAAAATACAGTATGATTCAGCTTCCATCCATGATTCGAGAACTCATCTCTCGAGAAATACAAAAAGAAACAAATAAAATCAATTTTAAAAACCCTTTTGCACCAAACACTCTCATAAGGGTAGAAAAAAAATCACCACCGAGTTCTTAGAAAAAACTTAATACTTTCGCATTCCACTCATAGACGGCTTATAAGCGTCAAATCTGTCATTGTTGTAGGGTCCGTTTGAGGGGAGGGACAACCCCATCCCTAAACCCGGAGGGACAGGTTGATTCTGGTACAGGGCACTCGCGATCACGTTCCCTGTAGGAGCTCTCGCCAATAATGACATATTTGATGCTCTTATCACCAACCTGCAAAATCAAAACAATACTTTTTCATTTCTTTTCAATAATTCCGTATGACCTTGAATTATGGGTCTTCTTTTATCATAAATTTTTGAGAGAAATTAACAATGGTGGAATAATTCAGATAAAGGAAGAAACTGATAAGACCGGCTTACCTGTCACTGCTTGAGTTATCGGGCCGACCCCAAGAACTTCCTTCGGGTTTTCTGTCCGAAGATCCCCAGGGATCTCTGGAGCTTGGACCTGAAGGACCTCCAAGGCTTCCAAAAGGCTTTCCGCTTTGACTGCCCGAACTAGAATGCCAATCGCCACCTCCTCTATCTGTTAAATCAACAATTTTTATTTATAGCAATCTGAATCCAAACTTTCCTAAAACATGCATATCTATACATAATTCCGTTGGGTCAGAAAATAACTTTTTCCTCTGAGAAACTTCCTAGTAAATTACTTTGCTTCTAAATTCGAATAGATAACAACTACCTCGATGATCGTCCCGACTCCGATAACTGGAATTCGGAAGGTCACGATCTCTGTCCCTCTCTCTGTCGCGTTCTCGATCTCTGTCACGATCCCGATCTCTGTCGCGATCAAATCTGTCAACACAATTCACAATGAATTTAATCAGTTTCACGTAAATGAAATAACATTATGGGAGTGATCTCACCTGGCGTCTTTGCCACCGTGAGAAGATGAAGTTTTCCTGGTGAAGTCATCGCGCCTTGAAGTAGCGGATTCCCGACGGCGATCCGGGTCAAAATCATCTCTTCTAGACCTGTTCAGAAAAGCAAAAGTTAATCTTTAATCCTGGCAATCATTGTAATGAAGGGTTTTAGACGTTAAAATTAATATGGTCTATTGCCATTTTTTTTCTTCTTCATTAAAACTTCCAATTACCTTTCTCTTCGTCTATCTTCCTCCGTGAACCGAGGCGGAGGAGGAGCATCGAAATGACCGAGATCTAAAGCGGCTCTCTTATCAGGAAAATCGCGCCTATCGTCAGTTTGCCTTTTCTTTGTCGATCTTCTGGCCGCTTCCAGTCTGAAGTTAACAAAAATATCAATGTAACTCAAATAGCAATTGTGTTTTTAAATTAAAGAAAGTTCTCACCTTTTTTGCTGCATTCGAATTTCTTCCTTTTCTCGCTCGATCCGTTCGCGTTCTAATCTTTGGCGTTCCCGTTCCATTCTTAATAGTTCGGCTTTCTCGCGCTCTATTTTTTCTCTTTCCGCACGCAATTTTTCTTTTTCTCTGAAAAAAAAACACTTGTTATGGCCCACCCTCAAAATATCTTCCGTAACTACTTCAAAGACATTTACCTTTCGATTCTTGCTGCCTCAGTTTTTTGTCTTCTTTCTATTTCCCTTTGACGTAAGGCTTCCTCTCTGCGACGCTTTGCTTCCTCCCGAAGCCGTCGATCTTCTTCTCGTAATCTTTGGCGCTCTCTTTCCTCCTGGAAGGATCGACAGATTAGTAACTATTTTCCTCGGGATCTTGAAAGCCGTCTGAATTTTACCTTTATTTGTGAAAACGTTAAAACTTCTTTTCTCGGGGAATGTCTTCTGCGGAATGGACTGCGACTGTGAATGGAGCGGCGATTGTCACGTCCCTTGCCGTCTCTACTTCCATCCCTAGACTTTGATTTCTCGCTTAAGCTTTGCTCCATCCCCAAACGCCTGATAGGTCTGGAGCGGGACCTTTCATCATCTGTGTGGCTGTCCCTCAATTCATCACTCTCTTTCATCTTTCCCCTGCCTGCAATACGTCTTCGTTAGCTACTCACATTACCATATCGAAAACAAATCTCACATTTCAAACCCACCATTTTCCGTCGGCTTTTTTTCCTCTGGTTTTTTCTCTAGAAATTTTTTGTCCTTGCCTAAGGAGTCATTACGGCAGGTACTTCTTTTGCTCTCTGACCTGCGGGACTCACCAGGTTTTAGCGGCCCTGTTGCATCTCCTTTCGCCTGTAATTTAGCAAATCAATAAATCAGTCAACGATTCGTGCAATAATTTCAATTCGAGTCATTAAAAAACACAATGCCTTTTCTACGGAAATCATCCGCCCGTGAAGTTCGATCCTATGAAGGTACTTTATGCATCTGGAAGCGTCGTCGCAGTTGCCCATTGTCACGTATCCGTAGCAGCGTGCTCCCGGCGTCCGGGCGTTGGTGACGATCTTTGCCCCGATGACCTTTCCATGCTTTGAGAATATCTGCTTGAGATCGGTGGCTCGAGTCAGCGAGGACAAATTGCTCACCCAGAGGTTCCTAGACTCGGAACCCAATCCTTCGATCTTTTTATCTGAAAATTTTACAATTATTTTTTTAACACTCACAATTATTTAATTATCATTAATTCGAAATTGGAAAATTACCTTTTATAACCTTCAACTCCCCGGCCTTTTTTTTATCTGAAGGCGTTTCACTGTGAAATAAATTAAACACATTAATGCATGATCAGAAATTTTATGGAAATCTGTTTATTTTTAATTTAAACATATAAATTCATGTTGGAAACCCTCATTCGAAGTTAAAAAAAAAAAAATGATAAACGCGGATGTAAGTAATTTCCCAAAAATATTAAAACTCATTTTCAGATTCTCTTCCAGAAGTTCCAGCTATTAATTATGTATCAGAAATTCATTCCGGTCGATTTTTACAGGAAAAATTGTAAAAATTTATCAACTCGTGTTTCAACGGACTAAAATTAAATTAAAGTTACGACAGTGCTCAAAACAATCTGAAGTTGTTTTTTGATGAATCCCTCGTTAAGAGCGTTCGCCGCTGGAGAACCGATACAGCGAAATCAGTGAAACTCCGTTTTCATGCGGTGGTCGAATTCGTTCCTCAGGATGTTCGCAGGCTGGATTACGCCGTCATTTTCTTGACGAATCAAAGCGTGAAGGTCCACCGACCAAGCATCCAAATATCTTCTGTTCGGGGATTCGTCCTCGTTTTCTTCCAGTTGAGTTGTCCTGCGGTACTCTAATGTTTGTGTGGTCAATCCCGTGAGCCGCACGCAGATCAAAAATACGAAGTTAAACGTGGACTGATATTGCAGCGTAAACGAAGATAAGTTGGAATCGATCCAGTTGAATCTTCGAGCAGCCATTGTTTCAGTCCGCACTGTCGTTACTTATTTAATTTTAGTAATCTTCGGTGGATATTAACTAAAACCCTAATATCAGCAGCTCCATGAATTAAAAGAAATTATAAGAAAAATAGGTCGTTAAAACCGAACGCGATTCACTCATCATCCGGCCCTACTTTCATTTATTATTTCAATTATACTCAATTGCAAAACAATCCGGAGATTATTTCGATTCGACTCCAACGGGTGATAAAACCCACCATATTGAAAAGGGTTTTCTTTGCCCTCGTCTTTAAAAGACAATCCCATTTCTGTTGTTAGGATCGAGAAAACGAACTACTGAATCTGATTTGTTTTGGAGCGAAATAATTATCTCTTCGAATTTTACGGGAGTTAAAAGCAAGACGCATTGTATTACTGATACTTATGGTAGTGCACTCAGTGCACCACTTTCAGCATTCGGACGTTTGACGGGATCCAGCCAGCCTTCGTCGACGAATCCTCGTGGAAAGCAGTTATTAAAAAGCGAGGAATCAGCCATGGAAGGGACGAATCCGTTTCGATTCCCAGTCTTCGAGTAGATCCGAATTTCGTGTTTGATGATGCGTTGAAGTTTTGAAACCCCTAGGTAGTCAGTAATGTGGGAGAGAGAAGTGAGAAACCAACCTCTTCGGTTTGTCTTCTTTACTCGTTTCATTTGTGTCTTTGAAGGTTGTTTCTTCTTTTTTCGATGATTCCCCGGATTCGCTGACGGTTGTTTTTTCAACAATTTCACTGTTCATATTTTCTTCATTCTTATCCGATTCTTCTCTTGAATTTTCTTTCCCTTCATCTACTGGAATAACGAATGATATGCATTGGTTAAAAACCTGTACAGATAATCCTGAGAAACGAAGAGATGAAATTTTTTGGTTTTACAAACTCAATGGACGGACACCTCATTACTCTCTCCATGCGTCTGAAAAAAAAACTTTGCAATGGACTTCAATATGTGGCTGCATCACATGTCACAAGATAACATCTAACATCAAAAATATTCACAACCCTTTCCTATGATTTCTTCACATATGAAGCACAAAACTCATTGTATTGATCAAATCCAGTGATTGATTCCTCCATCATTCATCAGAAGAATTTCAATTTCCAGTTACGCAGGTTTAAGACTATGATAAAAAAAATTTAATCAAACAACAAGCGGCAGCTGAAATCTCATTTTTCCCAACCATGCATAAAGGAGATGGCAGCAATGGCAGCAGATCAAACAAATCTTCCATTTTAACTTCTGATCATTTGTTACAATATTCCAGATTCTTCTTCGAGGGCAAAACTTAAATTATCGTCAAGTATCACACTTTGTTGCTACGTTAAAAGCTACACAGCCCATCGAACATGTATATATATTGAGTTTAAAAATATTTTTAATTCATTAAATCTAAAGAAGTTGAATTAATTGGTTGTCTTACCTTTATGGGAATCCTTGATGCTTTCCTCCTGTAAGTATATGAAATCGAAAAACTGTTAACAAATTAGATAAGTTAATGGGTAACCATAAAAATGTAAATTGTAAAGAACTTACCTCATCCTCACCCAGAAGCTTTTCTTCTTCTGCAATGTCCAAGTTAATAGAATCCTCATTGTCAAGCACACTAATGTCAGGAACTTTCTCCATTGAGTCTTTGTTGGGCTGACTTTGGTCCAGATTGTTGCTTGTGTTGGTCACCTCAGCTTCTGGCTCACTCTTTAAGCTCATATCAGCAGTGTCATTTTTTGGTTCCATTTTAGCAGATTTCTAAAAATTTTCAATCAATATATTATACAAAATGGGACATCCCACTTCTGATTTTAATTAGTAAAAATTTTAAAACTCTATTAATATACTGAAAGCATTAACTACTTCAGCAGTATCAAAGTAGTTTTATTAATTTTACTGAAATTAAATACAATAAAAAGCTGTGTCTTCTTACTGATACTATTGGATAAGAATATATCTGATAGGAAGTAGAATGTATTCTTACAAGTGATCTAATCTATTTAAAATTTTTAGTGTTATATAAAAAATAAAACTAAGTTAATGATTATTAAATGAATAAGTATGTGATTTGCCAATTCAATTTTAAAGTCTAATTACAATAAAGACTCAGTGCTGCCAATATTCTAACTAAACACTATTGTATTAGTCACTAAACAACATTTCCTTTATCAAATAACTAAAAGTGATGCTGCTTTTCAAACTTGTTTTATTCGTCATAACTAACATATGTATTTTTTAAAGTTAATGTGAGATATAATTAAATTTGTGCAGTGGACATTTCTTCTTACACTGAAGAGTAGGAAGAGATGAAAGGATAGTGCCAGAATAAAGAGAGCACAAGTAGAATAGACTATAAAAATTTGCCCAGGTGGGGTTCGAACCCACGACACTTGGAATGGTAGGCCAGTTCTGTTTTGTGATTTTTCATTTTCTTAGTGAAATATAAATAATTCCTTGCATTATTTATATTTCACTAAGAATTGTTCAAGGGCCAGACAGGGAAGTAGCTATCATGATGGGCCTACCATTCCAAGAATCGGGGTTCGAACCCCGAACCTATTTGGGACAGATCTTAGTGAAATATAAGTAATTACTTGTATTAATCCCGAAACAGCATTATCATTCTCAGGATTTTCACATATGTCGTCTTCGCCCAACTCATCAGTTACAATCAAACCGTCTGATGCATATCTCTCAGAATCTTCATCATATGTTAATGATTCATCCAGAGTTTTATCTCCATCAGACTCTAAAAATTTTTTTAAAGAATTATTTAAATTATTATTATACAGAATATATGTAAGAACTTAAATTGATGTCAGACTTACTAGAATAACGTTTATTTTTAGTTGAAACTTCAAAGAGGTAATTTTCTGGATCTAGTCCTTCTCCTTTTAGTGCCTATAAAAAAGAATATAATTAGCAATTCCATTTTAATGATTTCAACCAATAATATTTATAGAATATTCATAAATCACTATAAAAAATTCAATTTTATAAGTAGCGTTTTAACGAGGACTTTTATGAAGAACAATGCATAAATCAACACATAGATTAAAAAACTGTAATATTTTTATCGCGATTGAACGCATCCACACGTTCTCAAAATAAAATACAGGCTTAATATAAAATAATTTCACATTTTTTTTTAATTTATTACCACTTTTAATCCGAGTGGCAATTTTAAAGCTTCCATTATAAATTTATGCCAAGAATCCTGACGCTATTCTCACAGGCAGATTAATTAACCATTTCGAAACCTTACCTTTCGTAATCTTTCAAAGAGCACTACTTTTACTCCATTTTTTTCAAGACCACGTTTCTCTAATTCGAATTTTAAATCTATTACTCGTAAATCGTTTATTTTCTTAAACTCTATATCTGACGACATTCTTCTCATCCAATGACGTTCAAAATGGCGATCAAAGAAAAATTTGAAAAAGGAAACAAACCACCGCCCTCTGTTATAAGAGTTCACTATTCCTTTTACTTAACATATAGCCAATTCAAAATTCTTTTGAATTTCGTTTTTCAAAAAAATTAAAAACAAATCAAAAAATGCCAAATAAGGGTGAAGTAAATGGCGAGACTCTAAAAATTAAAGATTGTAATTTTCTTTAATTTACATTCTGTTTAAATGTAAATTAAAGAATATTCTATCTGTTAAATTATTCACCAACTGACTGAAAAGCGGAACATCAAAACTACCCACAGTTTCTAAACTCTCACAAAATTAACCCTTTGTACTCCGAACGATTTTAGACGTTAAAAAATAGTTTTTATTTTAAGCGCTTTCATCCACGAATGCATAAAAAACTCATTGGAAGAAATTTGCCCTTATGCAATTTTCCTTTGCAAAAATTTCCTTAAAATGAACATTACAAAACCAAGTTATTATTCCGCTTTACAATGAATATCGGAAAAATTTTTGCAATTATTTTGGCATTTATTGTTTTATTATGAATTAAAAACTCATAAAACAGTTCTTTGCACAACTGCACAGCTACTTACCAAATCGTTTTCTCTTTAAGCATAGTCCATTATAAACAAAGTGAAAAATGGAGTTTCGCACTTTTACAAATTGAAGGTACACTGTTACAGAAAAAAAAAATAAATGCTTTGAAGACGCGGAATGACTCATTAAGGCAGTATCGTGAGTAAGGAAAGAAAGTAACTTTCAATCCGACAACCGTAACAGTGAAAGGTGTGCAATGCGATGGCACTGATTTCGGGCCTATTAATTCAGCTGTTGCCTTTTAAAAACTGACATAATTTTAAAACCTCACGATAGAACTGAGCAAATCGATGACGACTGACTCTATTCAGATTTCAGACAAAATGAAGGTCAAATAAAACTCCTTATTTTTAAGATAAAAAGACCTTCAGCGTTTAACATTTTATGGATTAATTTTTTCTATGAAATTTCATAACGGCACAAAATTTCTCCAAACAAAAATTCCTAATTTTACAAAGGTAAAAACTTAACAAACATAATTTTCATAATGTATACATATATTTTTTTTAATAATAACAATGATATTAAGAAGCGACTCCCAAATAACTCAGGCCACATGAGAAATAAAAAATATACATGTTTTAAAAAATAATGACGTACAAAATAAAATGAACACACTCCGTACGATATAAAAAACACATTTCACTCAAATTTATTACAGTTAAAAATTATTCCAATTTAAAGAAAAGAATATAAACAAAAGATTGTGATGGACTAGTATTTTTTTTTACAAACTTTCTCATTAAAAATTATACAAATACAATTTAATACTCCAAGCTGTGATTTCAGTTGGTATTATTAATTGATTTTATATTAAAAGAGTTTTAAAATTAGGCTAAAAAAAAAAACGTAACATTTATATAAATACAGCATAACTTACTCGGATGCATACTCTACATCTTCCATTTCATTAAATATTTTATAAATAGTTTTCACCTAACTGAAACGATTATCAGATACGGTCAAAAAAATATGATTTGAAAAGTAATTAAAACGAACTGATCTCATATTACACGAGTGCTTCTCAAATTCTTATTTATTAAATTCTCATTGGACTTTTATCACCAAAATACAAACTCGGAAATTATGGTTTGGCACGTCTTATTAAAAATATTGTCGAGCAATTGGAGTGATTTTTTCTTCAAAAAATTAACTTAAAAAGACAACTGAGTTTTTTTTGACACCTCAATTAGCAGATAAAAATCCTATCATTTAAAAACGATTGTTACAAAAAGAATTTTTTTCAGTTTGAAAATAATTTGCAATGAACACTTAATTAAGAATTTGAGAAACACCGCAGTAAAGATTGAAAAAATAATATCAAATTTTTAAAATTCTATGCATTTACATCTGCATAAATCGGGGCTATGCAAAAAAAATCTCGATGCGATCTTTATTAAAATAATATTAAACGAATGAATGCAAATTTTCTCACGATACAATAACCTTCAAATGTATTTGGGAGGTCATAAAAGTATTAAAAGCAGAGAATTCTCAAAAAGTCTCCGGAAAAATTCAAAGATGGCAGTTTTATTATAATTATTTAATTTTCGCCAAAAATTATGTAAGAGAATTGTAAGTTTATTTTAATTTCGCCTGTGTCTACTTTGATATACAAAATCCCCAAATTTCTAAGCATTCCAAAAATTTTCCCCTCAATAAAACTATTTTAGAGTTGTGCTGCAATAACAGTTCAGCTTAATTTCTATTATTATTGGAATAGTAAAGAATAACGCTGATGCGGTTCATTTCGGTTTAATTTTTGCATTATTATTCCTACGGTTACGATATCATTTTACAATGATGTGGAGATTTAAGCAATGTGAGAATTTAAGATAAATCTTATATTTTCGTAGAGTCAACAATTTTCGATTAATTTCCTGTTAATTCTTAAAAACTTATCAAATTATGGATTCGGTGCAATTAAAACAATACGTCAAAAAATGTGCTTTTGGGATGCGACGGAGCATTTTTTAACGGTCAATTATTCATTCATTTCAAAAAGCGTTCCTTATATACAAACTTTTAAGAGTCGCATTATCCCTATTATGTAATAACCTCAAATTATAATTGAAAAATTACAGCCGATTTAAAAAACTTTCTATCGATCATTAACAGAAATTATGACACACTGATTAATCATTAATGCTTTTCTAATGTAACAAATGCAATTTAAAACCTGCAGACACTATTTTACGAGAAAACTAATTCGAATTAAAAAAAATAAGTGAATGAGAGTATGCGCCACTACACATTCTACAACCCCTTTCCTGAGGTAAATCAAAGGAGATAAGAATTATTAATAAATTGGGGAAACTTTGCAACTTATAATGAAACAAATATTAACTTTGATATTTAATTCTGTAAAAATGAAATTAAAACCCGACTGAAAGCTACCTTTTTTTTTAATAAATTGAAAAGCAATTTTAATTTGATGTAGTTTTTGCTGGAATTCATTTAAACATAACGCATCAAAAAATTATAAGAGGAATGATGGGCAAGAACGTAAAAGAAACAATCGCTGTTTTTTTCTCACAAAAGAACAATGAAATTAATCTTCTGCACAGTTCCGCGGGATACAAAAGAATAGCTTGGATTGTTAAAAAAACGATAAAACTTGCTTGCAGACATCTTTCAAATGAGTGCTTTCAATTATAATTCAATTATTAGAGTCAAAATTTAAGAAATAAAAAGTTCCTACAAAACAAATAGAAAGCCACCTTTCCGATTCATTGCAAGCGAGTTGGTAAAACTTCTCCAATATTGGAAGTCACACCTTTTAGAGATACAATTTAATGTATTTGAATATATAATCAATGAGGGCTGTGTTGTTCTCTGCTTTTCTCCGCGCCTTACAATGTATTCGATCGGGCGCGCTTTTAAAATTACATGTATTTATTTAGGAATAATAAAAATTTTTAAATTTTGGCCTACCGCAGACCTACAGAGCTAAGGTTATGACCACTTTATCACATAGCTTTAAAACTACACTAATATAGCTTTAATATTAGCCTTAAAACATTAATCCAACAGCAGACTGTTGAGAAAGGCTGTTATTTTCAGTACATACAAATCGAGTATCAATTCCTGCGCACACCCAAACACACACACACACACACACACACACACACACACACACATTCATTCACACAAGTCGAGAGGGTATCGCCCTTTATATTACCACAACTGGTGAAAATTCCACCAGTGAATTTGTTAAATTTTAATTATACATATGAGCAAATAGAAATCGATTTAGTATGAAAAGCACTGTCCGATGATACCACTTTTACCTTAGAAAACTTGATGAGCACAAAAAAAAACACAAATATTAAATCCACATATATATAATATTACAGATAAATTTCAGAAATAAAAAATTTTAATTTACTTTTAATATTTAATCTTTTTAATAAATTAAAACCAATTATCTTTGAGTTTTATTTTAATCTAAAAACTCATCAAGTTCGCTACAAGAGTTCGCTGAATTAAAAAAAGATTAAAACAGACCGCTCATTTTCCTTTATAATATATCGATATTTAATAACAAACTTTCTTTTTTATTTTAATCTTTTTTCATTTACTTTATTTCTTCATTTTTGTTTTTTTTATTATTTTCTAGTTTCTTTTTTGTTAATTCTTGCCCGATAAGGCACTCAAGGTAAGAAATAATTATATGGTTTTTAATTGAAAGCCAGTTGGAAAGCAGCGAGAATTACAGCAGCAGTCACTTCACACAAGCAGTTATTTTAAATATAATTCATGAAAACGCGGAAAGTCCGTAATTGTTAACTCCCTTTTTACTGAGATTAAGTAAAAAATTCCACATAATTTAGATATCAGTTAAACGAATGGAAAACGAGTCACTGATTTTCCCCCTATTATTACTAACGCAATAAGTCCAAGTAAATAAAGCAATTAAATTTCCAGCAGAAAACCGTTAAAATATTTAAATTTCTATTATATTAAAATTTAGCAAAATCCATTAAAGAACGACATGAGAAACCGAATTTTATTTTATGCGGTGATAACTATGCATTTCTTTGAAGTGAAGAACTTATTATCAATAGAGAATGATCAGATTTAAGGTTAAAAAAATACATTTATTCTTTTGAATTATACTGGGGCGGCGATTAAAACACAAAACATTTTGGGATTACCAAAAATAAAAAAGCAGTTTTACCATTTTTTTTAGGAATTCAAGCGAAACCCTTGTTTATGAAAAAAGCTGAGCTTTTTACATCGGTTTTAGTGGATTTATCTCCGTCAGAAAATCATATAAATGCAATTCTGCAGCTTATTAAACGAAAAAAAATAATTGTCTTAAAACAAACATACACGTTTTCGATTACTATTCATAGGCGTTTTGATTACTAGTATCGATTTTAGATTTCAAACAATTGAGTATAGTTAAGAGGAATTATTTAATATAAAGAAGCAGTCTCAAATTAAGCATATAGTTCTTTGCTTAGTCAAAACTTACTACGGCTTATTTGAAAGGGCAGATGTCAAATGACTGGTACGTTCTTATTTAGATGAGTTTCTATATCGACTCTGCAAATTGGGCATCTTTTATTTGTGGACAGCCACTGATCGACGCATTCGATGTGAAACAGATGCATACAAGGCAGCCTCCTGTAAATTAATTAATAAAAGTGTTTATTATTTAAAACGTACGGAATATCAATAATTTTACTCAATTTTCTTCAAACTATAGTTATTGTCGGAAATAAAGCAAAAATAAAAACAATACAAACCTAACATCTTCCGATTCTTCGAAATCGGAAAGACAAATTGTACATTTTTCGACATAATCTTCACTGTCTTCTATGTTTTTCTTCATCCTTTTGTACTTATGAGGAAACGTATTTCTTTCTATGGTGTCCTGCGAAGCACCTCTATTCAGCTGAGCTTGATGTCTCTGCTCGACCACCCGTAGGTAGTCCTGCCAGCGAGCTGACATATGACGCGCCAAAAACTGGAGGGGCACTAATGGCGGTGGGACGAGCATTTCACCAGGTCTCGAAGAACCCGACTGAAAAAATCATTTAAATTTACGAGGAATTCAGAGGAACGCTTATGCAAAACCATTTAAAAAATAATCTCACAATCGCGGGCCTGCCGATGCTGATGTGGAGGTGATGCATTCTTTGACCAGGATGAGGATGGTAGTGATGAAGGTGATGGTGTACATGCTGATGAGTGCTTTCCCTGAAAAAAATCATTAATGGGGAAATTTTAATAACATTAACAATAATTCAATAACAATAAATAATAAAAATAATTTTTAAAAAAATCTTACACAGCTATCCCATCTGGACCATGTTGAACCACGACTTCTGTAGTTACATCAGACGGAGGTACAATAGGAGTTACTCGAGGCGGCAATATTTCTAATTCGGATACGTGAAGAGGTAGCTGACAAAAACAACCAGGTTTTATTACAAAAGACTTTTCGGCATTAAAATGGTTACTCATAAAAGTTACTAAACTGTTAGATGGTTTAAGATACTTACAAAAGACGGTGGAGGAGAGATAATTCCAGACGGGCCTACATCTGATCGCGGGTAAGCAGTAGGAGGAGGCATAGAAGGACAATGCTGCGATTGATGATGAGCCACACTTGAATTATGATGAGACGAGGGATGACAGTGATGAAAATGAGGCTGTGAATGAGCCTGAGTTCCATACGGATGAGACTGTTGAAATGGATCGTGCAGTAAAATGTTTTCTCTTTGGCGACTGTTTGCGTTACTGAAACATTCAAAATCGTCAGTGAAAATATAATATAAGAGCTTTTCCTTCAGAGCATTGGAAAACATTTTTTTACCTATAATTCAAATGAGCGTCGAATCTTCTTCTTTGAGTTTCCTGCATTCTTTGCTGTTGATGCCATAATCGCGCGTGGACTGGATAAACTGACCTCGACGGCGTAGGGAATATTGGTGGAGGAACTGGATGCACATATGGAAACGCTGGCGGGTATAAAGAAATTCTATGCTGAGGAATCCCGAGCCCTGAGTCTTAAAATATTATAAAAGCTTAATATTACAATATAAAATTCAAAGCGTAAGGAAAATTAATAAGACCCGTCTTACCAACAATATAGGATCCTGGTGCCATTTGTATGCGGGAATGACCACTGTGCCACGAATGGTGGTTCGCTCGGGAACATCCATATGACTGATTGTTGTTGTTGTTGTTATGGTTATTGTTGTTACTATTGTTGTTGTTGTTATTATTATTATTACTGCTGTTGTTGTTGTTGTTATTATTATTATTGTTATTGTTATTATTACTATTATTATTATTGTTGTTGTTGGTGGTAGTGGTGGCGGTGCTAACACTGCTGTTATTATTGTTGCTACTGCTGCTGTTATTGTTGTTGTGATTATTAATGTGACTGTGATGAGTGTTTCCATTATAATTTCGGTGCGATGAATTCGGCTCGCAATTTTCGGGTACATAAATTTGCTGATTGGTTTCTCTATATTGATTCCCATACTGAGACTGATATCTGCACGGAGGCCTTAAGGTTCGGTTGTTTTCTTGAGGATACGGCATAGCTGAAATGAAAATAAAGAATTAAATTCAGAAGAAGAATTTGAATTTAAAAATTTATTAAATTTTACCTTGAAGATGAGCATTATTTGAAGAAAGGGGATTAAGTCGGACCTCTTCGTCAGATTCTTGAGTGAGGTCCACAACAACTGGCTTAGATTTATTTATCTGACGTTTGCATTGGATACTGATCACTTCTATCCCGCTATCATCATCAGTGTCACTGCTTATACTGCTATCACTATCAGTAAGCCAATCTAATTGAAGATCGGGCGCCGAAGGAAGTCCAGATCTCTCCTTCTTAGGAACTCCGGAGGGGCCTAATTAATTATGTGTAAATAATAAAATGTATGAATTCCCAGTTGGTTCTGACTGAGAATTACTAGAAATTAACAAAATACCTGGCTTATTGAAATCACAAACATCAGTCTCTTGAGATGTATCAATAGCACTATTGGTAGGGTTTTCTTTTTTAACTACTTGGGTAGTTTCATTTTGATGTAAAGTTTCTGAATTGGCAATCAATTCTACACTAGGAACTCTACCTTCAATTTTACAGCTATTCATTTCCCTGGAATCAAAATATAAATATTTAATTGTTAGTCTAATGAAGCAAACACTATGACATTGTATTGGAAATTTTATACTCACTGAGAGGTTTTGGTATTGGGGAATACAGTAGACACTGGGGGTACAGGGGAAGACGTTGATGCGTGACTATTCACTTGTTGAACACTATTTGAAGGCTGATTTTGATCTGCTCCAGATGCTGACTGGTTTAAATCTTCTGTATAAATTCTACTAAGAAAAAAAACTCAATTAGAATATTTTTTATTATGTAATAATATTCTCCTCAGCATTATTATGACTTGCCTGTTATGACTTTTGCTTTTCAATCTATACTTTAGACCGTTCGGGCGATCGCCGTCTTTGAAACTTCTTTTTCTCCTCGGATCATAACCATCTCTGTTCATTCTCGTCACGTCTTCAAAGTCCATCCTTCGAGACCTACCGTTATCATCAATAAAATGTTTCCTATCATAGTTTTCAAAATATCTCTCTCGCTCCGCATGGTCCCTCTCCCTCTCAGGGAAACCGCCATCTCTGTTCACTCTCGTCACATCGTCCAAGTCCATCCTTCGAGGTCTACCGCTATCATCAATAAAATGTCTCCTATCGTAATTATCGAAATATCTATCTCGGTCAGCATCCCTCTCCGGAAAACCACTATCTCTGCTCATTCTCGCTACATCCTCCATGTCCATCCTTCGAGGTCTACCGTTATCATCATTGAAATGTCTCCTCTCATAGTTTTCGAAATATCTATCTCGCTCCGCATGGTCTCTCTCCCTCTCAGGAAAACCACTATTCATGTTTCTGTGGGAGTAATGATGTTCCGAATTTCGCCGCGAATAACCGTGGCCCCTGTCGGAGTGAACCCTATCGCGATCTGAGAACCTATACCTTTCCGAAAAACTTCGACCGCGCCCTACTGTATTTCGATCCACGTTGTAGACTCGGTCGGAGAAACCGCGTTCTCTGTCACTCGTTTGACGATTGACATCTCCGTAATTCCTATGCCTCTCGTGAAAGCCGTGCTCGGAATTACTGTGCCTCCTCTGATGAAAATTTGTACTTCTTTCACTGTAATTTCGAGTACTGTCCGCATAATTGCGCTCTCGTGTTTCCGCCTCGAAATACATCGTCTTGCGAGAAGGGAAATTTGATTCGGTTTGAGGACACAAACTGTGCTGACTGCAAAGAACATTGCAGATGGAATTCGACCTTAAATCCGGAGATGGAGATGCGTGAGGTTGGCAATGCACTGACGATTCTGGTGAGCGCATAATACCTGAAACAATCATTTGTCAGCTCTGCTTTTTTTGCTTATTTAATACTAAAACTTAGAATTAAATGTATTTTTAACAAAGATGTTAAACATAAAATGTCTGTAACATAAGAGACTATTATAAATTCAATATGGGTTTTAACAAACTGATCTACTGCTGAGAAGATATATACTGTTTTATGAAAAAAAAAATACTGAAATTTATTTATAATCTACTTAACATTTTTTATAAATTAAGGTGTATACTAACTGGCAAAAGATTCTCCTTGTGGATATATATATAATGGCTCAAAATCACCTTCTTCTGGAATGATCGGCTGCGACACAGGAATTTGAATTTCCATATTAGGCTGACCATACCATATTTCTGTATCAGGAGCATGTTCCTCTGCTAAAACTTCTACATCTTCTGCCTCACTTTCAACAAATAATGACTCAAATTCCATCTGGTTAACTTTAAACAACGAAAAAATCAAAATAAGAATTCATGCCGAATTAAAAACAATTTACACACAAAGTTTCAAAACTCTATGTAATAAAGAACTTTTTTTCGCTTTTCATATACAAATCATCCCTGAAATTTTAGCTTTTCCAGCATTTTTATGCTGGTTTGGGAATCACCAAATCCAATTTTTTGAAAATCTATCAAAATCTGTGTCTTGAAAATCCAATGTGACAAAATTAAATTATAAAATTTACTACCAACAGCATAAATAGCTAAGGGCAAAATCTGTTTACCTTCATAATTTTTACTCCTTTTGGTGTAACTGAATGACATAAGTGCGCCAAAAACTGACAATCATAATGGCTGTACAAATTTTGGTTTGTTTACTTAAGAGAATTAAACATTTCTATTAACAATTTGGCCCTGACAACTAATCATTGGCTTGCAAAAGCATGTTCTCCTCCTTTTGCAAAAAGTTTTCATCATGCTGCAAATTTCAGTAATAAATCAATTAAATTTTAATTTGAAAAATGCATTTATAAAAATATAAATCATAAACAATACATTTACATTAAGTAATTTATCTTATTTTTTAACCATAATGCTGTTGACCTAAACTAAGCCTTACAAAAATAAAGCATTTTAACTTTTTCCTTTCTGCACTGACAATAAAAAAAAAATTCCAAACATTTAAGTCAAATAAAATCCAGCCATTATAACCTCTGGTATTTCTCCCTCATACAGAATAAAGTAAATAAAAATTATGAACATAATAAAACTTGGGTTATGGATAAAATTTTAAAAATTTGAAATGGAAAAATCTGCCCTTTTTTATATTTTTCAGGTTTTTTTTATAGTTATTACAGATAATTTTGGTTATAATATAATATTAATACCCTAACTGACCAGAGTCATGACATATGACTTCTTTTTGCCTGTTCAGCAAAGCATATAAAATAGTCAGCTTTATAAAATGTCTTTCACTAACAAAAAAAAATTATGGAAAGAAAACTATAGATATAATTAGAAACCTAAAATTTAATGGACTGACATAAACTTATGCAACTGACTAATTTCAAATTTAACTCTAGACTAACCAAGTTCCAAAAAATCTGCTCTCTTAAACTCATTAAATTTTTGTAATAGTAAAAATAATTATCCCCAATTAACTATTTTCATAATAATAAGTTGTTTAAAAATAAATATTCAAAATATAAAACCCTAAATATAAGCTGTAATGAAATCCAATTTACATAAAATATAAAAATTGTAATAAAACCAAATTTTCTCAAAATGAAATCTGATATTTATTTTTAAATACAAGTTAAACTATTATATTCGAATATTTTAATTAAGTAGAATGAATAAAAAAATAAAGTTAATAGAGATTTTCAATAACTATTATTATATTAAAATTAGTTATTTAAAATCAATATTTTTTTACCTATATATTGAGATATTATCTTTTAGACTTGAATCTGTATTTTAATAATTAAATTACTGAAAAATATGTATATTATTATTAGTGGGTGCATATTGTTGTTAAGAGTACTTTGAGAAATAATAAAACCTGATTGGGTGGAAATCAAATGACCTCCAGATATTTTTACTGCAAATGAAAGGTTTTTCCAAGCAAACCCAACATCAAAAAACCCAGAACTACAGTCAAAATACCTGGCTTTAGAATTAAATAATGGGTTTAATATTCTTTAAAAAAGAACTTGTACCTAATATCTGTATTGGTTTGTTTCTGTAAACATCATTACAAGCTGTAGGAAAAGTAAATTTAAATTCGTAATGAATAACCGTAATAGAGCCTCTTATTTTGTGATTTTTTATTAAGAGAAAATTGTAAGCGCTAAAAAAGAAAATTGAAGGCTTTTTAGTTTGCTGATTCAGCAGCAAAAGCTCCACTTTAAAAATTTGATCTCATTATTACGATGTACATGGTTTTTCGATCAACTTTATTTCTGCAATAACCTTCTTTGCAGACTTCAAATCTGAATTAAAAACTTCCTCCACAATTGAAAAGCTTGAAAACATTAAAAGATTTTACGTGAAAAGACGAAATAAAATGATAAATATAACATACCACTTCTATTACATTCACCACTTTCCATTTACAAGCACATCTCAGCCAGTGTCGCTAAACGATAAAACTTGCAAGTGTTGCCAACCCCAACAACTGAAAATCCTCGCCTTCTTTATTTATTTTCGAAATATTGTTGCTTTAAAGATTAACGAACGGTAATAAACTTAAGGAAATGTTTCGTGCTGACTTTTAATTATTTTTAGAGACCATTTTATAAAAATAAATAGAAACTTCTTTAGTTAATACATTTAGTAGGATTCTGTGTTTTTATATATGTAAAATAAATCTTCAATCCCCACATTGTCAAAATTAATTTTCTGAGAATTATATTAAAGTTATTCGCTGTTAGCGAATTTAAGTAAAGTCATAATTTGTACATATTTTGTTTTTGTTACGAGATTTAGTTCTTACGTTGTTTGGGTGATGTACAAAAATCCTGTTAAGTTAAAAATGGAAACTCTAGACTTCCTTTATTAAACCAAATCAATACCACGAATTTTATTTCTACAGATTTAATTATAATATGCGGTAAATGATAGATTTTTTTATATAATTTTAGGAAACAAAATGTCCAGCAAAATTGTTTTTGCAACAGTTGGAACTACAAAATTTGACAGCTTTATATCCAAAATAACAGAAGAAGCTACATTAAATGTAAGCAGTTTTTTCTTATCAAAAAAATAAAAGCATTGGATGTATTTTCAAGCTGAAAATTAAAAGGGCAAATGCAAAAAAATGTGAAGACAAAAGTAATTTATGCTACAATACATACCTTCTCTATGTAAATGTATGACTTTTACTAATTATGTTGTATTCTTTTTTTTAGGAACTGAAGAAAAGAGGATATGATAATTTAATTATTCAGATAGGAAATGGATCCATTCTACCCAATGAGGAGAATTGTAAAAATGCAAATATAAAACTTACATATTATAGACTTAAGGATTCTATTAGAGAAGATATTTTAAAAGCAGATTTAGTAATTAGCCATGCAGGTGCAGGCACTTGCCTGGAAGTTTTAGATGCAGAGAAACCCTTACTGGTGGTAGTCAATGAGGAGCTAATGCACAATCATCAAACTGAATTAGCTGATCAACTGTCTTCAGAGAACTATTTATTTGCATGCACTTGTGCCAATTTGGCTGAAACAATAGCAAAAATGAACCTCAGCAATCTGAAAAAAAATGCCACCAGTTCAACCAAATCTTTTTGCCAATTATTTAAATAAAGTCTGTGGTTTTGATCAAACACTGGGAAGATCAGACACCAGGCTGCACTGCAATTGAATAGATTTTTCAATAAGATTAATAATCTTAGGAGATTAATGGATTAAGAAAAAAAAATAAAAATAAATTAATTATTTGAATTAATTTATTTACCTGTAATAAAAACCTGTTTGATATTTGTAATATTTAAAAAAAAAATAATGTAAATCTTAAATTCTAAGCTGCATTGAAAAGTTATCTTGAGTGTATAATTTATTGCCTCTATTTTCATTAAAAAACACTTATGTAAAATCACCATTTTTAGTATTAACTATTCCATCTCTTTGAACCAAAGATAATTAATACTTACAGTGTCTCAAATTTTCATAGAATCATAAATCTTAGAAAAAACTATAAATACCTGATTATAATAAAATTTTAAATATTTCTCCAGCAAATTGGTAAAAAATGGCTTCCATTACCTGAAATCAAACAAATGTTTTATTAGTATTAAATAATTCAGATTAAATTACCTGTTTTTAGAGTGAATGCAACTCATTTTCAAAATTAAAATTTATGTAAAAAGCCAATAAAAGGTGCAAAATATTACTCTTTTGATGAATTGAATTTTGAAAATTCATTTTTTCATATTTTGAGTATGTTTTCTACCTCCCTCAAAAAACTGTCTTCCCAGTCAATATTTCCTCAAATTCACAACTTCCATTTTTGCTTCTCAGTGTATAACATTTTCAACTAATACAGTACCTTCTGTCTTCAGTATTTTGCAAAGATCCAACTACATTATTGCAATTTTCAAATGCTATCTTCATGAAATAATACTTTTAGTGAATCCTACGTGAAAAATAACCAAAAAAAACGTTCTAAGCAATCACATCAGAGGTCCCAATTAAAATGATAAACAGGCACAAAGTCAAAACGGATCAGAAAATCGCCGGCTAAAATTGCGAAAGGCTGACAATTTCTTTTTAAAATCAAATTTAAAAATTTGAAATAAAACCTAAAAAAATACATATTCACTGAAATGAACAGCTGGAAAGCATCAGCAGCATTAAATTCACATTCCTTCCTATAAAACTATATCTTCTTGGCTTGCCTAAGCAAAATGTGCTGCAGAGAGGTTTAGAAACTAATAAAAATTTTGACCATTACCTGAAGTTAAGCAAGTTAAATTTTTTCTAAATGTATTTTAGGGTTGATCATCCAGGTCTTCTATATCTTTCATTCCCTATTTGTTCATTAGCATTTTTCTTTCCATGAGCCTTTCTGGGTGGGAAGCAAAAATCATAATCTGACTTATGATTTTTTTTATCAATTGTTTTTTTATTGAAAATAAAAACAAAGAACCAATATACATATTAAATTTGAGGAAATTATAAATACAGGAGTCATTTTTTTAAATAATGTTGATTTCATAAAAATTCAAAACTTGCAAATGAATTTTGCAAAAATTAAATTAAATTAATTTATATCTGAAAGATAATCCTAATAATATATCTGCGAGAAGGAATAATCAAGAAAAAACCTCTCTTTTAATGTAATAAAGCTAAATGGTTTCTTTGAGAGTTGTTCTTCGTAGGGCGATTAGATGCATTGCTTGAGATCATAACCTGATAATAACCTACGCCTGTTGATAGGACTGGCTGTTAATCTACATTAAAACCTAACTGGTCTGTTTCCTTCACGCCTGCCACCAGCTTTCTCCCTAAAACAAAGGTCGTACCCAGAATTAATTAACAAATTTCATCGATACAAAATTCTCTTTTCAGAACCAAAACCGAGATAAAGTCACACTCAAACTGTGATTAATAAACGCCGGGTTTGGGGCATTAATCTACCGATGTCGGTTATTTGTCACGTATTCGAATTTCCGCCCGTGGATTTCAATTACCTTTCGTTTGTGTTGCACTACTGTAAAGAGTTCATTAAAGAATTTAGATTTAGAGTGCCGTTTTTATAAGTTTCTTGGACTAAATTTACTCTCAAATTGAGACTAATAATTTTTGCGATTTTAAATGGAAGTTAAATGGACATCTCATTAAAAAATTCTAAATTTATATTCACTGAACGATAGAAAAATGCTTTAATTCTAATTGAAATTCCCAAAACAATTGTTTGAATATTTTCTCTTTTCTCTATTTAATTAGAAAGTCTAATTAGTTTGAACTAATTCACCACTGACAAAGCCATTTTAAATTGCTGGACAAACTAAATTAAAAAATACAATGCAGGAAACAAAGCTAACAATAAATCAACCCCAAATTAAAAAAAAATAAAAAATCTCATTTAAAAAAAAACCGTTATTTTTTGAATTCTTTACAAAGACCGTTACTTTTTATCTCAATATCCTTTCTAATTAATAATAGCACATTTGTCAATATTAGGAAAACTTACTGGTAGAATTTGGAAAAGTGTTGCCCACAGTTATCACCTCCTCTCCTATCATGTGTTTCACCTAAAGTAAAAAAAATGACATCTCTCAATAAATTTTGAATGTAATTAAATATAATAAACACACATTAACATAAAATCATGCAAGTAGACATACACAAGAGATTTTTGCCAATTAAATTAATTAGATAATTACGGCAAAATTCACCTGACTGCTTAATCTTTTGTTAAAATAAATTTTCTTACAGTAGTGTTTTACAATAAACTTTACACAAGTGAAAACTACATTGAAGCAAAAAAAAAAAATATCCAACTGCTTACTTATTTTGGCATATAATTATCAACTTTATTTTTGTAATTGGTCATTACTGTTTTGCGATCTTCGTAAGTTTGATATTGGGGTATATGTAACATTTCTGGAAGGAAGGGAAAGGATTAAATGAAGGAATGAAAATGTCATATGGAAATTGGTAACTGTCTTTTGTAAGCTCTCAAACTGAATAAGCTAGAAGTGAATACCTGATGTTGGATAAGGTGTTGGTCTATTATTTGATGATCCATAACCACCCCTCATTGGTCCACCTCCAGAAGGTCCACCAAAATTGTTAAAACCCATACCACCTAAAATTATTTCAAAATTTGACTCTTTTCATTTTTTTACAAAACTGATTTTGTTTCAAAACAATTAAATTTTAAAAATGAGTTTTATAAATATTAAATTCTAATAAGAATTTTCATTAATTTGCATACAAATTCTGATCATTTAGTATTATAAAAATTGTCATTAACTTACCTCCCATATTTGTACAATACATATTACTTGAAGCTCCTCCAATTCCAATTGAACTATTTCCATTACCTATATTATTTAGACCTATGTTACCCATACTACCCATATTTACCATTCCACCTAAACTATTCATATTTCCAATACTATTCATCCCTCCTCCTCCTCCTCCCCCACCTCCACTTCCCCCTCCACCTCCCCCCATATTCCCAGGCATATTGTTCATTCCCCCACCCAAATTATTCAGATTTCCTCCCATGTTGTTCATTGATCCTCCCATATTATGAATAGGTCCAATATTGTTTAAATTATTCATATTGTTATCATTAAATCCCCCAGGATAATTATTATGGTTATTGCCCCAGCAAGAATTGTTCCCCCAGGAGTTGTTCCCTCCCCAGTTCCCCAAAGGAGGACCCTGTTGGTTGTTCCAAGGACTGGGACCATTCATTCCCCAGTTGTTTCCTGGATTGTTCCAACCCCCAAAATTACATTGTCCACCTGAAAGCAAATTTTCTTGAAATACAACTACAATATAACTTGTCTAGGCATTCAATTAACAAAATGGATTAAAACTACATACTTCTAAAATCACTATTTCCACTTCTATTTTCTCTCATTCCTCCTCTATTACTTCCTCTTCTACCTTCCTTATTAATCTCATCCCTAGCAATGGCTTTTTTAATTTCTACTCTTCTCCCATTGATCTCATGATTCCTAATCACTTATAAAATGAAATCATACATACTGAAGCAAAATTCAATTTAAATAAAAAGAAATTAAATATAAAATAAACTTACAAATGACTTTGTCAGCTGAGTCCACATCCTCATATTCAACAAAACCAAAGCCTCTTGGCTCACCTGTGTCCTTTGTAACAACAATGGCACAGTCTGTCAAAGTCCCATATTTTTTAAAGTATTCTTCCAAATCTTCTTTTGTAGTTAACTTTCCTATTCCACCAATAAATAATTTTCGAACATTAGCTTCACCTTTGCTGCAGAGATCTCTCGGCACTGCTCTTTTTGGTTCCACCTGTCTTCCATCTATTTTATGAGGCCTGTTATTCATAGCATCATCTACCATGGAAGCTTTTGAATAAGTAATAAAGCCAAACCCTCTTGACCTAAAATTTTAACAAAAAGTGACTTCAGTTATCAAAATGCAAAAGTTTTTTCAATATGATTTTCACAAAAATCTAACATTTAAAAACAACTTCAGTGGGAACAATTAATAGTTATTTCTCATGAATTTATTACAATCTGATAAGCTTAACTACAGTTTTGTTAGTAATTTTTAAAAAATTCAAAAAAGTAGAAAACTAATAAAAATATACATTTTAAAGCTTAATTCAGTAAAATTAATAAAAATCACCTTCTGGTCTTTGGATCTTTCATAACTACTACATCTACTACTGTACCCCATTTCTCATAAAATGCTTTCAAGCCCTCATCTGTGGTACTGTAGTCGAGTCCGCCAATAAACATTTTTCTAAGTTGTTCTGGTTCATGCTTAACATCTACCTAAAATAAAAAACGATTAAAAAAATAAAAGCAGAATTTTTTCAAAATAACCCACAAAATTTTTTCGAAAAAAAAATTACGTTAACTTAAAAACGACATAAAATTTTTTAACACGAATTTATTGTAACGGTTTTTGTTAAATAAGAATTTCATAAAGTCGATATTAAATAATCGCGCAGTCAGCCCGCATAATGTTTTGTTCTCTCCTCATATTCATGAATAAATTTACTGATAATTTAGTGAGTATTGCTTTCTTTGGAATTCTAATATCAAAATTTCCAATCCGATTCGGAATCCATTCCAGCGTTTATAACTGTCTAAATTAAATAATGATTCCAAGCAATTTTACTTATAATATAAATATATCAACTTCTTTTTAATGTACTTAAATATCTGATAAGATTTTTAAAAGCGGTATTAACGAACCTCTCTCTTCATTATTGAATTTTTAAAGGAAATCTCTTTCTATGTATAATTTTTGACTTATTAATTAGAAAAGTTTCGGCAAAAGTTGACCTAAAAGGACAAAATGGCCGATTCAAAGCCGAACCAATGTTTATTTGAAATCGCAATGACGTTTAGTACTCAAAATGTTACTCAACAATAAAACTTTATTGTTTAGCTTATGCATAATTTTAATATTTAACGGTGAAAGTTAAAGAATGCGGTGAAGTGGCGTCAAATTTCCCTACTCTTTTGTTTTTGAAAAATATAAACCTTTTTTGAGAGGTTTTTATTATGCAGTGAAAGTTTATTAATTCTATTGTTTATCCATTTTTAAAATCCAGTGGATAATTATATAAATTAGAGGTAATTATAAATTTTTTTGTTTCTCTTATGTTGGAATTTTCGTTGTTTAAGACTTTGTACTATCACATTAGCGACTTGTTATCAAACCTACGTGGCCTTAAAGAACAACGTAAGCCGTGATAAATTTTTAAACGTTTTTAACTGTTCTTTCAAAACTTTGCTATAATAATTTATAATTACATTATGTAATTGAAGCATTCAAATATTAAAATTTTTTTGCCACCCGGGCCTATTAATCGTGTAATCAACTTTTTTAAGATTAAGAATTTCGGTCTCATTTAATGAAGATGAGTTCGTAAGTACCTAATGCGGTTTTTTAGTACTTCATTAGGAAATAATTCTGAAATTTCACCCAAAGATTTTGAATTTAACGGAAATCATATGTAAGAGTCAATATTATTAGATAAAATGAGTCATTGATTTAATTTATAATATTTTGATTTTTTATAAGTTAAGTTATTTTTAAATTCTTAGTCAATAGTTTGGATTTCAGAAGTTATGAAGTATAAAATTATACTTTAACAGAGGTTATTGATACATGCAGGGGTAACTGAAGAAAAAACTGTAGGATATCTTATCCAAAACTTTGTCAGGATTGCAGTGACAATTTTTTTTTTCTTAAACAGAAAGTCCACAATGTGCCCAACAGACAGCCAGAAGGAAAACAGGATGAAAGCTTTAATATTGGTGGGAGGTTATGGAACCAGACTCAGACCACTAACTTTGAGTAGACCAAAACCATTAGTAGAGTTTGCAAATAAACCAATGTTGGTTCATCAAATAGAGGCTTTGGTGGATGCTGGAGTGACTCAAATAGTTCTTGCAGTGTCCTATCGTGCAGAGCAAATGGAAAAGGAACTGATGGAGAGCGCAGAAATATTGGGTGTCAGTCTGGTATTTTCCCATGAAAATGAGCCTTTGGGAACTGCAGGACCTTTAGCTTTAGCCAAAGACATTTTAAACAAATCAAGTGAACCATTTTTTGTGCTTAATTCAGACATTATATGTGATTTTCCTTTTAAAGAAATGATTGCTTTCCATAAAAACCATGGTAGAGAAGGTACAATTGTGGTCACCAAAGTTGATGAGCCTTCTAAATATGGAGTTGTTGTCTATGGTGAACAGGGCAAAATAGAAAGATTTATTGAAAAACCACAGGAGTTTGTCTCAAATAAAATCAATGCTGGAATGTATATTTTAAATCCATCTGTGTTGAGGAGAATTCAGTTAAAACCAACCAGCATAGAGAAAGAGGTTTTCCCTGAAATGGCAAATGATGGGGAATTATATGCTTTTGAATTGAGTGGATTCTGGATGGATGTTGGCCAACCCAAAGATTTTCTTAAAGGTATAAATAATTTTTTATTTTCTTTTTAATGATTATATGATGGCTAAATTTTTTGTGATTTATTGCAGGAATGTGCCTGTATTTAAATTACCTACGACAGAAGAAACCACATTGTTTGAGCAACAGAGAGGGAATAGTGGGAAATGTGCTGGTCGATCCCACAGCCACAATTGGAAGTGGTTGCAGAATTGGACCAAATGTGACCATAGGCCCTGGAGTGGTCATAGAAAATGGCGTTTGCATTAGGAGGAGTACAATTTTAGCCGGTTCTTACGTGAAATCACATTCTTGGTTAGATAGTTGCATCGTTGGTTGGAGAAGTGTGGTCGGCCAATGGGTCAGAATGGAAAATTGTACTGTTTTGGGAGAAGATGTCATAGTGAAAGATGAAATTTATGTGAATGGTGGGCAGGTCTTACCTCATAAGGCAATTTCAGCCAGTGTACTCGAGCCTCAGATAATAATGTGAAATAAAGCCAGAGAAAAGAAGTATTTCCATCATTGAAACTGAAATTTTTCTTAAAGGAATTTCCAGTTTGATTCCCTTTGCACTTATCTTCAATAATATTCAGACATAAGAAAGGTTTTTACTTAATTAATTAAAGTTTACATTGTTCTCTTTAAAAATTACGTAAAAACTTCAGTAAAAAATTAAGTACGATTTGGAATGAGAGTGCTTTTGGTAGGAATTAGAATTAAATTTGCCTACCTTGATGGGATATGCTGCATCTTTTTAAATTTATTTAAGACTTATATATAATTATATACATGAAATTTAATTATTTGAGATATAGAAAACTGATATGTAAGCACTTAATAAATGAGAATGTTTGTATAATTGAATTTATTATGAAATAACGACTTCAAATATTTTCTCATTTTTTTAAGTTAAAGGTAATTAAAGACTTATTTACATCTGAAACAGAATTAGCTTTTTTACTGGATTTAGTTTTTAAAATCAAAATGCTGTATCTAATTTTTTTGCGTTGAAATGGTAAAGTGAAGCAGTGAAGAAGATTATTGAAATTTAGGAATAAATTGGCTTACCTTGGTAATCTTATTTATGACATTCCCTATTTCACAGCATTTATTGTCGCAGAAGCACATTAATTAAATCTGTTTAATTAAGCAAACTTACTGATGTGGCATTTATCTGATTGTTCATCCTGAAATTATGTCATTGAGCAAACAATTATTTCTTATTTTCTGTAAAATTATTCGTAAACGCACACACAATTCAAAATTTGAAAGACTCGAGTTTACGGACTGTTTACCGAATTTTTCAATATGCGTATGTTTTCTAGTCGAGTTTTAAGAGTGAATTTATACCCTTGTAAATGAGCAACGGCAATAAGTCTGACGTGGAACCCATTGGTTCTGAACAACCGTTTCAAACCCAAAAGAGCACACGGAGATAAAGCACAAGCGGTTGCAAATTATTAATCCCGCCGAAAAACATTTCAGAAACTGTCACACTTTATCAAATATAAGGTTAGTTGATACTGTTTAAGGAAAATTTTTTGTTAAGATTAAAATTAATATTTATAATAAAAGTAATTATTGTTACAGGCGTTTATTTTTTATCTATAGAACTTATCTATAAATGAAATACGTGCCATTATTTCCGGTTAAATAATGAAATTTTAGGAAAAACGTGGATTGAATTGATGTTTCTGATTTTCAGCTTTCAGTTGCACTCCACAATGGCCAGCATTAGTTTCTTATAATCTCCCGATATGTCTCCCTGAAATTGTTAAATAAAATTATTTATGTGTTTTTAATGAAACAATACACGTCAATTAGAAATCCCTACCTCGATTTTGCTTTCTAAGGTATGGCCGTACATTTTTTCGTATTCTTCTTTGATATTTCCCAGGTCGATTTCTGACCTCTGAACGACTAGCCTAATGAGAGTTTTATTATCTGTGCCAATGCCGGCGAGAGCCTTATGAAGACGTTCGGCGAAGTAACCGGCCTTGTTTCTCACTGACTTTACTGCAAGAGAAAGTCATTTGGAATCACAGATAATCCCTATTCAGAACAGAAAAAAAAGTACAATAAACTCACCGATTCCTAGATAACCTTTCTGAAGACTGCCGTGGAATTCCCTCCTGATGGCGTGATCGATGGGATGTCCGGCCAGTTTTTCATATTCCTCGAAGATTTTACGAAGTTGCCCGTAGCTTTTGGTCACCAGAATGGAATTAAATTTGGATTCGTCCGTTCCCCATTTTCCTTCCCCGGCTGAGACTAAAGCCTGAGCGTCCGCCTTTGCCGCATTGACATCAACGGTCGTGCTTTCATCACGACTGGCCTGAATTCGTTAAATATTTAATAGAAGAGGTTGTTTTTTTTTAAAAGAAGGAAGATTTGGACAACTCACCGTGATTAGAGAAACCAGGAGTCTTTTAAAATGTCCCGAAGTGTCTTTTTTCACAGCCTTTTCGAGTGGTTTATCGTATTCTAACAAACACATAATTAATATTAATAATTTTCTTCGGGGGAAAACAAATTAGACTCTATGAAGAAGCATACTTTTTTCATAGGTGGAAGTTATAGTTTTTATCCCGTAATTACTCAAAGTGCTGAGGATTTCTACCAAAGCAGATTCGTCAGTTCCCGCACCCGCAACGGCGTCGTGAAGTTCTTTGGCGTAGAATTCAGGCAGAGGAGTCATTAGGGCGACCACCAAGTCTTCAAAATGACCAGTCAGCTCACTTTTGAGTTCGCTAACGAGTTTCTACAATGGAGAATCATCATTAATATACCTACAAATCCATGACTTGAATTCTCCCACAGTTTGGCTTCAAATGTCCACGAACGACCGAAAGGGAGAAATGTCGTCACTCACTGTTGCGACGAAACCGTTATATGAATGTTATAGTTAAAAACCAAAACTCCACCGAATTAGTTACCTTTCCAAACATGGTTTTAAAATTTTCAGCGATTTCCAGCCTTTGCACTATACTTCTGTGGCCCAAAATGTTTATTATGGCTTCCTCATCGGTTCCAAAGCCTTTCATTGCGGTTTTCAGAGCTTCAGCGTCGGCTTTGGGATCGAATGGCTGTTTCGGTGTTACAGTCACAGTACACTGTAACCACAAAAATCTCTTATTGCACCCCTTACAACACTGCACAAATCACCTGAAACTGAAAATTGTTGAAGTTTTACCTTCTTCACCGGTTTTTGGGCAGCCACAGGAGCTGAAGGTTTGGGTGTAACTTGTGGAGCCACGACATCTTTCGAAAAGGCCAAATCCACATAACAATAAAAGATCCCCAATATTAATACCGAACTAAAAGACTTCATTTTTGAAAAAGTTGAAACACCTCCGCTGTGAACCTCGTATTAACTGACTATGTAGCATTTGAGGAAAACAAAATGGCCTCTCTAAAGATAATCCCTTGAACTTTGATTTTAATTTATTCGAAATGTATTTGAAATCAACAGGCAGCCGCCTGTTTTGGGTGTTTTTCGTCTGCCTTGACCTCTCACAGATTTAAAGAAAATACCAGTCAGGCCTTCATTTGCAGTTCTAAGAAAATAATTTTTTAAACATTCTTAAAAATTCTTTTTATGCAGACCCCTTTGGTGCAGTTTATTGATGCATCGTTTTTCTGATTTTAAGGAGAAGATTATTCATGGATCTAGATAACGGACTGAACTTTGATTTGACATTGATTTGAACTTTCGACTGCGTTTGCAATGGGCTTTTTAAACTTTTTTTTTTAATGTTTTCAAAAGCAATATGGTGGCCCCGTGACGTTAATGGCCATTGTCAACATAAAATAAATGCCCCACCTTATTCATGGAAAAAACGACACAACAACAAAAGAAAACAGAAAAACCGAGCGTATTTTCCTAAAATCAACTGAAGTTTGCCAAAGAATGAGAATTGAGAATCTAAAAAAAATGGTAAACAATGTTATAAAAAAATGTTTTGATAAAATGGAGTTTAAAATAACACAAAAAATAAAGAAAGGAGAGTATCTTTTTAAAGAAAAAAAGTGAAGTTTTTTTTAAAGAAATTCTATTTGAAGAATCCAACGTAAATTGACGAGAGAAAAATTCGGGAAGAGTATAATTTCCCCCAAAATGGAAAATTTTTAGATCAGAGAACACACAATTTTCTACAAAGAAACAGTAATCATAATTGAAAGCTCATTCCTAAAAACATTAGTCAGCATCAGCAATTTCCCAGAACACTGAACTGTCGTGGTCAGCATCTCTTATCATTTTGATTTTAGGAATATTAAATTTTTTTATTTATCTCTCAGCTTTTTTCCTACGAATTCTTTTAGGTAATAATTTTTTCGGTTTTCTTACACCCAATGAAAATCCTTTGTATTTCTGAATTATTTGTAGTTTAGTTTTTATCGATTTATAAACAACAATGGCATTTTGTAATATTAAAAATTCTAACGAATACAATAATAACTAATAAATAAAAGATAAATTAATAAAGAGGCGAAGGAAATGAAAAAATTAAGCACAATATTCAAATTTAACGTACTTTTTAAAAATCATTTAGGAAATTAAAACGATTTTAAAATTATGAAATAAATTTTTTTATGATTTTTTGGCGGTGCAATATTGTTTAAATTATACCAAAATGTGATTACACTTTTAATTTAAATTTAATTAGTTTTAGAATATTGTTTTTAAGACGATCCAAAAGGTGAAAAATTTGCAGGGAAATCGCTTTAAATGAAACAAAGACAAAAGTAAAAAAAATTTACAAAGAAATTTTCAATTATAAACAATATTAAGAAAATATTTATTTATTTTAAAAATAATTAATAACAGCAGTAATAAATTGCTTCTAACTATGAAGTGAGCAATAATATATTGACTGTGAACACATCCATAAGGTTTCCCCATAGATTCTGGCAGTCAGTGCAGAAACCCATAAAGAAATAGATGCAGAGGAGTTTCAGAATTTTATTACTGCGCGAAGGCTGAAACAAATTTTAACAATTATTATACATGAGCAACAACTGTATTATGTTGTAAATGTAATTATACCATTGACCAGAATGCAGAAGTTCCACTGCTTCATTAATTTTATCAAATGACATTACAACTGAGACAAAGTCATCCAGAGGTAATTTCTGATTCATGTAATCCTCCACAAGTTTAGGCACACTGTCTCTGCTCTTCCATCCTCCAAAAGCTGTTCCTTTCCAGGTCCTCCCAGTGACAAGATAGAAAGGCTTTGTGGATATTTCCTGGCCAGCTCCTGCCACTCCCACAATGACAGACACACCCCAACCCTTGTGGCATGACTCCAAAGCAGCCCTCTGAGAAAAAATACAACATCAAAATTAAAAATCATTCTGAGTCATTAATATTTGAGTAATTTAAACACCTCACCATTGTTTTTACATTGCCGACACATTCAAAGGTGAAATCCAATCCACCATCAGTCATACTGACTAATATATCCTGAATAGGTTTATCAAAGGCATTTGGATTCAGGCATTCAGTGGCTCCCAGTTTTTTTGCTATTTCAAACTTTGATGGGTTCACATCAATTCCAATAATCTTGGATGCCCCTGCAGCTTTACAACCCATAATGACTGCCAATCCAACAGCACCCAAACCCCAAATTGCACAGGTGCTGTTGGGTTCCACTTTGGCAGTGTTTAGAGCAGCCCCATAGCCAGTGGGGACACCACAACCTGAAAACATTTTTTTCATATTATTAAACCTCAAAATTCCCATTCATTAAAAGATGATTTTTAACCCACCAAGCAAGCATATTTTCTCAAATGGAGCAGAATGGTTAATTTTACAAACAGATATTTCTGCAACTACTGTATATTCTGAAAATGTGGAGCAGCCCATGAAATGATGCAGCATTTGGCCATTGCAAGAGAATCTTGAAGTCCCATCCGGCATTAACCCTTTCCCTTGAGTCACTCTAATTTTCTGACAAAGATTTGTTTTGGTTGACTTGCAGAACTTGCATTCCCTGCATTGAGGAATGTACAGAGGAATCACATGATCACCAGGCTGGACAGAAGTAACTCCTTCACCAACACTCTCAACAATCCCACTGCCCTCATGGCCCAAAATGCAGGGGAATGCTCCTTCTGGGTCTTGCCCACTCAAAGTGTAAATATCAGTGTGACAGAGAGCTGTTGCCTTAATTTGAATTCTTACTTCTCCAGCTTTTGGCGGCGCCACCGAAATGGTTTCAATAGAGAGCGGTTTGTTACTCTCCCACGCTACTGCAGCTTTGCATGTTATTACCTAAAAGAAGCGGATAATAGCAGTGATCTTTTAAATTGCCCATGGTGAAGTACTTACGATTAATTAAAAGTTTTCTAAATCTTACTTTTCCAGCTGTAGCACTCATTTTCCCCGATTCAAGGAAACTTGTTTAAAGTATTTGTAAAAATCTCTTGAAAGTCCTTGGGAAATTAATCTGATTAAAGGACACTGAACTTCGGTTTCTCAAGTACTACAGTTTATAAAGTACAGCAGTGGAGGAAGTAAATTTTGAATGAATTGCTGACACGTCTTTTCCCGCCTTTTTTGAAGAACTGGAAATTGTTATTATTTTTAATATTTGTTAATTAATTGATTATTGATTATATGTTAATGAATTGATACTTTTAATGTTATTTTTAATTCGTTAATTGATTGTTAAATATTTAATTAATAAATTCGCTAAAAAAAATAGCAATGGCTACGCTGTTTTCTTTTATTTTTAAGTTTTAACGTGAAAATTACTGGGTATCAAATCTTCATTTTTAAATCGAATTTAAAAAAGGGTAATTCCTCCCTATGGACCGACAAACATAATCAAATCTTTATTTCATGGAAGCTGTGCCGAAAAGGATATTTATAAAAAAAAAACAAGACGTTTTTAACATTAATTATTTTTTCTACCATATCTTTTGCGCAGTGAAAATCGTTAACACAGTCAATGATTTTCCCGACTTTCTAGGCTTCAGACAATTATGCTCGAACTCCACAAAAATTGACTTATTTAAATAATGCTTTGTGGTTCACATAATTTACATCCAATCCGAATAAAATATAAAAATTAATTTTTATTAATATGTTCACATATGCTATTACATTTAGACATCCTAAGAACGACTATTAATAATTAATTTACATCTGCTTTCGGGTGAAGCAGTGGTCCCAAAGCGCAGTTAAACAGAACTTTGGTTGAAGATTGCATGCAAATCAGAGTGAGTTGCGGTCAGATGAATCATAAATTATGGCAGACAAATCTATAGCTTGAGATGTTTTCCATTAACAGAAATTTAAGGTAAATCTGTATTTTTGAAACGTAAATTATTTCAGACTCAGAGCGCATATTAATGATGTAAAAGATAATTAATGGTCAAAATAGTCACGAGTCTCTTTGTGAAAGTCTTTCTACCAACTTACATGGAGCTGTATATTAAGCTTTCTTGTTTAAATTCTTGTGAATTGTACAAACAGCACATTTTCTCGCCAAAGAGGGCAGATTTTCATTCAAATATATTATAATTCCGGACAGTTTCAAAACTATGTTGCTACGATTTGAAGAGCCAATTGAAACATTAACACTTATGTTTTCTGCTGCACTTTGCTTTATTACTTTTTTAAAGGTTAAAATCAGAAATGATATTTCTTAGTAACAATGATCTGTAAAAGTATATTTTTTCTTTCAGAAGAAATAAATTGACAGAATCTGATTTTCTCCGCTTAGGTCAGTGATATGATTCAAATATCGGGAAATAAAATTCAGTATAAAGAGTTTATTTAATATTTATTTCATGGACAGTTGAAAGCCACATATTTATGGTTGGAAATTATTATAAGAATTTAGCTTTTGCTTAAGTGTGCAGAGAGAAACCCGAAGTTTTACTGGAATTTTGTCCTTTTCTGTTTATATTTACACGGAAACTACAATTTTATTTACATTTGGATTCCGTTAATTTTATTCTTATGACAGAAAAAATGATCTTTTGGTTATCAGTTCAATAAATATGAGCATTTGATTTATACTTCTCTCAATCTCACCATTATTCTAAGTCGTCGGCGGCATATCTGTCTGAAGCCCAATTACAATAACAAACTTTCAGTATAAAATGAGTATGATTTGCCAGCGACTGTCAACAACCAATGAGTAAAGGAACTATCAGTTCGTCAGCAATAAATCAATTCGAGTCAAAAAGGAAAACGAAACTGTCAGTAGAATTCGTTACTAATTCGCCTATTTACTTTTTTTTCCCAAATGATCATTGTCAAAAACAGTTCAAATGCAGACAGGTAACAAATATACATAGGCCTACATAATAACAATATCAAATAACTTATTTAACTTTTTAATATATAAACTTAAAAACGTGGAACATAAATAATTATAGTCTCACTTTTTTCTTTGAAGTAAATTTCAAAACTTTTATTTATACATAACATCGGTTTATATTAATTTTACTCTGAGAAATGTAAAGATCGTCATAATTAGACTGGAAAAGTTCAGGCCGGTTTTCTAAGAAATATTGAATCAAATTATGACAAATCTTATCAACAATAAGTTCAACAATATATGTTTTGTTCGGATTTGTTGTGGATTAACTAAATGTTATACGCAACGAGGAGTTATTTGTTGCTATAGTTTCAGTCGAATGGGCGGACAATAAATTTCCAATAGTAATGTTGAAATTATTTCATTGATTCGGATGCAGAAGTGGCCATTTTGAGCTTCTGCGGTGTCAAATTGTAACGTATTCTCTCAAATCTGAGAGTTTTCAGTTTTCAGTATTCGATACTAAAGCATAAAAAGCCCAAAATATCGAGCAATTTTTTTTTTAATTAAGAAAATTCACTTTAATTCCCTTAACGATAGATTTTAAGGATTTTTATTCGATTAAAAAATTAAACGTTCGCGATGAATTGTTTTTTCTTGTCAGTCTAGCCAACCTAAAAGGCATCATTTTAAAGTTTATATTTGCGGCACTGCTTAAGGAGATTTATCAGAAACGCAGATTGTGTACCACTGAAAAGCAGAAATTTTATTTTTTAAATTCAAGTGAAGGACTGAAGTGCCGTGTCTTTTTCAGTTTCATGCTTAATAAATAAAATGAAACACTTCTATGATTACATAAAAATGATTTTTCTTTAGTTTGTTACATTTTGATTAAAATAAATAAAAAATAATCACGGGTTGATGAATAATTTTTCGAAACGATTTTTTCCTACAATTCGAACGATGATTTGATTGGCAAAGACCTAAAGATGCAATACTTATGCTATCTAAAATCTTTGAGTAATTCTCAATCAGTTCAAAGAAATGAAACAACAATAATTTCGTTAAAAGTCCGATTTCACTGTAATTATTTTCTTAACATAGTACACAGTTCTTAAACGTTTCTGCGACTTCCGCAAGAATTAATTCTCTTCCTCAGTATCTTCTCTCAATAGATAAATTGACCAATAGGCAATGTTAAACACGGCGAAGACGAGGGGGAATGTAATGCGGGAAATCACATCAATCCGTTTCGACCGAGTGGGGAATTTTGAAATCCAGCTTCTGAAGAAGTTGTCACGCTTCGGTTGCATATGGATTTCACATTGTCGAGCTTTTTCAAGCGCTAGTGCGTTTCCACGATGGCCGACCAACGGCTTCTGAAATATAAACGAAATAATTCAGATTGGAAAAACGAGTAAACAATCGACAATTCTCACCATGGCAAAAGTAGTGGCCCCGTCTTCTAATAAATCAGCAGCCGCTTCTGAAGAGGCCCCGCGTTCCAATTCGCATTGCCTCGCCTGCTTCTTCATGTTCTCTCTATGCATGTCGGAGCGGGAAGCGTAGTTGACTAAAGCGAATTCTAAAAGCGCCCCGAATACGAAAGTAAGACACACCCCCGTCCACACGTCGATGGCCTTTGTGTAAGAGACTGGGGGTAGAGATGCGTTAATGCCCGAGGTTTGTGTGGCCATTGTTAGAAGTGTCGTTACACCCAACGATACCCGCGCGGGTACGGCGCTCTGATCGAGCCAAAATGATACCCAAGACACTATTACCAACATACAGCATGGTATGTAGATTTGGATGAGATAATATGAAAATTCACGTTTGAAAAGTAAATCCACTTTTAAGCAACTATATTCCCCTGAAACAAAACCGAAGACGGTTATTTGGGTTCTGTGTTTAAAAGCGAAACGTTAAACGCACCTGTGTTCGTTTTGCTATTACAGTAATCCGTAAAAAATTTTTCTAGAGTAAATCGAGGTAGATGTAAATTCTTCACTACCTGGACAGGGTCCCCAACTTTCCAAAGAAAAACGAGGTCATCTGTGGTCCAACCGTCTGAAAGTGCAAAAACAATTGTAAACTTCCGTCTTTTCTCCTTTAAGCCCTTCTTAAAAGGGTTCAACGGCAAAGCTTAGGATTAAACAGAACTACCATCTGAGACCTGAGCGTTTTACCGATCAAAAGGCGTTTTGGCCTTTTGTAATTCCAACCGGGTCAGAGGAGGTGAGAGACAATTAGTCGTGCAAACCTTTTAATTTTAACCCGTTCCCACTAAACTGCTGCTCAAATATTAATGACATGAGCACCTTTTTGGAAATCTTAATGTGCAACATATCAAAATATAATTTATTTGCTATTATTGAACCAAAGTCGAGTTGGCAGTTCGCTTCAGTTGGAAGTTTTTCTGACGGATTAAGTACTTTTTCGTGGGAATTAATGAGTCTTAATGGCTACTTGGCAGGCGACACAATTACTGCATTTATACCGGCGGATAAATATTTCTGAGACAATTAATAATTGAAATTACTCTCCACTGCATGCTCATTTACAACGAAATATCAGTCACGGGCTGTTAATTTTTACGGGATTTGATTGAACGCTTTTGTATTCAGGTTTTGGCGCGGGAAACATTTTGATGTGTGAGAGAGAGAAACACTTAGATTGAGGAAGAATACTTACAGCTGGCCATTTTTAATGAGCAAACTTGCCGATCCAGAGGATACAGCTTCAAATTCATTGGACACGAAAGTGTCAGCGATATCCTGCAAAAGAGCAACGAAAGTCTGTTTTTAAACCGCTATTATTAATTGGTAACTAAGTTATTGCGGATTTTACTCATGCATTGTTTCAGTTGAATTTTGTCAGGCATGGTGCAAATGTATAACAAATTTTGTTATTCGAAGGTTGGATATTCTGCTTTGAACCGGTAAAAACCGTTTTTTGATCGGTTATTTAGTTTTCGTTTGGCTTTCGCTGAAAAATGGGGAAAATCAAAAGGAGCATTTTCGTAATATTTTGCTTTTTTATTCCCGCAAAGACATCCTTCTAAAAAGTTATGTGCTGTTTATGGTGACGAAGCCTTAAAAGAACGACAACGTCAAAATTGGTTTGCCAAATTTCGTCCTGGAAATTTTTGACTCAAAGAAGAACAACGCTCTGGTCGTCCAGATGTAGCACAGTACAACAGAAATATGGCAATACATTATAGAAAAGTTATTTGTTTCTACGAAAAAATTGTCTTTGATTTTCTTGGTTTCCAATCCAATAGTTCAGTATTTTGTGAAATCTAAACGCCCAGTATATATTATAACTTACCTAATACTATAAAGCACAGATCCATGGGGAAATATCCGTATGTAAACGTTGGGCATTATAATATTATGGAAATGGCCTTCTTTCTCGTTTGAGAAGAATAAATCAGGCATCCACACTCTGTTGGCATCGGTTAATGTAAGGTACTTTATCCGACCTGAAATTTTAAATTATTTATTATCGGGGGTAACATAAAGCGATTGGAGGATTGTGTAAGCCCCTCGTTAAGGTATATAAATATAAATAATATAAATAATAATAATAAATAATATAATAATGGGAAAAGAATGAAAGAGTATTGGGCGAAAAAGAAGGCGGAGATGGAAGAAAAGCGGAAAAAGACCAAAACGAAAAAAAAAAATATAAATAATATAAATATAAAATAAATAAAATAATATAAAATATAAAAATAAGTAATAAAAAGGTAACTCTTTTGATTAGGATGATTTCCTAGAGTAGGTCAATGTGATTGAAATTGTTTTTTTTTTCTAATTTCCCTATAAAAATATAGAGAGAAACGTTTATTTCCGCTGTATCTTACAAACGGAAATGATTTGATTTCCCTTCCGTCCCCTAAATATAGACCCTCGGGTGGTACCTTTTAAATACCCAATTTCCTAAAATTACCTTCGAAGTCGTTAAATTTTAATCTTTCATCCAGCCACTGCTCTCTGAATGTCAGTTGGACGCTGTATTCCTGCAAAGTAAATCAGCAGTTTTTGAAAAAAACCTGAGAATTTCTGATGAATTCGAGAGGAAGTTTTTTAATATCTTCCTCAAACGGTGCAGTTCATTCGGCGACTATTTCCCCGGTTAATAATATTTGGGTAGGTTTTCCCCTCTGTAACTCTTTAAGGACAGTTTTTGACAATAATTTTTATACAATTGGAATGAACTGTACCGTTGCGATGTTTTCTTTGACGCAGTGAACCTCTTTTGACAAACGGAGTAACTAACAACAGTATGTCCTCCCCTCAAAAAAGTTTCACTCCATTTTACTATTCTTTCTCTACTGCGTAAGCTTTTAAATTAACAATTAAAAAAAACACTTTAATCCGTACAAAGCTTACCTTTTTTTTAGACATGTAAGCAAAAAATTTGAGGATTCCCAAACGGAAGCTTTAGCATAGATAAAACCTTTCGAATGTTTCTCTTTCCGAATTTTAATTATGGGAATTCGGGCAAAAGTGGGGGGGGGGAGGGTCAGTGTGACCAGATTTTCAGGAAAAAAAAACGTTGGGGACTCGCTTAACTGAAATTACGCAATGAATCGTAAGAGATATCATTCACTGAAGGGAAATGAAGGGAAAAAAATACAGGAAAGCGAATCTTATTTCGGTTTGATCTATGCTTCCACTTCATTTCTCCCTCTCCCCTGAATTTATAACAACAAAACAGGAAACGAGTCTACACGCATGCGTAACTGAGACATCGATGTAGATTAGCGGCTCGCATTTTTACAAAATCAAAGCGAGAGACTACACTTTCTGTACGTACCCGAACGGTGAGGTGCTCTCGGAAAAGCAACTTCCACGAAGGGATGAAAAACTACCCCCGAGTCAAGCACAGTCAGCGAATGAAATACATGCGAGGAAAGGAACTACCCTTGCAACCCAGGCTTTGTTTTTGACACAGTGTTCCCGTCCACCTTTTCCATATGAAAAGTGGTTTCCGAGAATTCGTACGTATATTTCGGGGGGGACTGCTAAAACTAAAAAGTGTCCGTGCCAAGGATTATTTTGGTTTTCATGTCGACCAATGGCTCGCTCTAATTATATTGGTGTAAATTATTCAGGAGTCGAACGTGTTCGAAATTACATTTTAAAAAGCTTTGGTTTTAGTAGTATTAATGCAATCAGGTAGAAGATCATCATAAATACTTAAAAATTTATAAAGTAAGCGAAAACCGTAACGTCTGTTCGTATTTAAATACAAAATTTGCAAATTATTATTTTTTTATTGTAATTATTAAAAAAACCCCTTTTTGTGCATCTTCTGGTTTTACAATTACATTTTAATTGTGTTTAAGGAAAACTCCTTTAGATTAACATAACTAAAATTAGCACTAATTTCAAATACTATACTGCTACTTAAATGTTTATGGGGATTTTTGGGAAACTTTTCCGAAACATCGAAGAAAGTCGAACTAACTTTCTTGTGTATCTGATGCGAAACAGCAGTTCCTCTCAAGAAAGGCATTTTCTTCCCATAGAAATAATACTACACCGCTTTTGCAGTTCACTCAGCAATCCTTTATTTATAAGCATTTATTTAATTGAGTGAGTTTAACTTTAATATTTGACCTCTGCAAAAAGAAACAATATTCTCTAAGGATGACTTCTGCGCCTGGTTAAGATTTAAAAGACAAAGCCACAGTAATATATAAAACAGCATCGCAGGCAGTGAGAACTAAAAATGATGCAGAATCCTCACGTGTATAAAAAAATAGTGAGAAGGTGACAGACATGACACGAAGAAGTTATTCTCAATCAGGCAAACAGTATTAAAGTAATGTAATTCGAACCTGAGATTCAACAACACTTCAACTCCAAACTTTATTGCACTGAATGTGACTTTTTATTCCACTGCAGTAATAAAATAAAGAATAATGTTTAATTCCGAGTTGAAGCTGAACGATGCTTTTACTCAGTGATGCCCAACCTACGGCCCGTGAAGGTGTTGCATGTGGCCGGCTCTTTTATTCCTCTGTTCACAGACGTATTTGGTGATTTGGGTCTATTTGAATTTTTAAATAAAGGGTTATTCTAATATTAGAATAACTTTCATTGGGAGAATAACTTCAATTTTAAATTTACGGTTACGCTTTCGAATCCATTTGGTTATATAAGTCAAAAGGACTGTTTATATAAAAATGTAAAAAGAGTAAAGCGGGAAAAAAGAGGCAAAGGCAATAGCCGTGAGAGCAGGAACATAGAGAAAAGAAGGAAATGAGAAGAAAGAGAGGAGAAGAGAGGAAAGGAAAAGAGAAGAAATGAGAAGAGAAAAGAAGGAAGGAGGAAATGAGAAAAGGGGATAAAATGAGAAGACAGAGAAAAAGAGAAAATGAGAAAAAGAGAAAATGAGAAAAAGAGAAAATGAGAAAAAGAGAAAATGAGAAAAAGAGAAAATGAGAAAAAGAGAAAATGAGAAAAAGAGAAAATGAGAAAAAGAGAAAATGAGAAAAAGAGAAAATGAGAAAAAGAGAAAATGAGAAAAAGAGAAAATGAGAAAAAGAGAAAATGAGAAAAAGAGAAAATGAGGAAAAAGAGAAAATGAGAAAAAGAGATAATGAGAAAAAGAGAAAATGAGAAAAAGAGATAATGAGAAAAAGAGAAAATGAGAAAAATGGAAGATGAGAAGAGAGTAAAAACTAATTTTAAAAATCCATATTTAATTTTCGCATACTTTGTGACCCGCCAAATTACACCAAACTCAACTTTGGCCCTCACATTATGAAAGGTTGGCCATCACTGCTTTTACTGATTATTCTTACATTACTTTAACTTTCTTCGCGTGAGTAAACACAATGAGCGCTATGCAAATTCAATAAGTGTTGAAGCAAAATACTGAAAAAATGCAGGAATCAAAGGATAACTGGAGTCGCTAATTTTTAATTTTCTAAATAATTTAATTTGCTCTAAACGTGGGGTTCCCATTTCGCAGGTGAGTGGTGTCTTGCACTTGTTGAGGAATTGGAAGTTTCCCTCGACATAATCACGCTGACTTTCTCAAATCATTTTAAATCGGTAGCTGAATATCTTGGGAATATTATTCTCATCTCGGAAACAAAGTTCTTTCCCTAATAATAAGCGATTCCTGAAGAGGGTTAGTTTTTCTGTCTCTCTGTAAATGCCCAATCAAAGTTCTTGTTCTGGGCGAGTCCTCAGCCGTTGATGGCGTTGATCTTCAACCATAAAAATTGTTTAATGTTCCTTGCAGAGACTCCAGCGGAGGAAAAGGGCTGAACAGGAGAAAGTTTTCTGAAAAGTTCAGGTTTATATGGTTTATCCACTTGACAGGCTGGTTTCTCACTTCAGCTGGTACATAATTATTTCCTTTTATCATTCCAAACACACACACACACGCAACCATTATACAGAAAATCACATAAAATTTTTTAGTATTACTTTACAGAATGAAAGGAAACGAAAATTTTTCCGTTTTTTAATTTTCACAAAGCTCTTCCATAAAAAGCATTTTATTTACATTACCTTGTGCAACCCGGCGTCAACAAAAACACTCTTGGGTCTAAAACTTTCTAATTTTAATTCTTATTTTGTCGACTTCGGACAGTTCATCAATCGAATTGGCTTTTCTTTTCATTTGGGGGGGTTATGGCGACTTCTGTCCGCCTCCGTAATTCTCTTAAAAGCTTGACGTCAGGGCTTCGGGAAGCAATTGCGACTCATTTGGGAGTTGAACGACGGAAGAAAAGTTTGCTCTGCGGGTAATTTGTTGGGTAGCAAATTAGAGTTTTAATGGAGTAGAGAGTGGTGACTAAAGCTTCGGTATTCAAAACGGTTAAAAAGCAGCTCATCCCTGATTTGATTTACGTCGTTTGAAGGAGCTTGAAATTTACTGACCAGAAGTTTAAATTGAATCTGCTTTTTATATAATTAAGCGTACGTATTTGGTTTTGTAAAAAACATACCGAAAAGGTCCTTTTAATCTCCCAAAGCAAATTCATTCGGAAACTTTTGAGCGGAATATTTGGAGTTCCCGAACCCCAGTGACGTCATACTTTCAAAAAAAGGACTCTCTCGGGCTCGGATCCCATTTTGGCTGAGAAAAATGCTTTTTTTGTCCGACAAATAAAAAGAAAACTCGAGCACAATCGAAAAGTTTAGGCACCGAATTCGTTATAGAAAAGAGTAAAAATGGAGCCTACAGCAAAATAAGCCAACCGGTCGGAATTATATTCAAATCGCATTTCCCAAAACTCTTAAATTTTGACACCTTATTCAAGTAATAATTTTGATGTGAATATTAATTAATTTGCTGAGAGTGCCACATTTGATGTAGGCTTTTAATTTCCTATTCACTTTTTAATGTCACTTGAGAATAAAATTATGATAAAGATGGGCCAAAAAGTTTCTTGAGCGACATCTGCCAGAGGAAGAATTGTCTTCTCCTCATTGGACTCTTTTTTATTTTCAGAGTCTCTACCGGGGGGAAAGGGGAAAAATTTTCTGTACAGTTAGAATCAAATAAATGGCAAACAATTCGGTGTGCAATATTTATGATGTCACCAAACTCACCATCTGGTAATCATCTATTTTGCTGATGGAGCGAATGAGAAGATTGACCCTTACTAGCGTAAATGTGTCCGCTAATGTATAAAACGAGAGAAATAACAGATATTAATTTGAGTTCTACAATTAATATTTTCGTTGTTTTTCCTCGAAAAATTACTGATTCACAAAGCACTACTAAAAGAATTAGCATAGCAAATGAATGAGTATAGGTGAAAAATTACTTTGTAAGTGGTCATCTCCTGAGCAGATTCAAGTTATTTTCTTCTTCCTGCACCCTGTCAGCAGTGAATATCTTTGTCGCATGTGTAACAAAGAACCCTTCTCCCGAACGCTTCCTACTTTATTGTTTGCTTTTGTTTCGGATGTTGTGTTGGAGTGCCCGTAAGAATTGAGATTTACGATGCGAACACATTCGGCAATACGCACTTTAAAAGGGCTCTTCATTAAGAAACTGCCCGCATTTGTATGCTTATCTCATTGCAAAATTATGCGGGAACGTCAACAATAGTTCAATATTTCCTCGAAAATTAAACGCGGATGAACAATTTAGAAATAATGTGAGTTACGGGCACTCCATCGGGTCCTTTTTCAATAGAAGTGTCAACTTGGCTTCTTCAGGTTAAAAATCAAAGTACTGCACACTGTGAGACCGTTTCCAGAGCTCCGGGAATTTTACATCAAATTTTTATTATTCCTGTAGTGGCCACGTATCTGCAGCAGTTGGCGTATATATACGTCATATTCATTGAATAATTTTTCATGTGTTTATATTATTTTAGGTTATGTTTATTACAGCTTATAAAAATACAAAAGTAATATACACATTGAGGAGTAGAGAAAAAATGAACGACACTTTGTGTATCTTTATGTAAACATAATGTTCGTACTGTCCCTTTATTACCAGAAACAATCGAACGTATATATTCGTTTTAATTATTAAATAAACCAAGAAAAATGATTATAACGTATATATACGGCATATCCGCCGAACGGGTTAAACTGCATAGTTTTTGTTATTTTCAATTTTATTGGTGTCTCAGATATTCTGAAAAGATTTAAGAGAGAATTTATGGAGCAGAAGCGCTTCCATTTTTGGCCACCCCAAAGGTCTGCACTCGAAACGACTTATTCATTATTGCCAACAATTAAAATTTCACTTCGTCCCGCCCCCATTAAACCTAACTGCAAAGGTTTGTCTGGAAATGACAACGTTGATCACTGACCCATCATCGCGAACTGTTGACAATTCCCAGAACTTTGGAATCAATCCAAAACTTTCTCTATTTTCCTTTGGATGTTTTCTGCTTTTCTTGCTCCTGGATTGGTTAATACAGAAATGAGTCAATGGAGAAAGTGAAAATATCAATATAAGTGGGATCGCAGACAAAATGGCTCTCCCCAGTTTCGTTAATATTTTGGGGAAACATTCCAAAGATACCTCTGTCCACTGCATATATAATTGCAGCTTGGAAGGCGCTGCTGATTTTTTTTTAAAATGAATCCCTTTTTATCGTTCAAGCAGTCTTAAAGGTTGTAAGCAATTTCTACCAGCTATTTCTCGTGCAAAAAGTAATAACTTGCGCGGATGCCCACGAAATATTCATTTTGATTTGCCCTTATTAAGATTTTAGAAAAAAATGGCGACCCTTTTAACCGAAAACTTGAAAATAACGTGCTTTCGTTTTGATTCAAAAAACTGCACTAACTACTCTACTATTGAGGGCAGTTTTACCGAATTATGTGCTTCATTCTTAAGATTTTTCAGATGAGACTCAAACGACTCTTTCATAATATTAAAAAAAAGTATATGACGTCTTCATCTACCTAATTGTAAATTTTACTACCAAAACAAAAATATAAAATTCTACTTGAGTAAAATATTATTGTCCTGTAACCCCCGTTGCACTAACGCATGCTAAAAATCATAGTTCGAGCTCATGCTGATCACGTATCCGTAACACAGTAAAATTTATTCACTACATAGAAATAAACTGAAGGAGAGATTTGTAATGAAAGAGAATAGGAATTTTGCAGAACGGGGCTGTATCCCCAATGCATGGCCAATACAGAAGAAGATATTGAAGTTAAGATATTGAAAATGAAGAGGAAGAACGAAAAGTCATCTATGCAATATGCAAAGTAAAATTAACAAGTTTTCAAATTACGTTAATTTAAAATACTTTGTAGTTAATCTAATCTAATGAAAAAATAAATGAAGGGCAGAAAATAGAGTACTGTATAAATGAATGAATGACCTTTCAATGGAAGTCTTTTCAAAATGAAAGATTCCAAATAGTCCAATTGTGAGCTCTCCGTTCTGCAAAACATCTTCAGTGTAGTTACATGTGCTCTCACTGTGCCCCAGGGATAAGGAGGAAAAGGAAGGGCCACTAAAAATGAAAATATTCAAAAAGGAAAAAAATCGTTTCCAAAGGGTAAATATTAAAGCCTGGTACTCACTTCCATGTTTTAGTCGGTAGTCGAGTAAACACTTAACATGAGAAAAGCAGTAAAAAAAATTGAAGGCACGCCAAGTGTAAATATTGTTCGTAAAAATGGTTTTTGTCTTTTTGTCACTGTTTAGAATGCTTTTCCAACTTTTATAAGATTATTGCATTTACTCAAAATGGGGAATATGGAAACATTTTAACGGCCATCGATGAAAATCAAATCCGGTTTGGATACCCATATGCAATTCCCTTTAAATATATAATATGATAATACTTATTATCTCTTCTTTCGCGCAAAACGTCAATTATAGACTCACCTCTTACGTTTCAATAAAGAAATTCAAAATAGTTTGTGCCTTTTCTATTTTAATGTTATTTATTTTATTTTTAATTAGTTTTATTATTTTTGTGTAACAATTTGAGGTGCACAACAAATACCTCAACATTTCTTTGTGTATTCTTTCGAGAATTGAGTATTCGAGAAGACAGATTTTAGGATAAACGTTAAAAAAATATTTATGAGAATTTTCAAGCAAAGATTATTACTTTTCGATTCCGAAATGAAGAAATTACAGCCCTTTCCGTAACAGTCGATGTGATTTCTCCTCAATCGTAGCACGAACTTTCGCTCCAAATGGTCTCTAGCGTGCTATAATTTTTATTTTTGGCTTTTCATTGCTTACTGTATCTTTAGTCGGACTCACGCTTTGGTTAATATAATGGAAAATGAAAGTACTGTCGTTTCCTGGTTGTTTGATTAATTTGCTTGTCCCCATCAAAAATGTTATATTTTTTAGTTATAAGTTGAAAAGACGTTTTGTTCTTATATAATTTTAGGAGTTTATGGTTATTAAAATTAATTTATTCGGAAAGCATTCTTAACAAATTGTTTTATAAATAAGGTTAAATGGAAAACATTCTAAACAGATTTTCATTTCGATTTCTTCATATAAATAAAAACAAAATCGAACCGAGTCATAAAAAAAACGTTTCTTCTCAATGAAAAAATCACTTGAAACACCTTTCAGAGCGAGTGGCGCCCGAAAAAACGACTCGTCTTTGCCTCGAAAATAAGAGTTGAATTTAATATCGCTGACAGTGTTAAGCAAAGAACCGAAAAGGAAAATTTCATAGGAGTTAGAATCAAAGAGGGCGTCATCAGCCAAAATTGTAACACTCTTTATCGATCCGATAACTTTCACAAATCACTCAGACGACTGATTTGCCAATTTAATTTTTTTTTAATTCGACGTAAGGTTTAATCAATATTTAAATCGATGTACCGCAAAATGGCTGCCTCAAAGGAAACTCGTTTGGTCGCCCCGAGGACTGAAAAATGGTTGTAACATCGGCACGAGAGGAACCAACAATATAAGTATTAAATATTTTAAGTGAGCATGCTATAAGACCGACAGGAGGGAAATAGGTAAAATAAGCGAAGGCAAATTTTAATAAATTATTAAGGGACTGACGATGGGCGACGACTGATGTGCAGTACAATTCGAAACAGCGGGAAATAAAACATGAGTGAAACAACCCCTCGTAAAATGGGAAAAATTTTGCATTGCCCTGCCAATTTCACGGTTTCACATGAGCAGACGGAGACGGTTTTTGTGCGCCACGCGTACATTGAAAACTCGTGTGTGAACGGGTTAAATGAGAACAAGAAAATACTTCGGTTTTTTTTCGGTTACTTCGACCTCGAACTTACCATGGTTACGTCATCAATTTTTGAGATACTTCGGACAAAAATGTTGACTTCTACAATTGTTGGCCCATCTGAGGTATGAAAGAAAAGGTTGATTATGTTAAAACAACTCGTACTCATTTAAAAATTTAAATAAAATCATTTTACTCGTTTAGTGGGTGCTGCAGAGGCTGTTAGGATGTGAGGATCGTATGCTTTCGCAGTTTAATATGAAACGCATTAAGGGCTGAGACGAAATGGAGGCAAAATGGAGGATTTTCAAGGTTTGATTTGTGGAGTCCCCAGTGTGGGAGCGCTGTGTTTCGCTCACAAGTGTTTACCGTAGCACTTTAGAGCCCGTATACTAACTTTATATATTTGTATATCCCTCTAGTTTTTCTACTTCCGCCAATTTGTTTAACTTTTATTGCTCGTAAAGGAGAAAGAGTTTTTTTTTTATAAAATCAAACCGATCCAAATTTAATTCGCTACTCCCTCCGATGATAGATCCATTACCAAAAATATAAAAAAAATATTTTTAAAGTTAAACGGTTTTATTTGAAGTGCACCAAAATTAAATAAATAATTTGGGATCAATTTTTTTGTCCATAAAACCGTGGGGCGTTATACAGTATAAAAATTGTACAGGTTGCAGAACGTGTAATACCGTAAAAAATTGTAAAGCGATAGCAGAATATACTTTTTTTACATTCCTCTCATTCATCGGCCTGAGATAAAGTTATCTCCTTTAAGGATTCATTAATTGAGTGATTAATTAGATTTTGGGAATTTTTTTTATTTTTACCTGAGCACTAATTTAAAAAATAATCGCAGAAATTTGAATTGTCAACCAAAACGAAAAGTGTGTGCAAAATTTGAAAGAAATTTCGAACAAATTTGAAACAAAGTTTTGATTCTCGGTCTTTGCAGACAGACATACAGACAGACAGACACGAAAACCAATAAAACCGTTTAATAAAACGCATAAATTGAAAAGCTTAAAATTATCTCCAAAAGCACTATTGCATTATTATATAATGTTAATTGTGTTCATCACCCGATAACTGAACCCTTTCAATCCCTCTTATTAATTTATGTAAAGCACACATAAAATTAATTCCGTACAAAAAAAGCATACCGAAATTGTCACTAAGGATTTAAATGGATTTACAGAAATGTAGGGCAAAATTAGGCCCTTTTAACAAAAACGCAATTTATTGGAGCTTTTCCTCCGTGGGGGGATTTAAAAAAAAATATATTTATCATTATTATAGTACCTGAGCTTTTGAATTGAACGACTTCCAAATAACAATGAAAACCGTCATGTGCAGCTGTTATTCGAAATCAATACAATTTTATTCAATCCTTATAAAAAAGTTTTTATCTGAACGAGTATTTAAAATTTTAGTGTTGCTTCTATCACGTTTATCCCATTGGGCGCCCGTCGGGGTGGGGCCTTGGGCGATCTCACTGCTCATTCAGCAGCGGCACTTCGTCAAACGGGACCCGCTTTCACTTTTTTTGGATTAATTATCAATTATATTGTGATTAATTCCGGGACGTTTTATAATTTTTAAAGGCTATTAAAGTTCATTTTCTTTTGATTGTGTTTTTAGCTTCTATCAGGGTTTGTAAGAAAGCGCATGCTCATCTAACCATCAGCAAACACTAAAGGATTTAAAACTAATTAATCAATATGGTGTTGAATGTGGCAGAAGTGTGCAATTCAACATTTTTAGAGCCCCATTGTGGCTGTACAAGAAATATACTCATATACGGTTGTGTATTTGATTTGCAAAAACCACCGAAAAAGATTTAAAGATTCCGACTTTCGAATGAACCAATACCAAAATGTTCGGATACCTTCTAACCTACTTTCTCAAAACCTTGATTCAAGTAAACTAATCCTAAAACTCTATGCATTTGCATTTTGTATCAAAACAAAACAAACTACAACGTGGAAGCGATACAACAGGAAAGAAACGAAACGGTTCCAAAAAAACTCATGCGAAATCATACATACATCAGATGTCATCTTCGGTGGATTCTTTCGAGCTGAAAAATTCGATTATAAAGGGCGGTTTGCAGCCTTAAATTCTGTGAAACTGACGAACATGACCACCGACAAACCGCCATACAGAGCAGTAACTGCCAAACATGACAAGTTTTCCGTTACCCCATGCAGAAGAGCTTTCAAATGTTTCCGCTTATTCACATAAAATGGCTGACGATTTGTACAGGTTTCTAATTTCCACCGGCTCATTCAAACAAACTCTTTCCCCAATTTATGCTCTTAGCTTTTGCGAGGAATTAATAATTTAAAAATACAAATCGTGTCAAGTGTTGCTTGAAAACAAAGGGCCGCTTAAAATAATATAATGCCGCACAAGCATTAATCCTTTTGGAATTTAATCGACTCCTGTGGAGCTTATTAAATTTTTCGATATGTGCTCCTGATATTCTGGAATTACATTCTATCCCACCTCATTCGGGAAATTGCTGACCTCTTCATCTGTCAGATAAAAACTGTTTCGCTTCGCTTCTTTTTGTTCCCGTAATCCTGATGATTATTTTTATAATTAATTCCGTTTTTTTTTCTCTAAAAACTCATGGAAAATCTAACCCCTAACCAATAAAATATTTTGTAAAATAAAATAAAAATCCTCTTTTCTGATCCCCAGAAAGGGACCATCGCAGAAAACTACAGTTAATTCTTTCCTTCAAAGGAAAAATGAAAAAGCTGATAGTCCAGACTTCCCTCTGTCATTCCGACCGAACTGAGAGAAACAAAAACTAAACTGATACCTGCGTTCCAAAGCAAAATAGTGTCGTCTTGGCTGCCGTTTAGAGGGGAAACGAAATTGGACAAGAGGGACTTACCATTTTGTTGTCACTGATTGTCGTTATGCTTCGAACATACATGTTAACTCTCACTATGGCTGGGCCATCTTCATTCATCCGAAAAAATACAACAAATAATTGTTCGTATATAATAATAATTGAAGATTAATGAGTCATCATTACGTTTTAGATGTTTTAATGGGTGCGCGAAGATATTATATTTTCGACGGCGGATATTTAATTCGATTCGATGGGATCAGTAATTTTTAATGTTAGTTAAGGTGAAGAAGAGGGCGAAAACAGCAGTTTAATGATATTTTTAGCCTTTTTTCATTCCCAGTGAGCCGCGAAATCAAAAGAGACGCATGGCAGGTGGCTATCTGAGTTCTCTATAGCTTTAAATTAAAAATACTGATATTTAAAGCCGCCATGATAAAAATTTTTCAAAAAATAGATTTTATTTGTCTTATTCTTAATTAAGGTGGTCACAAATTAAGGCTCGTTTAATTTTACTGTGACAGATGCATTGGCTCTTGGCATCCTCCTCATTATGATATTTCCTTGAACAATTTAATAACATAAATATTAACTGCTTTGCGTCTCATTTTTACTTCCGAATGTGAAACTTTAAAAATATATAAATTATATTTATTTACCGAGTCCAATTATAATCCGGGTTTAAATACTCGCCACCAACTAATTTAAATCTGTCAGTAATGATGATTTCATTATTATGGTAAATAAAATCAGAAATGACCTATTTCCCGCGCGATTCGTATAGCGCAGTAGGTCTGTATACAATACACACGAAATTCAACACAAAAATTCAAAGCAAAAAACCTTCGTGAAACACCATAAAGCAAATAAACAGAGAAGCTACGGAAATAACTGGTGACTAAGACCCAATCACGCAAAAGAGCCTGGATTGGTCGGAGAAAAATTTCAATGGTTCCCTGAATTTAAATTAATTAATACTCCAATTCAGGACTTCGCCGAAAAACAGAAAGTAACCGTTTGAGAAGACACACGCTCAGCTTTTGGGGTTTTATTAATGCTGCAATGTTATTGCAATATGAATAAGCACATGCACGGTGTTATTAATGTGTTAATACAGTTCTCACACGTTCGGATGCGATATGTTTAAAAAAATATTTCTCGCAAATCGAGGCTCTGCGAACATGAAACAAACAAAAATAACATCTACGACAAGGGTGGCCAACCCTTGGCCCTCGAGGAGTCACATTGTGTCGACTCCCCGTATGAAGTTTAGTTACTCATCATTGTAAAGTTACCATTGAGGGAATTTGAGTAAAGGGGTAATATAATTCAAGAGTTAGGTCCGCTTTCTTAAAAGGTTGGCCACCCATGATCTACAGAAGCAGGTGGAAAAGTTCAAGCCATTTGGAACTTTTAAAAATCCCTATTTTAGATCTTAATTTGTTCCTAATTATTTATAAACTCCGCATTGATTAATTATGGCAGATAATAATAAGTACATAATAAAACAATTGGAGGTAATTAGTAATATTATACATTAATTAATAGCCAATTTTTTTTAATTTCTGCCGAGTGATATAACACATGTTTACGTTAAACTAAAGTGGCTTTTAAAGTAAATAAAAAAAAACGATACTGAAAGAAAAGAAGTGTGAATGATGAGAATGAAATCACAAAATAAATAACAACAAAATGAGCAATTTCCCGAATCTCCCATTCGTTCCAAATAACTTAAACTTTATTTTACATGAAAACATGACAAAATGACACACAATCGATGGAACTTCACTCTTTGGTAAGTGCCACCGAACAAAAAAATCTACAACAAAGAAGTATAATTAGACTATACGACCTAGCGACATTTAACAATTTTCACAATTACATAAAAATAAAGCGGAAATTCATGAGAAATGCAACAAAAAAAATAATAATAATAATTGGTAGGTTAGACGATTCCGATTTGCCATTAATTAAAAAATATCTAACATACTTCATCGTTAAGATTATGAGTTACTGATTGGTCGTAGCAAAGCAAAGGCGCTCTCAACAGATTTTTGCACTGTATTTGTAATTAAGCGCGAAATCCAAAATCTTAATTTTCGGAAAAAATGAAAACCGACTTTTAATACAGCTGAAATTGCAATAACAATAATATATAATGTTTCAAAATGGAACTGTAAATTTCGGTGGCAGAAAATATACTAAGAAACGCTGATCGAATGTGGTTTTGAATTTTTGCTTTCGTTAGCGAATTAATTTTCACACATTAATAATCCGTAAATGGTATTGCATTTCATCTTAATTTTCCATATGAAATATTATTAAATATAAAGAATATATCTGAGAAAAAATTAAGTATTAAATATGGGTTTAAATGGAGAACCGTATTTTTTTGCAAAACATGAAAACTAATTTCTCATATGAATATGAGTTTTTTCGCTGCAGAAGGGAAAGCTAAACAAACGGAAGATGAAAAACTTTTCAGTTTCTGCATATTGACAGGAACAGGACACCGGAAAGAAACCGTATAAAAGAATCCAACAACAGAATTTATTTAAACCGAACTTATTTCCGGAACATTTCAAAGCCCAACTTAATTTAAAGCAGTTTCAATATTTTTTTTAGCTATGACAGACATTGAATTTTATGCCGGTGGTTTACATCGAAGCTATTTTTTCCTATTTCGTTCTCCTCATTATTTATTCATTGTCCTGATTGTCCCTTTCTATCTCATTCCGTTCTAATTTTTAATCACAATGGTTCTAAACACTTCATCTCATTTCTTTCGTGTCTCAAGTGGTCGAATAAATTTTTAATTTTCTACAAATGCATCGGTGGCGTGTTCTGGAGTAATATAATCTCCCTTAAGGGATGGTATTCTCGGTAAAAATCATATTCTCACTTTTCTTTTAACCCCCAAAATCGCCCGCAGACACTTTTGATGCCGCACTTAATCCGTTTCTTTTTTCTGCTTCCTCAGATTGTCATTAAATGAATGGTTATTATACCACCCCGAGGCAAATAGACCCCTTTGAGTTGTGGAGGAACACTACAGATAAATGACGTACGAAGAGAAAGCTCTGCGAGGGTGTTAAATGAGAGAAGCTAAATGCACACGTGGAAATGAGAGAAAAATTAATTATAAAAAATAATTATCGAGATGGAAAAAATTAATTCGCCTTTTTCAGCATATTTGAGAATTTTACCTTTTCCTTTCCGAACGAACTTTAAAGGAATTTTTTTTTTTAATTTAAATGAGTTAGGGTATTTGGAATTATACGGTGTCGGTCTTACACAACCTTTTTATCGGCGTTTTGATTGCGCAAAAGAATCAGACTGTTTCGGGCAATCCAATGCCCCATCAAAAGTACACTTTTGTTGCGGTTTTAGTGGCAACCACGAAGGTTTTTCGAAAGCGCTTTATACCCTACAAAGCGTCAAGTGCTTTCGGAAAACCATAAAATTTCGTTTGCGCTTTCTTACGAAAGACAAAATCATAGACAATTGATCGCACTAATAATTTTTAAACTGTCCCCAAAATCAGATCATCAATTAACAAAAGGTTGATGAAAATTAATATTGAAGTTGTCATTTATAAGAACACAATTAGGGTGAGTTATTGAATTCACCATCGTATCAAGAAATTGCTGAACTATGGCGTTAACTATCGCAGGCAAAGTATTAATTTGCAGTATGAAATTTTAAAGAGTCAAAGCGTTAAAGTGTTTGCTTTGTGAGAATTCAACACCTTACAACCAATTATAATCAATCGGAACGGCAAAAAGCATGAACATGACTGAAATCCCTTTCCCGAATTTTTGTAATTTTTATAAAACGAACTTTGTAATATAAAATCATGGTTCTATTTGATCCTCTGGGGAAATATTTTCGAATCAGACCAGACTCACCTGTTCCATTTTTTCCAGAAGGTCTAATCCTCGCGTCGTATCGCCCCGGACCCAATATCTGATCTAAAACTTGTTTTTCTTTTTCTCGGAAATTAACTTTGGTTTCTTCACACCTGGAGGAGACAAAATAATGGCTATAGCAACACCCACACCACTCGCACGTAAAGAGGAACGCACAAAATGTCGAAAATTTATACTCCCACGACATAATTACAAGAACACAGTGGAAGCTTTTTAAGTATTTTTCCGGCAATTTGAAAATAATTTTTTAAATGGAAACACCTTTATTTTAAAAATGCTGTTGATCGCCGACCGGAGACGAAGAACCTGTTTCCGACCTTTTTAAAATGTTTCTCTCATATTTCATTCATAATTTTTTTCACCGAAAGTGCACGCCATTAAGGTTAATTTAGTGCGAGCCGAGCTCTGTCCAGGAATTTGACACTTTTCAAATATTGACGCATCGCTGGTGTTAACCTGTTGATGGGAATTTGTCTTTGTCAGAAACTGACAAGGTATTTTTGTTTTGAAATTACCCCAACGGAAACACCAAGGGTTGGAAATTCGCCCCCCCCAAATCCTCAGATTTATTCGTAATCTCTAAATTCTCCAAACCATTTTCAGAGAGAGAGAAACCCCCCCCCCCCTCCCTAAAAACAATTCTTTTCCTTTATGAAGTGTCTCGAAACACACTGAAGGACCGTAAATCCCGCGTTTATTAAAAGATATCCTTTACTCACCAGGTGATATGTATAAAGAGAAAGAAAAACAAGAGCGCACTGTTATTCCACCACGGCATCATCTCTTCAACCCTCTTGTGTCAACTGCAAAAACAAAATTGAGTTAAATTAATGAAAATTATTTCTAATTTGGTTTTTAACAAAGCTCGCTGAGGGCTGCAAATGTGCGGGGGAAATATATCAAAACATTTCACTCAATCCTCCCATAAAAAGAAGTTCCTGCAGAAACCAAAAGCAGGTGTTTAATGTGAAGTTTTGTAATTCAAAATAAAATATCAGCAAGAAAAGGGAGGAGATGGGACATTAATTTTTAGAACTGAAAAGCTGCGGGGTTTTTATCTTAAGTTTTATACTTTTTTTTTTTTGTTATTTATGAAGAGAAAAAATTCACAAGCGTTTTGAATTTAAACGAGCTTTCGAATAAGATTTTGGGAAAGTGAGAGTTTTTGAATCGGAGGCATTTTAATGCAAAACCGTAGCATGTTTTGCTCGTTTGGTTCGCCCCAAAACTGAAAAAATTCAACTCCGGCACTAATCAGAATTCATCGCCAATCAGCCGTTGAAGGGAATTTTCTTTTCTGATCCGGGGAAATGATTAATTGATTGAAGTCATAAAAGTGGCTCAGAGGAGGAGGAGGAAAGGCAAAGAAAAAAACTAACAAAAGATTTTTCCCCCCCCCCCTCTCTTCCCCCGTTTTATTCTTGAAGAAGACGTGGAAAAGAGGCACCGAGGGAAGGAGGATTCCTTCAGTTTAAAATTTTTTTTTTGGATGCTTTCCAGGATCAGGGTGGCAATGCCACCATTTCGTTTTTATCCTAATCAATTATTTCTGTGACAAATTGTCAAAATTGCCTGGCGAATTCGTTTGGGAAACTTTTTTAAAAAAAAATGAAGAAACCAAGCCGAAATGAAGACGTGAAAATTAGCCAATTTTTCAGGGAGCTAGGTAAATCCCCAAAGGACTTCCCGTCAATCATTTCGAGGGAATTTCTCCACGTAATTGATTTTGCAATTTCAAGCGATTTACAAACGATTTTTCTCGCCGGTCTCAAAATATTTGTCACCGGCGGTGTCTTCTTTGGCTCATTTAATGAAATAAGTACTTCTGGCTGTGCTTCAACTGAATCATAACTGTTTTTTTTTGGGCGACTCACGGATGACTCAGACATTAGTATAAACTTTCCAAAAGCGACTGTCACTTTTTTCAAAGTGACTGACACTTCGAATCTTTAAAGAGTCTGAACTCGCAAACGAAATACCATATCAAAATGTTTTTATTGGCAATATCGCTGCAATAAAATATGAACTCCCGTGACATTCATCTTAGAGTCTAACTCATAAAAGATTTTCCCGCTTGGAAAGACGTCTGTTATATACAGTACGCGGTACCTGTATGCGCATGTTAATTTGTGTTGACTGCAGAAAGGCAAACTTTTCAAAAAGAACTTTTCGACATCTTTTGAAAACTGTCAAAAGGCTGGCGGGTTCCGCCGATTTTGCCGTTCCTGTGTTTGGCGGCCACCCATTGCGCTCAAAATGGAAGTAAAAGGAATTGAGAGACAACCCTTTTTTTACATTCTCCGCTAAATTAAACAAAGGAGGGTGGTAATTTCTTTTCCCCATTTCTAAAATATTAAAACCCAATCCTGAAGACCGATTAATAATTACTAAGTTCTAATTAAATATATGAGTTATGCTTAATTAATGCAGCTGAAGTTGAATTAACCGTACTTGAATTTTTGGTATAAATAAATAAGACTCTATTATTAATTACAAAAAAAGCCGATAGCTTTAACAGGCATAACATTTTACCTGGCTAAAGATAACCTAAAGTAAACTCAAAAAAATCTGTGAACTTAAGAAAACCGTTTTAAATGAATTGCGTCATCATAATAATCAGAACAACCCTTTCAGATAAAACTGATTGTTATTCATTCGTAACTAACCATAAATCGATGACTTTGGAGCAAAATCAGCCGAGGAAATATGTCTCTTTAAACTGGAAGAAATTCGTTAAAAAGGCGATTCGTACTTTATTCGCATAATATTTTTCCCCACAGTTTCCCTTTTTAGAGCTTTCGACGAAGAATAAATGGTTTTAATAATACTTCCTCCCACCCGGACGTCATGTAAAATGAAAAAAAATCTCTAACAAAACGAGAGTATTGAGCAAAAATTGTATTCGAAAATATCGGCGAAGGATAGACGGGACTAGTGAGGAAAGGTTTGGCAGATTGATCTGCGAAGGTTGCTATGGTTACGTGCTGTGAGGAGTACGTTATGACGTCATCATTTGCTCCGATAATGGTTCCACACCTGTAATATTTTGTGCTAAATATAAATACCACAGCGAATAATAATAGAATCTGCGCAAGGCTAGTTTCTGTCCTGAGACATAAGAATTTTCTCAGTTGGTGGCCTCTTTATGAGGACTTTTTGAGAATCCTTTTTACACTGCAATTGTGGAAGTTTAAAAGAAATGTTGTTTTATTGGGGAGGGATAAGAATCCCTTTTTGCTAATTCCTTGGCAGAAATTCATTCCACCTAAATTCTCATTAATTATCTGGAAAAGGTAAAAAATTAATAATTGGAGATTTCGTAAACTTCCCATAAATCGCTGTCGATCGCTTTAATTAAAACTCACATGAGGGCGCTGACCTGTCGCCTTAAAAACTGCACTTTTCATTTGAAAACTTCTGCTTTAACAAATGCATTCATTCATCAGTCACTTGTTGAAGTGGTGTAAGCAGTTACGCCATAAATATTCATAAAACAGAATTTTTATTGTCATTAAATAACATCAACACTCGCATTTCTCTGCATTTTCAACTTCGAGAATATGAATTCGACATTTAAGAATTTTGAATTTTTCTCTTATTGCAGAAAAGAGATTTTACTCGCTGTCAATGGCGAAAAAGGGAACATCAAATTCGCTTACTTCAGAAACAATACTCTTAAAAGAAAGGTTTTTGAGAAATAGAAAGCATTTTAAGGGAAAAATACCTCATATTCGATTACCTCAATTACATATCAACGGTTCGGATGAACGTGAAAAGAAATTTCGCAGACCAAATCTCAATGCAATAAAACCGCCTTTAAAGCCAATGGTCAAAACAATCTTTGCACGGGAAATATTTTCTTCTAAAATTTATGGAGCGTAAACGTACTTTATGAGACCGATAAAAATTTCACAGAAGTGCCACTTTCCGATCCGACATTCGAACTGGAAAACCTCAAAAACCTGAAGAGGCATTAAGTGAATTCCAACGGATTTTTTTTATGCATTTATCTATTTAATATTACGATAGAAATGCGATATTAAAAAAATTGTTTCTCAAAAGCACAGAAACTCATTTTTGTGGCTCTCTTGAGAATTTTTATTTCTTGCCTCGTCGAGCGTTAAGCTAAGCGAATGTCACTCTCGAGGGATCATTTTTGGAGAATCTTTTCACCGACCACTTAAGGGTTGTTTTGCGCTTTACAAATTTTTACTTTGAAGCTCTTTCGAAAGCTTTCCCATTTCCAGGCTGTTGTTATTCATTTTAGATATTTGAAATATTGATTTAAATATATGGGACAGCCAAAACTCTCATATTTTAGAGAAAGTTTGATATGTTAACACTATGACTGATTATGAGATGAGGATCTCTCTGATTAGTGCCTGGACTTTGTTAAGATACTTTTACGTACAATAAAATCACGCAATATAACTCTCTCGTGTCGCAAATTACTGTTATTCAAAGGAATAAAAATAAACCGCAAAAAAATTACCAAAAATCGAATCAACATGAAATTCGACTGCTTTTGCGACGCGATATGAACGAAAAGCGATTAGGTTCGCCAGAAATATTCATAGGCCGTGAGATTTTTTCAATTTTAATCAAAATTCATAAAGAAAACGTCAATTAGACTAAATGAACGTCATTTCCATTTAGTCAAAGCTTAGAAAAAGCACACGTTTGAGAAAATAGATTTTGTAAACAAGTCAGTCCCTTTTTGGAACACTGTTGATTAGAAGAAGTGAACAAACTGGAGACTGTCAACCTTCCCCCTTCTGGCTCCGATTAACTGAGAGGGAATTTTAACGATTATGTTTACTGAAATGCCAAAGCTTTAAGCTGATTATTGTCAATATATCTATCGTCAATGTACTTCTCTGATTATATAATTAAAATTCAAAAAAACTCCAAAACCATTGTGGAAAGTCGTTTTTTTGGGCGGAATTCGATATACAGTAGAGCTCAAAAGTATTTTTACAATACGAAATTTAATAGTTTCTTAGTTAATTATTTTACTGTATCATTTTATTATTTATTATTTAGTTAGCAATACCATTAATAATATATTTTTTCTCCCTTCGGTATTAAAATAACAAATTACACAAAAAATTGTCAAAATTTTGACAATACAAAAATTTAATCGTTTTTTACTTAATTACTTTATTATAAGATTTTATTATTATTTTAGGGCTGTGTTGTTTAGTTATAAATACTATCAATAATGTATTTTTATTCATATTAAAAATTCTATTAATTATTATTAATGTTCTATTATAATATATTAAAATAACAAATATACAAAACAACATTCTTCTTAGTCTTCTGCTTTTTCTTTAATACTTTTACTTAGTTTTACAATTATATAATAATACTGTTAACTTTTAAGGATAAACTCTTTGTTTCTTCTGTTGTTTAATTAATATTAAATTAATATAAATGAGGACAGTTGTAAAGCATTGTAATAAAAGCCAATGAAATTTCATTTTGTAAGTAACTCTTACGGGTGGAAAAGGAAAAATTTTGTATTGTCGAAATACTTTTGAGCGCTACTGTATTTTGATCACGGCTTTCCTATTGGCTATTTGAAATCGTTAAAGTTGTGATCCAAAACGAAAAACTAATTTCGAGCTAAGTAATTAACGTCTGTTCTTGAAAAGCCTTAAAAAACTTCTCAAATTTTCTTTGACTTATTTAAATTTCCAACGGTCTTACAACACTTTAAAATGCATTCAAGTGTCGAAGATTTAATGACTCTCCCAAATTAAGGGTAATAATTTTTCGAAACCTTTCACGAGTTCTGAACGATGGAAGTTATAAATACTCATTGCGATTTATGCATTACTAAAATTTTGTAGAGAAAACTAATGAAGTTGTGAGCTTTTGTAATTTGCTAATTATATAGCGTAAATCATTTCCGCTGTCAACGGCCCTTTTATTTAACCTCTTCCGAATGTGACGCTTTATCACCTGTGAGCATCCAAAACTATTCACGCGGGAAATTTTTTCAATAAGGAGACATTTGTGTGCAAAAGGGAGAGTATATCCCTTGAGGTTGGTTATAAAAATAAGAAATAATCTGAGGGAAATTATAAAAAAGAAATTCTATCGGAAAAATGATGAAACGGGAGAGAATCTAACAGATCAACCATGACTCATGCCGACAGACATTTGTCAACATCGTCCTACAAAAATGACTGAAAATCAATCTGAGTGAAAGTAGAAAAATAAAATTAAGAAGTTTTTCCCTTATATTATTCGCCATACCGTTGCTTCGCTTTTCGAATTCCATTCCTTTAATTTAGAGATTTATATTTTTACGTTCCTTTTTTAGTTCGTTACCGGGAAAACTATTGTTCTTCGAGCGATCATTCAATGCCTTTCGACCATTCAGAGTAGCAGTAATTTAAAACTAAATGTATTCCCATATGAATAACATTTACTTTCCTTCAAAATCACTTAATCCTATTGACCTTCGGCTAAAATCAAATTATTGATTTCCCGGTGAAACATATATGAGCAATACTACGGCATAGTACTTTTTACACAACTCTGTTTTCAAATGTAAAGCTTTTACGAATTTTACATAAATAACATATTTCGTGCCGGAGGAAGAAAACTTATACCGCACCACTTTCTGTTCTTGGATTTTTCTTTTTGACTCTTGTGCTATTGTAATTCTCCTTGGTTTTTTATAAAACTCCACTGACATAAATCTAGTTGTCATGATGTTAAGCCAGATTTGAAAATTTGAATTTTCATTCATTTTAATTCAGGAATATGACAGCTTTAGAAAAAAAAAAATAAAAACGCGAAAGAAAACAAAACAGAATGAAACCAAAGAGTAATATAATTTTATAAGATCATTAATACGTGACGTAATGATCTTATTAAACTAAAATATAAAAGATATAAAAAAATAGATAATAAAAAATAAGAAACGATAACCGAAGGAAAGCTCAAACAAAGGGAATACAAACAAATTAAAGAGATACCAAAAGTAAAATTCTTAAAATTACAATTGAAAAAAAATTTAAACGAAATAAAACAACAGGAAAAAAAAATAAAGCGCGAACGTTCTAATAATAAATTATTAATAGTCGCGACAGTAGTAAAAAATTTGATAGTTACTGCAGAAAACAATTCCTGCAGACATTTCAATTTAGCACACAAACGCTGTCAATAAGATAAGTTAACAAAACCAGTTAAAAAAAAAATTTCAGATCCTCTTCTTAATGGTTAACTTCTCCTCCCTTTTAATATGAAAACCCAATGAGACATTAAGATTAACCCGTTAGTTGTTAAGAAACAGCGAAGCCGCCGTTGCCATCTAATTAATGAGCAAAGATATGGTCGTTTACGAGAAGTCGTTTTGTTTTTATTCCGCACGGAAAAGGGGTCGTAAAGCAGAATTTTTTCTTTAAGTTTTATGACATAAATCCTCCTTGGCAATTTCTCACTCGGTGGAGAAAAAATTCTCGGAATTGTTTTTAAAAAATTGTTTACGCGTATGCATTAGCATTTTAAGTGCGTTCTAACAGAATGTAACGAATTACGGAGCTTTCGGTTGAAATATTCCAAATTAATACAAAAAAATTAAAATCGAAAGCTATCGAGATGACCATCGAGGCAACAGGACAAAAAATCGAGTTTAAATCATTTTTTCCAAGGGTTGAAGAAGCTCTCAAGAGAAATTAACTTCATTAGAAAAGAAAACCACCGAATGAAACGGACAGAAAATAAAAAAATAATGAAATCCTGGAGACTTTGGAAAGAGTGAGAGAAACGGAGAAAACGCTTAAGGATTAACAAAGAGTGCAACAGGAATGAAGAATATTGAAAAGAAAATAAATTGACTCGGGAAAGTCAGGTCCTGTGGGGAGGAATCTGCGGACGCTGTCGTCTCGAAAGCTGCGTGACAGTCATGGTCTGATTGGATTCCCTCAGTTTCGGATGCTGATAGTCATTGGCACGATTTCGTAAACATTTGTCATTTCCGTTTTCCCGTTACATGACGCCCTGTAAACATGTTTGGTGCAAAGCTTGGCGAAAGTGGTTGCCACTTGCCAAGAGCCCGTAATTTTGGGGATGTTTGATACACCCCCGATTGATTAGACACAACAAAACAATAAATTTTTTGTTAGGAAAATTTGTCTGAGTTTCAATTTACCCCAAAGAGGCGACGAGTTCTAAGAGGTCCTATTCTAGTTAATATCCTCCGTAATTAGTAGTAAATTAGTAATTTTACAAATTCACAGCAATAAAGCTAATGAAAACATTTAAGTACAATGGATTTTTCCATTAAAAGGGCAAAAGAAGCAATTCCAGATTTGAATTGAGTGGGAAAATTCCTTTCCTCCCCTACCCCCGCCCACTCTCCACTTTTGGCTCTTTTCCTTATAAACAAAAAAGCGATAAACGAGGAAAAACATACCTGATTGGATTTCAGTATGGATCCTAATATTTTACACAAAAGAACGTCTGTTAGGGTGTTGATGCCGCCCTCCGACCTGAAAATAAAAAAAGAAAGCGAACGCTTTTGAATAAATTCCGGTAAACAAAACATCAATTCTTTGATGATTTACAGCAGAAACTGGCAACGAAATAATATTTAAATATAGTAAAGCTCTATGTTTTATGTAAATTGTATTTGTTAGTGCTAAAATAACGGACTTTTTATTGGTTTTTTTCGCACAACGTGCCCTGACACGTGACCAGTAGGTGCAATGAAACTGAGGGAAGACTCATAAACTCTAATGAAAACAAAGTGTTTTAAAAATAACAAAGGTCATTAACAGTCAGGTTTTTTTCTAAAATTTAGGAAAGAATGCCAATTTTTTTTAATTGAAGAAATGGGACATATGGAATATACTCCAAATTAATTGCTTGCAGGTCGAAGTTCTTTCTGAATTTCAACAAGAAACCATTTCTCTTACAGGCAAATTTCCCCCCCAAAAAACTACCCTTAGGCCATTAATCCTATCAAGGAAAACGCTTTCTGAGGAAACACTCAAAAAATAAAAATACGACCTCCGCCTCAATCCCATCCTTTCCCTAAAAAAAAAATAACACGGTGGCTGCACACGAGAAAACCTGCTTTTAATCCTTTCTTTTTACCGTTTACCATCATTTAGGCACACCGAAATTTCAACAGCAAAGTAACACCCAATTGTGAATTCTCTTATTTTCAACATGCCTTTTAATAAAATTATCGCAAAAAAGTAAAAACTACGAATGAGTAATCCATTCTTCAAAATGGGGAAAGGACTGTCTAGAGTTGAGATTGTTGTCTGGAAAATTTCCTTAAAGGTTACCCCACGACGAAAATCTGCGCAGACAAAAATATTCAGCTGTGCTGACGCCGCAAACACATAAGAACTTATAACTGTATTACAGGACTTCATAAGAAAGTTTTTGATAAAATTTCAGCGGGATCCCGGAGCAGTTATTGATTTTATAATTTCCGATGCATGGATTTTACATCTGAGTAGAGGGTAAACCTCAAATACACCACATTCCTCTAATGGTTTTTTATTTTTATATATTTTAACTGCAGTACGATCACCAGTCCTGACTTATTAATTTGATTTTTTCGCTTTTTATCTTTGTTCTATTCTAAATATTTTTAGTGATGATGTGAAACTATAGGTTTTTGAGTAAATTTTATCATTTTCGTTTTTTCTGAACTTACATTATATCCTATCATACTTAATATATAAATCTGTTAAAGGAATGAGTGTGTGTGTGTGTTTCACAATGTTTCATTTCACAAAAATAAGCAAAAGCCGAGAAATCTCCAGAAAACCTGTTTAGGTTTCGGGGAAAAACCAGATTACTTTATAAATTCTTTACTGATGCCAAAGGGTTGATATTCTTTTTTTTGCGTTCGGGGCCATTTTGAGTACATTTTGAGTGGCATGGGGAACTAATGGAATTTTGCATTTGGAACTAGGAATTCGGGGTGGATAGTATTATATTATTACTGAAATACTGAATGCATCCACGTTGCTCATAGTAATATTCTTTGTCTATTAATTTTCACCTAATTTTCAGTGAAATATTTTTAGTTTTGATAGTAATTAGTTTGTGTGGATTTAGTGGTAGTGGTTTTTCTGAGTGTTTTTCAGATTTTCACAGAATTTGTTGTAGAAATTAGGGTGGGTTTAGCGTTTGTAGTTTTTTCAGCCTTAAATTCTTAAATTTTAGGACTCAATACGATTTGGACAGTAAAAAAATGAGACGGCCTCAATAAACTTTATTCCACTGCCATTTACTTTTGTTCAAACTCATTATATTCTACTGACACATGATTATGTACTTGTTATTATCCATAAATAAATGCACTGTTTGTTCAAAAATTGTACATAATTTTTATAGTTTAGTGCAACGGGATTATCAAGGTGCATTCAGTTTTTCAGGAAATGTATTATTGTATCTGATATTGAAGTTCTGTTATAAATATACAGTCCCAAGTCCCAGCGAGGGTTGGAGCACCAAGCGTTCATAGTTCTGAATATATTATATTTCGAAGGTAAAGCAGAGAAAGTGCACTTTTCATTATTTCCTCCCAAAAAATATATCGCATAATTTGAAAAACTTTTCCACGTGACCAGGTGTTGGCAAAAGCACGTTTCCCTTCTGTCTTCTTCATTTTTGACATGAGAGTCGGGGGAAAAAAATCATTTGAAAAAGTTAACAGGTTTATTTATTTTTTTGGGCGATAATTCGGCCAAGCTTTTTGCTGCCGCCGGGATTTTTCTCCAACGCTAAGATTCTCCCAAGCCAAGTAATAAATTTAAATTACAGACATTTTAAATCAGAGTTTAATTTTCAAAAAAATCCGTTTTCTTCGCGTTAATAGAACACCCCCTCCCCTCCTTAACTCGGTCAACAAATCACAACCGAAAATGCCAGAAAAGTTTATTTATAATTCATTGATTTTGTCATTCGCGTCAAATTCCTTACATACATTCATTTCGTAGACATGAATAATATATTAGCATACGACAAGCTGCTGGCGGGCGGTAAGGGGAGTTCCCCTTGTCAGTGCCTCAGACTATAATTCAATAAAAGCATCCGAATATTTATTTTCCGTTGAATAAAACCGCCCATTCTTTTGAAAGGCAACCATCAAAAAATTCTTACAACCCGAGAAAAAGATAGTAATTCGTCAGAGTAAATTACGGACGGCGGGATTGTCGCAAAAATGCAACTCCTTTCTTTCGACAGACTATGCCTGCATTCAATTTTTTATTCTCCCCTCTGTCGTATTGCTCTTTTGGCGTCGAGAAACTATTTGAAAATTTTTTACGATTCCATACGATTCATAAATAAGATATTTCTCTGCTCTAAAACCAAAACACGTTTATGGATTTGTTCTTCTTTCGCTGCGAAAGAGTCGTCCATTTCGTGGCGCACTTCCTTAATCGGGCAGTGGTGGGGGTTGCGGGGGAGAGGGTGGATGCGACGGCGAGGGAAGGAAGGGTGGAAAAACGCTAAAACAAAACTAATAACCAATAAATCATTTTCAGTTGATTTTCAATTTTTATCAATTTTTTCTTCCCGGCCCTTCAATTTCGTTTCCATTTTATTTTCTTTCACGTACTTTCGAAAAGCCTATGTCTTATTAGTAGTTTGGAAATAAATGATTTATAGTCGAAGTTTCCTATCTCGTGTAAAATAAACCCACCACGTTTGCTGAATATAATTTAAGTGGTGAAAACTAAATTGGGAGGGGATTTACAGAAAAATCCTGGAAGTTTTCAAAAATCCTGGATTTAAATGAAACGGGATTTTTAATTACAATCTCCCGAAAGAAAATTCGACAAGTATTTATGGAAGAAAAATAGGAGACCGTCAAATTTTAAAAAAAGGTTAATACCAGTGAACGTAGCACTGTTTTACATTGTTATTTTCCCTTCATTACAGTCGAATTAATTTCATTAATTAAAACCAATTTGTTTGACATGATTGGGAATTTTCTTCTTGTCCAATTCTCTTGGGTTTTCAGCACTTCCGGAGCTGAACTTGAGGACAGTAAATGCCGTGGTTTATTATCATGGGGAATAATTTTCAACGTTTCTTTCGTCCAAATTAATTATTAATTGCCAAAATGCCTTCAATGTTTCTTTTGATACTTTTTTAACAGAATGCTGATTATGGTCTCACGGCTTTCCCGTAATGCTGACTCTTACTGCTTTTAAACTGCACCCTTTTCCTTAGTTGAGTCATTTAACGAAAAGCTTCTGCGCTTCCTAATGAAATTTTCCTCTGCTGTTTCTTATCCCCATATAATTTGCCCCGAAGAAGGGGTGAAACGTGTTTCGCTTTAGTTGAGTGTTCCAATCCGTTTCTTAATCAATTTTCCTCCTGATGCAGTCGCAATCGCTCCCCCCCCCCCCCCCCCCCCCGACAAAACGCCGCGGAAATCTCAAAAATATTATTTATCATTTAGCTCCAGGCGATCCAGCGAAGGAAAGATTCTGTTCGGATTAAGGTTTTTGGAAGCTCAATTTTTAAGCCCGCAATCCGATCTTAAATGAAATCTATCTTGATACTAACTTAATTTCCCGCGGATCAAATCAACGAGCGAATTGAAAAATGAAAGGTTTTAAAATTGAAACTTTGAAAAAAAGTTGCGTTCTCAAAAGCGTTTAACCTTAGAAGGCCTTCGGCTGTCGGCCATCGGAAGGGTTGAAAAACGAAAATTAACGTAACGGGGGAATCCATCGCAAAATCACCAATTATTCTATCATCAGAGATGCAAATAAAACAAACAACTGAGTTTCCTCCATTTGTTAAATAAATAAGTCTTTGAAATGCGAGTGTGGGATGACACAATTTTTATTCTATCAAAAAATTACTTTTTTAAGGTTTCCAATGGGTTTTTTACTCTCGACCTCTCTGATATTCATTTTTTTTTACTTGTTTTAAAATTTTAAATAAAAGATTTTCATATCATTGATTTTTGATCGAAAGCTCTTCTAAAAATTTCTAAGCTCTCTCCTTTATTTTTTAACTTCTAATTCATGGGCACACTTTCTCTTTCTATAGATACATATAAATTCTATTCTTTTTTTTTCAGTGCCCTACACATATAGGTTCTCATTATGAATTTTATTATTTGCCTTTAATACTGTAGTACAGTGATGGCCAAACTACGGGCCGTGGGCCATATCCGGCCCGTGAATGTGTTGCATGTGGCCCGCTCTTTTATTCCTATATTCACATACGTATGTGCTGATTTTAGTCCATTTTTATTTTTAAAAAAGGGATTATTCTAATATTAAAACAACTTGGATTTGAAATTCTTTCTTACCTTTCGGGAAAATTTTAAATTTACGCTTAAGCTTTCGAATCCATTCGGTCATATAACTCAAAAGGACTGTTTGCATAAAAATGTAAAAAGGGTAAAGCCGGAAAAAAGAGGCAAAGGCAATAGCCGTGAGAGCAGGAACATAGAGAAAAGAAGAAAATGAGAAGAAAGAGAAAAAAGGAAAATGAGAAGAGAAAAGGGAAAAATGGGAAGAAAGGGAAAAAGAGAAAAGGGGAAAATGAGAAGAGAAAAGAGAAAAGAAAAAAATGAGAAAAAGAGAAAATGAGAAAAGGAAAAAATGATAAAAAGAAAAAAAAGGAAAATGAGAAGAAAGAGAAAAGGGAAAAATGGGACGAAAGGGAAAAAGAGAAAAGGAAAAAATGATAAAAAGAAAATGAGAAGAGAGTAAAAACTAATATTAAAAATCCATATTTAATTTTCGCATCCGTTTTGGCCCGCGAAATTACACCAAACTCAACTTTGGCCCGCACATTATCAAAGGTTGGCCATCACTGCTGTAGTACATTTTTCACAGCATTCGAACCATCAATTGAAAAGTTGCCTTTAAGTTGTGGGCAATGCAAAAACTCTCCGAATCCATAACCGACAACAGAATCCTCGCAGTCATCTTTGAAAGCCGTAAATAAATTACAAAACGGACTTTTTGAATACATTTGAAAGAATTTTTCCGACAATACAGATCCTGCCGTTTTGCACAAAATTCAATATCTCCGTCTTTAGTCCTAGATTTCAATTCTATCTCCCGTAAAAATTTCCCTTTTCACAACTCACTATGTTCCTAATTAATATCTTTCGCCTACGCCAAGGCAAACTTCATTACTAATTTTGCCTGATCTGAGGAACATGGGAAGTTTAAGTAATGAACTTAATTATTTCCCGTGAAATTTAATTTCTTTTTTATCTATCAAAATCCAAAGCTCCAACTAAAGTTTCTTCGGTTATTCTTCTTTAATTCCTCCGCAAAAGAAAGTACTTACTAAGTGAAAGGAAGAATCTCAAGGACGACTTCCGACCAGGACTCAGTTTTTCTTTTGCCTTCAGTGTCGAGTTTCTGTCTCGATGTCGCAAAACTGCAGAATTTCCTCGAGAGTATTCCACCCCCCGGAAAACGGTCTTCCGTTTTATTCTTTAGAGCTCTGGAAAACCACTACTCCTATTTTTGTAAAATTTTTTCCAAGGCGATTAGTGCCACAAGCATTCTTCAGAAAGGATTTGTGTAATCTCTAAAAGCGAAAGTAGAAAGCTCTTTTTTGTGAGCCGTCCGTTCTCCTCCGGGAAAGAAATTTTTTTAAACTAAAAAATTCTCTGCCCAAAATATATAAGAATTTCCTAACCAATGTGGAATTCTCGGATATGATGTGGAATTAGTTCTTTTTAGTGGTATAATTAACAGCTTGGAGCATGAGTGATATAAAATTTGGAAGCAATACTGTTTTTTCTGTGCTTTATAATCAATAAACGTGGCCTTTGCGATTTTCCGATCCCTAAAAGCTCTTCCTTTCTGCTCTCGCTGTTGAAAACACCAGTGCGGCCTTCGATTCCATTTCTCCTGCTGTATCTCCCGCATTGGAGGTCTTGAATTTTCTCCTTCAAGGGCGTCCTGTCCTCGAGATCTGATACTTAATATCTGTTTCCAACTTGGCAATTTCCTTTGCCTCCCCCTCTGGTCGTGGAAATTGCCTTCTGCGTGGGACATTTTATGAGTTTTGACGTGGGCAGGAAGGGAAGCAGGCCGGAGGAACTTTCGGCGCCGATTTTTCCTCGTTATTTAATTTAGGAAAATCATTTCCTCTTCTCTTTAATGTTCCTTTATGAATCCAGATAGAAGATAAATACGGTTGGAATCAATCAAAACAAAAAGCTTTCGAGCTTTTGTCGTTTTCTAATGTGCATCATATAGTTCTCTCTGCTTTCTTTTCTCCGACAAAAAAGTCTCTCTCTCTCTCTTAAGGACTTCGGTGATTGATTGTCCCGTCGTTTCCTTTTCCGAGACGGTCCCCAGGTTTTTTATTGCTAACCATTCATTCATTGTTATACCGAAATGTGGAGTTGAGGTTTTAATTACGATCCGACGGTTGTTACTTTCCGGAAATTATAGTGGGGAATGACTGAGGGGATGCTTTTTTCGACCCTTACGGAATGGATTCTCCGACTGTTTTAACAGGCGATACATTTTTGCTTTTCTTATACGATTTTGTTTTTTTATTCGTACCTTAAATCGTTTTTTATATTAGTTGTTTATTTCAGTTATTGAATGGTTTTTGTAAACTTTCGATTTTATATAATTTATTTCTGTGATAATACATTTATGACTGAAATGCAATTCAGAAGGATTTGTGCTCATTAGTGCGGGAAATACTCAGTCCTAAAACACTACATTTTTGTTTTCGAATCGCCTAAACCTAAAATAATTACAATACTTAGAAAGCTTTTTGATAACCTCCTGACAAACAGTTGCACAAAATTAAAACGAAATCCTTGATGGAAAACAAAAACTTGCAACCGACTCCGACAACATTCACAAAAGGAAATTTAGAAAAATCAATGACGAAAATGAAAAAGACATTTCATTTAAAACAAAAATCTTTTTGAATTAATTACAAATGTTTAAAACGCACATTTCCGCTCTGAAAGTTTGTCTTTGATTAGATCCCGGTGCATAACACACAAGGAAGGCCTTTTCGAGTTAATTCCAGTTATATAATAAAGAATCGTAATGATATACATGAAAACGAGGAAAATCACAAATAAATAATTAATTAAAGCTCAAACTCCCACGCGAAAGATGACAAAATTTAAAAGAGTGCGGTGTGTGAATGCGAGGAGAAATGATTTGTTTCGGTGTTGACATAAGTAGATTGGAATTGATGTGAGCCACGTGTTTGCATTCGCAAGCGAATCCTGAATGCAGTTGACAAAACTAATTATTAATCTTAATTTTTCAAATCCGAATAAATTTTTTTTCGGTTTTGAAAATCCCCAAAGACCGGTTGTGTTATCATTTGATGCGAAACAAATGTTTTAAGGTCAAAAATATAATGAAACGAGTAAAAAAAAACGGTTTGTCTGAGTTGAAATGCTCTGCACAATTCTTTTGTTGTATCTGCGAGTTGGGGATATAAACAGATTCAATTGTTGTTTCAGACTCGGCATTTAGCTGAGGAGAAAAAAGAAGAAAAAGGATTTCTTTCTTATTCTTCAAAAAAGCAAAGCTTGTACTGTTTGCACTGACCTTCGGCTGTACAAGATGTGATTTTCCTCCCTCAGCAACACTTAAAAATACCGATTCTACTATGAGGTGTTTACATTCTGAGTGAAAACAAAGCTGCACCTACACTTAATCATTTTCTATATCGGAGTGCCAAATTTTTAAAAATCCAAATACTTCAGTAGAAGAAAAATGGATGCGCACAATGACTTCACAACTCGCAGAAGGTTGTATAAATAATTTCTACCAATAAAGTGCACTTTACCGGGAGAGTTTTCTGAGAAAAAGAAATAAGGTTTCCCCGAACCCTTCTCCGTTCTTTTTCGAAAAGACAAACATTTTTTAATGTTATGCTTAGAGATTAAACAAGCCCCAATCAAAAGGAAAAGGAAAGATTCGCCTTAATTCTATGCAAAGAGCTTCTTCTTCTCTCGCTAACCAAATCTTCCTTATTCTTCTTCTTCCTTTTCTTCTTTCCTATCTCTTGCGCTTATTTCTTTCAATAGAAAGATCCGGATCAAATTCTGCGTTCTCGTGATTGTTGAGAAACTAAACTTTTTCAATTTTCTCGCACCATTTTCAATTTCTCGGTGCTTCACAAAACGGATTAAAATTTCATTAAGACCCTGCCTGAATCAGTTTTTTATTTTCTTAAAAGTTTTTCTCTTTTTTCTCTCTTTAACGCGGCAAGAAGCAGTCCGGAAAATCTTCCATTCGCCCGCGAATACAAACCCGAACAGCATGTTTTTCCCGTGCCTCAGCTATTTGTTGGTAAAAACACTTCTAACATTAGTTACCTTCAAAAAAAACCAATAAAATAAAAGAACACACAATAGAATTGAGAAATCTCAATTTAGTTAAGCCACCTTTGTCTGAAAATAGCTTCATTTTCTCGGAGATAACTCAAACTCAAACTTTATTGTAACAAAGCTGTGGTGTCCACATTCGAAATACACTAAAGCAGTTATGGCGGCTGTTTTTGCTTCTCCGCATGGAATTATTCACCGGAGAAGCACTTCCTACCTTCAACAACAAGAGGGCGAAACACTGGGATTGGAAAGGGAGATTTAAAGCGCATTACAATAGATTTGTCACCGGCAGGACCACCCGACGAGACAAAATATACGGTTTTTCCCTCCATCTCTTCCTTTGTGTATTCCTTAGGTGATGCATACTTTTCGCTAAAATTGAATTTTAGAAGAGGCGACTAAATGCAATTGTCGTGCGATGCCTCTTCTTTTAAAACCCTTTTTCCTGAAGGTGAGCCGTAAATGTAACGGAGGATGAGAGCCCATTTTTTTTTTTTTTATAGAGCGCAGCCGGGGGAAATAAAACAACTTTTAAGGCCACCTCGAACAAGTTAAAAATTCACTTAGGAAGAATTTTATTCAATTACTGTAGGCAAAATAATTTCGAGACTGTACCGTTTCGAGCGCACGTGACGAAGAAATAAAAACTGGGGAGGGGAATGCGAAGCCACAAATTTTATTTTCGGAATCAGATGTTGAGAAACTTAACTTTTTTTTTTCTTCCTTTTTACAAACGGGAAGTTGAAACTTTGAAACGTCACTGATAGTATACTTTGAGTTGGAACTTTACACAAATCAGGAGAAGACCGCTTAAAAATAAACTCTTCAACTTTGGCCTTCGAAAACAAAAGGGTCATGCACCGCAATAAAAAAAATTCCCCCCAAGGTATGGTTAGCGCGAAGTCTCTCGAGTGGCCAGACCTCATTATTTAACTTTTTACGCTCTAAATTCTTTGGGGGTTTGTTTATCTGCAACAAAAACCACCGAGAGATTAAAATAACTTCTCCATTAAGAGGCGGGACTTTATGACATGATTCACTCATTCACTAACAACACCAGTATTTGACAATTGAGACTCGCATAACAATGTTTTTAAGGCGATTCTTACAGCTTTAGCTCTTAATAAAGTTCCGAAAGAGCTTTCGATAAGCGCGCTTTTTAACTTTCGATCTTGTGAGAATGAGGTTTGAAGGTTTGGAGTACGACAGGGAGAAACAAAAGAAGGAAAAAGACTTGGAATTAATCCCTTACACTAAATTTGAATTTAGCGTCCCCGGGGATTAATCCGGTAGGTGCGAGGACAGTCGTAAACAAAAGCAAAACCTGCGCAAGCCTACCTTTTGTGTTTGACTATGTCAAGAGACCGTGACGCCTTTTTCCTACATCAGAAAACTCCCATTGTTTGTCTCCTTCGCAGCTTCACCTTCAAAACCTAACCAGTCCACAATTCTTACTTGATTTTTTTTATATCTTCAACCAGCTTGCATACCGCGCCCCGCCGCAAAATTATCCCCTTGAATCCCCACAAAAGAATCACAACTCCGGTTTCGATCGGCGAAACGATTAAGCAAACGTTAAACAGCAAAACAAACAAAACAACGCTGGGAAACCATCTGAACAGTCAGCTAACGGACGCGCATTTGTGAGCGATGTCGGATGGCCGCAGCTGAGGAAAGCTTTCGAAGAATTACAGTGCAGAGCGCGAGTCCTATTGATCACACCGGCACTCGAGATGTAGCTCTGCCCAAAGTTCCATTTCAGAGCGCCGGCGTTTCGGACCGGGCTGTTCCCATGGATACTGGATGAGGTACAATACCTTCAGCATCCACTTCCATGGACCGGATCCGGCCACGTTTCAAACCACTGGATAAATACTCGGCGATGAGACAATGCACAGCAAAAACTTACTCAAATGGCTCACTAATTGAACGTTTAGAAAATTTAGAAAAACGAAATCTGCAAAAGCGAGGGTGCAACTTGGCATTTGCAAAAATTATAAAAAATAAATCACTACGTTTCATTTTTAGCTCATTTCCCTTTTTTGATTCTTTTAATTTCTTTCTTTTTAATATTTTTTTAAATGCATTTTCGAAAGGAAACCTCAGCTTTATTTTTTGTTTAATATTTAAGGGTTTTCTTAAAAGTCACTCCAACTTTGCGCTCACTCGAACCCGGAGAATAAAGTTTAATCTTTTTATTTTTTACTCCATAATTGAAAATTCTTTAATTAACCCTGATTAGAATTGGTGCGTGATTATTAAAATAAATAGCTTATGTAGTATCGGAAATGCATACAAGAGAATGGAAAGGAGAGACACGAATTACTTTTAAAATTCCTCTCTTAAATTTTCCCCCCCTTCGTTTGTTTAATTTTCGCGAGTTTGGTCATATCGCAGCTTTTCATTCTTCTTGGTTTTAGAATTGTCGAAGACATATTTTTCTTCTCTTTCTGCTTTATTTTTCTTTCCGTCAGTCCCAGTGATTTAGGACTGAGACCTCCCGCAACGAACAGTAAGTGTACATTAAACGAAAGGTGGGATTTTTCGTTGTCGAGACGTTTTCCCCTCGCCCTCACCCCTAAATTTCCCCGCGACTTTCGCAATCACTCCCGAAAATTCGTATATCAATGCAATGAATTATTTACAACACACGCCAAATTTACTTCTTGTAAAAAAGTTCTAAAGCTTTTGTTTTACAAATTGTCAATTAAAAAAAATTTATTGGTTTTTTTTTATATATACTGAGTTTACAAAACTAAGCCGCGTTGCTGAATGTCTTTGACGAGTTAATCTATGCTGTTGCCTTTTCCCTTTATTCTAATATTCGGTTTTTTTTTCAATGATATGATCCGTTTATTTTTACCAGAAAAAATTAAGTTTAGAAACCGAGTTTGTTTTATGAAGGATTACGCAGACATTTCCTTTACGTTTCTTTATCAAATTACTTCGTTTTGGAGTTATAACGTGCGGAGATATCGAATGTTTTCAAACATTATACGGCTGTTTGGGGTCGAACAACTCAAATTAGATACAGAAACAAAGAGTGCTTTGCCCTACAGATTCATTTGACCTTGAGATAACGCTAATATTTTTACGACCGAAGCGAAAGATTAATACCCGTAATATATCATCTTGGTCATAATCAATGCGAGATTTAAGGAATTTTTAAATGTTCTTTGCCTATGTACTTACCAGAGAAGCAGTAGACATCTCTTAAAAGATGAGGAAAGACGGAGAAAGTTGAGTAGCTGATATTTCCATCCAAAAGCTTTCACCATCCAAACCTGCAGATATACTGTGTCGCCTGTAACGAAATGTAATAATTACATCAGTAAGAAAGTTATGTAAATTCTAATTTTTTTTAAAACATGATATCGCTCACCAATTCTTACTTTTATGTTTCTCTGTTTTCATTGTGAAGATATTTCTAAATTAAATTTGGAAAATTTATTCAGAAAAATGTTTTTTATTTTACAAAGCATTCCACGAGATTTCTTGGAAATAAATTAACCAGAGATTTTCTCCAATAACACCTGGACTCTTTTTGTAAAGGAGAAAGTTTTAGCTGTTATTTGCTTTCAACCACTTTCCCCTTCGGCTTTTTATTGAAAGATTGTCAGAGATCAGCTCGGGATTCTACTCCTAAAGAATTCAGTGAAATTTCATCAGAATTTATTAAGGGAGTACGAAAACTCAGAATGTTTAATAAACACAGTTGGAAAGTGATAATTTTCCTCGCATTTGAAAGGCATCTTTGATGATTTACGACAGTGATGGCCAACCTACGGCCCGTGAATGTGTTGCATGTGGCCCGCTCTTTTATTCTTATATTCACGTATTTGGTGATTTTAGTCAATTTTAATTATTAAATAAGGGATTATTCTAATATTAGAATAACTTGAATTTGTAATTTTTTTTTAACTTTCGGGAAAATTTTAAATTTACGCTTAAGCTTTCGAATCCATTCCGTCCTAAAGTCAAAAGGACTGCTTGCATAAAAATGTAAAAAGGGTTAGGCCGGAAAAAAGAGGCAAAGACAATAGCCGTGAGAGCAGGAACATAGAGAAAAGAAGAAAATGAGAAGAAAGAGAAAAAAGGAAAATGAGAAGAAAGAGAAAAGGGAAAAATGAGAAAAAGAAAAGAGGGGAAAATGAGAAGAAAGAGAAAAAGGAGGAAAAGAGAAAAGAAGAAAGACAGGAGAAGGGAGGAAAGGAAAAGAGGAAAAGACAAAAGGCGAAAATGAGAAGAAGAGAAAATGAGAGAAAGACAAAAAGACAAAAGGAGAAAATGATAAAAAGAGAAAAAGAGAAAAGGGAAAATGAAAAGAGAGTAAAAACTAATTTTAAAAATCCATATTTAATTTTCTTATACTTTATGACCCGCGAAATTACACCAAACTCAACTTTGTCCCGCACATTATCAAAGGTTGGCCATCACTGCTTTATGATATCCCCTTTCTAAATGTCGATTAAAATTTGGATGATTTGATCTTCGGTATGATTAGATTCCACAGGATCGTATTATATTTATAAATCTGTAGGAAACTTTAAAAGGCGATGTCATTCCTTATTTCATTAATTTTCCCAGTGTTGTGGCTTCCAAGTCGATGTTTGAAAACACATTATAATCGCCAGAAAAATATTAAGTATTAAATATAAGAAATTAGTTAGAGAATGAAAAAGACCTTTTGGCAGCAGATCTGTAAAAATGTCTTCGAATGCATTTTTTCCACATCCTGTTTTGCCCTTCTGCATTAACTTTTTCGAGCCGGGCAATATTTTAATGTTTTGACAGATGAGAAATAAACAATGCTCAAACGGCCATTTGGTTCCGCATAAATTTCTTTAAAGCCAACAAAATATCTTGCGACCGATTTGATTTAAAGAATTTTGGGGGCTGTCAGCGGTCAGAGAGGGTTTTTATTCTATGGCTTTCAGTGAATCTGCCAAACCCTGCTTATAATTACATAACGAACAATGCATTTTTCTGTTAAAAAACCGCAGTTTTCCCTGAGTCAGATGTTTAATATTAACCTCAAAATTTGGCATCTTCTATTTCTCACCACATTATTCTCTCTACCTAAACTTCATCGTTTTATAAAAATATGTAAAATTTGACTTTCTCTCCTCCACATTTTTAAAAAGATACCCGAAATGTTAGTGCAAACAAATTTATGTATGCTCAAATCCCCAAATTTTTAATCCTCAGCCAAATATTTGACCTCGACAAAAAGGAAATAATAGTTTAATAATACTGCAAAGAGTACATATACACTCAAGAATTTTTCCTAAATTACTCTTTCGGACGTATTAAATTTTTAAACATTTGTATTAATGAACAAACCGCCCAAAACCCAAAAGAATAGGCAACCTTACTCACATAAATGAAATTGAAAAAATATAATAATTTTGTTATTCATTCATTATAAAACTTTTTCAGAACAATTATTTCTTTCCGAAAAATCATAATTATATTCTAAGAAAGCAAGTTGAGGGTAACAAATGATAAATTAATGATAAAAAGATGTAAAATTCCCTTACCGATAAGAGTTCCTTTTATCACTTAACATTTTTACATATAATTGTAAAGCACCGAAGCTAGATCTTCATTTTTAAAGTAACCACCTTCAAAAACTTCACGTTTATACATTTTATTAATTCATTTGGTAACTGTTTCCCTCTTAAAATTAATCTGTAAAAACTGTAATTCGAACTAAACCTTTACCGACAACAACCGCGAAAACACAATGCAGTTTAGCCAACTTTAAAATAATCGTTTTAAAGAAATGGCGACATCTGATGCCACGTCAAAAGTAAATAGCAGTAAGTGCGTATAATGTTTACATTCATCACTCACAGGCCTTTTTGCCGCTTTAGTAAGTTTCGCTTTTTTATTGTTTAAAGAATTTAATTTATAAAATATTTATTCACAACTATTATTACAGGTGACTTCAATAAAAACTTTCTCATTAATCTGCGCTTAAGCAGAAATTTGTGCCAGTTACAGCAACCCATGGAAGATAAACCTGTAGAAAAATCAATCACAGAAAAACTGAAGTCAGGATTAAATCCAGTGCATTTAAAAATAATAAATGAGTCTTATATGCATAATGTTCCAAAAGGTTCGGAGACGCATTTTAAAGTGCTTATAGTATCAAAGGAATTTGAAAATAAAAGTCTTCTGAATGTAAGTGCTTTTTTTAATTTTTTTGAGGCACTGGTTTTAACTTTTTAGTTTTAATATATGTTTAAAATAAAAGTTATTTAATTTTTTACAGTGTCATAGGTTAGTTAATTCACTGCTAGAGCATGAATTGAAGAATGGAGTTCATGCACTCTCCATTGAGGTAAGTGTTTTCTTTGAATGGCTTTACATTATACCATAAGGTATAACTTTTTAAAACTGTTTCAGAAATTAAATTAGCATCAAAATTTTATTACATACTTATTTCAATTACTTATGAGCTCAAAACCTCATTTAACTTACATGTAAAGGTTTCAAGGACAGCCATCCATTTTCTAAGCATCAATAAAATTAACCTGTGAGTCTAATAGTAAATGGTGACTCTACTGACAGTGCTCATGAGCTTTTACTAAAAGTCTTTTACTTCAGTAAAAGAAGTAACTATAGTTTATGAAGTGCTCATATTTAAGCAGTGATTGAATCACTGAAAATTTTAATCAACTATGCCACTATGTTGTTTTTTATGACATTGGGTGTTTTAATGTAAGAATCTTTTATTTTTTTTAGGCCAAAGCACCTTCTCAGTGGGATCCAATGGAAGAAGTTAAACCCAGTCCCAAATGTTTGGGAGGATTTGGAAAATAAGAAATAATTAATAAAAATAGTATATATTTAATTTCAAAATTATATATTTGTTTATTAAATTTTTATAAATTTTATTTCATTCCTTGACAATATGCTTAAAACTGTTACATTGATTCATTATATACATAACTAATTTCTGACACTGCTTACCTAGGAGATGTAATTAGAAAAATTTTAAAGATTTATTGCCATCTGGTTTATAATAACCATTAGTATTTATTACAAATACCATAGCTTAATTGTTATCAGAACAATTTAAACTTATGCAGTTTTTGAAAATTAATGTTAAAAAGTTCAAAATATAAATTTTAGGAAATAACAGAAAATTTTTCTTCTCCATTAAATATTATTGCTCATTCAATAATTATTATCCAACAGTCAATCTTTTCAAAAAAAAAATATATTCAGTTTCTAAGAATTATAAAAAATATCTTGATTTAGAGTTTTTTAGGAGATTGCTACAAAAGCATCAATGCAAATTCTGTTTTTATAGTTAGGTGTGAGTTTAGAATGCTCATTAGCATAATATTGAGAGAAATAAGTAAGACAAATTTCCATTTTTCAACATGAATATTAAATTATGTTGTGTGGCCAATGATTAAATCTGAAATGGGATAAGATACAAGAAACGGCATTTTAGCATAGAATCCTTCCATACTGCAATCATTAGTGACCACCAGAATCTTCAATTATTAATTTTTATTACTCTGTTTGAATAAAAATGATTGCTCACCTGAGGAATTAATTATTCCCTCAGTCAAAATGATTCAAAACTAATATTTTCCCATTTGAAGAATTTGAGATATTTTACAGTTTGATTTCTTGCAAATTACAAAATATTGTTATTTTCCTTCGAATCGTCGAATGCTAAGCATAAGCGCTATCATGGCTGCACTACTGGCGCGCTTCAAAATGGCGCAATTTGCAAATACTGTATTAGTATGCAAAACTAAAAGTAACGGAATAAGATTTTTAAAAAAATTTTTTTTGAGGTTTCAAACCGTGTGAACTCTTGGCCAAGTGTACATTCTTTTTTGGAATGAATGTGGACTTTTTAGGTTTTACAAAAGAAAAATCCAAATTCGCTAATTATAAATTATCTAACGGGGCATAAGATTGTATACAAAGTATAATATAAAATGTATAAATATTTAACTCTTTCGATATATGTTCTGCAGACGAATCACATCCGTATGAATGAAAATTTTGTTTTTGTATGAAAAAACAACCCCTTTTTTCTCAAGAGAAAGTCCTTTCTAATCCATTTCCTTTTTAATTAGAGTCAGTGTAACAAATAAAGAAAAAAGGGAAAATTTCTGATTGTGCCATAAGACATACAAAAGGATACTGAACAATTATCAAGGGCCGTGTTTAATGCGGTTGATTCTCCACACATGAAACAAATGCAACATAAGGTGGGCGACTGATGCATTGTGATCTTTCCCGCTTTTGTATTTTGTATCACAAACTTTTTTTTTCTTTCTTTTTTTTTTACAACTCGACGGTTAAAGTTTCTGAAGCCGCGCTTCGGTCAATCTATTATTTTTTTTTTCTCCTCCAGATTAGGTTTAGTCTCGTCTTTTTTTTACGTATCTTTTTTTGTGCGCTGGAATGAAAGGGTTGAGAGATGTTGAATCAATTTCCTTAATCATTTCCTATAAGTCTTGTTTAAACAGTTCGAGTGAAACTGCTACAATTCAGAATTTATTAAGTGCTTCCGAACCGTTTCTTAAAGCCGTTGGAAATTAAATCGTTTTAACTGTTTCATTTTTCATCATAATTTTAAATCATCACAGAATTTAAGTGACTTCCATTGTAAACATTTCAGAAATGAAGAATTGGGGAAAAACTTTCTTTGATATGAATGGAATCCAAAATTTTTCCATTTTTTATATACATAAATTTCCGTTATTCCATAATAAATCTTTGTAGTGACTTTTGATTTCCTTCTGTATATGTCTTTCATTAATGTTTTATTTTGTTGTATATATTTGTATTCATACTTTTTGTACTGTTTTTGTATTGTAAAGCCCGAGGGCATGCAATTTATTAATATAATAATAATTTTTCCAATTGCTTCGTTAAATTATAACAAAAAAGCTCTTATTTCCTTTAGAAAAATACTTTTAACGGTTATATATCAAAGAGTACGACAACTAAAGTTCGTTTACCCATAACTTTAAGTTATTAAACCGCTTTAGCTTAAAACCGTGAAATTAATGTCTGACTGCTTTGTTTTTACCCAGATTTGTCCATTTCCTAAATGCTCCTTTGAACCATAAACTCCATTCGTCCAACCCAACAAATTGCTTTTTCGTTGCAGAACCGTTTAACAGTTGGCCCTCACAAACTCAATAAATACTAATAAAATAAAAAAAAGAAAATTAATTGAATGTAATTCCCACGGGATATGTGAATATTCAAAGATACGATTCTATCTTTGAAGGTCAACATCCTTGACCTTGGAGGGGGTGAGATCCGAAGATATGAGGAAGTAAGTCGAGGTGTGATATGAGATGAAAACTCTCTCAGGAGGATCCATTAATTCAACGAGTCGACGAAAAAAAAATTTTTATCTCCAGACGATCAGAAATAAATTCCCTTCCAAGTGACACTCATAGTTCTCAGCTTCAAAGCGGCGCACCCCTCGCACTCGCAAAATGAGCTGACAGCCTTTTCCGGTTTGAGCTTATACACAAAACCGTCAACTTATATTTCCCCGGGATGAAAGTGCAACGTTATTTGCTGTAACGTCCCGCTTGAGGCGAACGGGAGAGACCTCCTTCTTTTTCTACCCCCGTGAGCCTAACCCCTTACTCAACATCAACCCCTTCCTTTTCTTGTGCTTCTTTAATGTCGGGGAGATTTTTTTGAATCTAATTTTTTTCTATCAAAAAACAAGTCTACTATTCGTTGATTTGAAATTTTTCTCGGGATTAGCCGTCCGCAAGGAAATCCTCATTTGGCCGTTTGCGGCCTCGTAATGAAAGGGATTTCACTCTGATGCACCGACTGAAAAGCCGGGGAAATTTTTTTCCAACTTTTTTCATATCACTCGCCAAGGAAGAGTAGGAAGCGATTCACCAATTTCGATTCTTGGACTCGTTTATGTGACTAAACTTTTGTTTTCTAATAATCATTACGGAAAATATTTAAGAGTTTGTTTCAGTGAAATTGTAAATGTTAGTGGCGGTGGCGATTTGAAAGATTGTCGGAGGAGAAAGGGTTACAAAAGCTTTTATTAAGTGAATCGTAAGTTTCTGTGTTTATTCTGCAATTCCCTCGTGAAAATATCTTAATTTTGTTTTAATTTAAAAATCCAAAGAGCTTTTAATGCCTGATTCATGTCGAACGATAAGTGGTCTGTGTTTGATTTTACTCCCGCCAAAACTGGACGCAATGTTTGCATTTTAGTTATTTTCGTGCGTAAATTGTGAACTCTACAAAATTACATCTAATTTAGAAACAGATTTTGAACCAGTGTTGGTTATTAATATTTATTATTACTTAGTGCATTTAAAAAGAATTTTACAAAAACAAAACCTCAATTAAAGGTAAATGATAAGAAAAAAAAGAAAATATCAAAAACATTATCAATGAAGGTTGAACTAAATCTGTTGGGAAAGTATTCCCGAATATAATTGCAAAACCACCGCTAATAATTTCATAATTTTATTCTGAAAGTTCCGGAGAACCGTTGAAACTATAAAAAAAAAGCAATGGCCGATTCATGTGAATCACGTGAATATAAAGAAATTACGAATGTAAATAAATTGCTTACTTTATGTAAATAAATTAATTATAACTAATTAGTGATAATATTCAGTATTAGCGGAGAGAAATTAATTAAACTCAGGATTAAGTAATCATTTAAATGAATTAATGAAAAACTTAAGTAATTAAAATAAGAAACGAAAACCAAGATAAATAAAACCGTTTAAAAACTTAACTAAAATTGAATTATTGAAAAACTTAAGTAATTAAAATAAGTAAACACTAAATTAAGTAAAAACTTAACAGTATTATCAGAGAGAAATTAATGAAACTTATGATTAAGTAATTATTTAAATGAATTATTGAAAAACTTAAGGAATTTTTTGTCAAAATAATATTAAACTAAAGATAAATAATAACCAAATTCCAAACAAAAGTGGCAATTTATATTTAAATATTTTAGTGACACGTAATTAAAACATTTAAAATTTTAACTGATTTTCCCGATGTGTACGCCATTACAAGCAATGAACAGAAAATTAATGAGTGATATATTGCCGAGAATATGTTAAAAAGTTTCCAATTTTTGCGTATAAATTGCGATTGTTGTTATCACTTTTTTAATTCTTAACCAAATACATTTACCTACTGTAAACTTTATGTAAAATTCATATGTATATGTTACATTTATAAAATTACATGAAAATCTTTGCCTGGAAACTGCAATAATTTGGCAAATCAAAATAGTGTAAATAATAGCAAATTTAATTTCCACTCTCAGAGCTTTTGGTGATTGTCTACGATCCGTAAATTATAATTAACAAATTTGGAAGATCATAATGCCTTCAAAGTTTCTGCCCTTTCGATTTTAAGTATTCGAAGTGAATTTGAAGTACTTCTACAGTATTTGAGCATTTTACAAAAAAAACCTCACTGATTTTCTGTTCATTTAAAAATAAACAAGCTGTGTTAAGGTAATTTAAAGAATGTCACAGAAACAGCCAGAATTAAGTCGTGTTTTCCTTGCTACCCCGAGAATCCCCTCATTCCAGATTTCATCAACTTCTGCAAAGTCCGAAGTCGGGCAAAGTAACACAAAGAAAAACAAAACGAGTTTGCGTAACGGCTTTCGTAATGCGGCCAACTGACGGGAAAGTCGGAGGCCGAAACTGTCGCAAATTTGTGAGGATTCGATGCCAAAGACATTTTCTATGGAAACGAAATAAGATTGTTTTCTTTTAAATTGTTCAGATGTGCTTAACGATTTCGTTCTAAGAATGGTTTTTGCTTAAATGTCTTAATACTTGAAGGTTCGGTGTCTTTCGATTTGCCAACCTAAACTTTTTTTTACATTCGCAAGTTTATCGCTCCTTTCAAAAAATACAATACAGTGCATTTGTTTTAACAAATGACTAAAGTTTAATTTGAAGTTTCAAAAAATGTTCGGTCTTCTTCGGGAAATCTTATTAGCTGTTCCTGTTTTGTTGCATACAAAAATTTTAAGATTTATATTAGAAACGTTAGGATTTATTGCTTCAGATAGATTCTACTTTGGTATACTTCATGCATAAGTTTTCCTACTCATTTTCACTTCTAATTTATTATTATTTTTTATAAATTAACCCTTTGCGGTCGTATGTCTTCTCTCAGCCACCACAGAAAGGAACTACACAAATATAAATCGAATCTTATACTGTATGCATTCCTGTATGAATTTCTATTAAACCCTTTCTTCAACTAATACAATTGGAGATAACAATATTTAATCTAAACAAAAGTTGTATAATTCCAAAGAATATTTTCTAAATTGTATTTATGAGTAATTAGAGATTTTCTCTTGTTAAAATATGACTAAATATTAGTGAATATTACGTATATGTATCCCTGCTCTTTCCAAACAAATTAATTCCGACCAATAGATACCCATACACAAATTTTATACGACCACAAATTGTTAAAGAAGATAATGGTTTGTTGGCAATTATTATACGCAATTGAAAGGCCATCCAAAGAAATTAAGAACTTAAAGAAACTTCTGAGAACTTCGTGAACCAAATAAAATAGCCCAACCGACTCCAGAAAGAGCTCCTGTAGTGTCACTTTAAAAAGGAAAACCGGTAACGAAACATCCAAAAAATAACCTCAATTTTTCCTCTCATTTTCAGATGAATGAAATGCCCCGCCAAAAATCTGCAACCGATTGACAGTGGGACCAACTTTCGACCAAAGTTCCTTCCAATGAATGGTGCAAATCGAAAATGGGCCAATAAAACACTGCCGTAATGAAGCGCCGGAACTTTTTAGTGAAACTAAAACTTTTGAAAAAATCATAGCCGAGACCTGAATTTGTGTCAAGGTGTTGTGGTGATTCAATGGATCCAAAGGAAAACAGCCAAACGGTGAACTGTACCGAACCATCTGTACCGAACGAGCCACCGACTCCCGCGACAGCGGTTACCACAAAATCGTTGGTATCCACCATTTCCGGTGTTCAAAAGGGCGCCAATTCCCCAGGTCCTGAGCCTTCGAAAATTCTCAGCAGAAACTGCAACGGAACCGGTGAGATAAAACCCAAACACTATTTCTTTCATTGTTTAAATTCAAACAACCGATAAAAAAAAATTAATAACAGTTTGAATGAGCGTTTTTCATAAATAGGGTAAAAAAAACAACTTTGCTGACCATATAACGAATGAAATCGATGCAGGAATTTGTGGGCAGTTACTGTGCAACCGCAGAGAAACCATTCTAAACAATAACCCACCGATTCCAGAATTTTTTGCGTGTGTGTACTGTTCCTTCTGAATGGAACTCATGGGTTTTCACTTTTTTCACCTTTTTATGAGAGCCAATAATAAAGCAAACTATCGCGACACTTGAATTTAGTTTTCGTTAGTGCCCGAAGAATTTTTATGCGGTTTCGTTAAATACAATGGATTTGACAAACATTCATCCTCGAAAGCCATTTTGGTTCCCTTTTTTTTAACACTTATTGAGCTTAGCAATAATTATTAGTTTCAAATTGATTCATCATTGGGGAATCAACAGGCCAAAAAATTATCGAAGGCGATGATTCCGACATTCTACACTCCGCATAGGGATTTGGTGGTTGTCTATAACGCGATGACGTTTACAAAAAAAAACTCAATAAGGGGTTCGTTTATTAAGGGTTATTCAAAAAAAACTATTAAATAGTTTTTTGTGGCGAAAGAAAAAGTGAAGAGAATGTCGATTACATGACTAAAATAAAAGAAGTCGAGATTATGTTGTTGAGTTTGTCTCAGTGTTCTCCTCTCAGAGTTTTCACTTCTTTGGGAACCTTTTTTTTTTTGACGGCGTCTTGTCAAAGGAACTTTTAATTAATCATTTGGGAAATCTTCCTTCTTTTGATTTTTGCATGAAGCGATGTGACAGCCCTTTAATTTTATTGCTTCTTAATCCCTCCGCGAGAGTTCTTTAGAATGATTTATAGTTTGGCCGTTTTTTATTTCCGTTTAAGGGCGGCTAATGGTGGCTTCAAAAATACAGGTTTAACAGCCCTAATCCCTCTCGGGGTGATGATGTTGCAGCCGCCCATATGGAAAAACACATAAACCCCCGCTTCGGCCAAACAACCCTTTGAACAAAGCAAATAAAAAAATACACCATTTCCGCGTTACGTGGGAAACTCGTGGGTTCGCCCGTAATGAATCCTCAAAAAAAATTTCAAGAAAAAAGTGAGAAACAATTCAAAATTTTTTTATCCGCGTCTCCTCCTGCGCGTAAATCTGAATATAAAAAATTATTTAGCGTCTGATGGCAGTAGAAAAAAAAATAGCCTGGGGTGATTTTACCCTTAAAAAGCGACACCCTTTCTTTATCCTCATTAATGATCATGGTCAGGTTGACTACTCCGGAATTATCAAAGGAATAAATTTGTTCCCTGGTTTTTTCAGTATTTTTTGTGCACCTTACAGTTTCTCACCGGCTGTTTTGTTTTACCTAATACATAAAAAACTGAGGAAGGAACCGAATTTTCTCATGAATGTTTTTGCCCCGTTCCTAAGGAGCCTAGGGCCGGCTCCTCGGCATAATGTGCCCGTATTAAATATTTTTTTTTTTTGCCGGCCGCCATCAAAACCCGAAATAAGAAATCAGAACGTGATTTAATATTATTAAGTCCAATTTCTCCGATTTGTGGACTTAGTGATCCGGTTCAATTGAGTATTTCGTGGAAGAAATTTCGTTTTGGAAATTTACACTTTTTTCGCAATTTTCATTACAATTCCTGAAAGTCCTTGTCGACTTTTCTCAGATTGGAAGACATTCAGCATTGGCTCTGTTATGCTCTGCTTAGCAGCTGACTTGACAAATCCAAAAACTCCGAAATTATGCTCACCTTTCATATCGTCCACTCATATATCTGCTTGTTTAGTCATTTGATTAAAATTTCATTAATTTAATAATTAAAACCCGTGAATTTTGTTTTTTTTTTTAATTAATGGATTTTTAATTAAGTTTTTATTCATATTTTTTTGAGATCTGGACGAGTTTAACTGTAACGGTAATTTAAAATACGCAAAAGAAGAGTAACGGAAATGCTTTTAAATAATCTAAATCAGTGATGGCCAACATTTCATAATGTGCGGGCCAAAGTTGAGTTTGGTGTAATTTGGCGGGCCATAACGTATGCGAAAATTAAATATGGATTTTTATAAATAGTTTTTACACTCTTCTCATTTTCCCTTTTTCTCTTTTTCTCTTTTTATCATTTTCTCATTTTCTCCTTTTATCTTTTTGTCTTTCTCTCATTTTCTCTTCTCATTTTCTCCTCTTTTCTTTTTCTCATTTTCTTCTTTTTTCTTTTTCACTTTTTATCTTTTTCTCCTCTTTTTCCCTTTTCTTCTTTTATTATTTTCTCCTTTTCTCTTTCTTCTCATTTTCCATTTTTCTCCTTTACTCATTTTCTCTTTCTTCTCATTTTCTTCTTTTCTCTACGTTCCTGCTCCCACTACTATTCCCTTTGCCTCTTTTTTCCGGCTTTACCCTTTGACTTATATGACCGAATGGATTCCAAAGCGCAAGCGTAAATTTAAAATTTTGCCGAAAGGTAAGAAAGAATGTAAAATCACCAAATACGTATGTGAATATAGAAAAGAAAAGAGCGGGCCACATATAACACCTTCACGGGCCGGATATGGCCCGCGGTCTAAAATAAAAAAACTATTTCTAATTTAACCGATTTATAAATAACAATACCATTATCTTCAAATAAGTGTATAATATTTGCACTGTTAAAAAAATTAGTTGGATGAATGGAAAGAAGTTTTTATTAATTTTTTTTTTTATTTTAAAGAATAGGTCCCGAATGAATCCTTTGTCCGAAAATCGGGTGGGGAAAGTGAATAGGGAAGAGAACGGGAGAGAGAGACAACTGCCACAGAACCGGGCAGATGGTGGTAAAAACAAAGGGCAGAATTCCGTCTGATGGAACATTCGCCGAATTAGATTCCAATAAAGAGCCGGGAGATAACCGGAAGGAATGAACCTGAAGAAATGTTTTTTAATTTGGTTTTCGCATTGAAAATCACGCGGCGTTCCACGTTTTTTTTTTTATCAGTCGGTCCCTTTGAAAATTGTGTACACAAACATCTTCATATGCAAATCACTTTTTTTAAATATCATCTTCGAGTCCTACCCCTTTGGAATTCCTTCTTTATAGTAAAAAAATTAAAAAGAGATTAGAAGAACCCCTTTCATACGTGACATCATCTGCATGTAAAAACAAAAGATTTTGTTCTCAGGCTTCTGTGACTTTTTTTCTGGCAACCATTTAATGTGAATGAGGACTTGCTGGCACTTTTTGCTGGTGCTTGCATTTCTTTTTTTTTGCCGTCTCGGGCGCTTTTTTTCATGGAAGAGTTTATAACTGGACCTCCTGTTTCACACGCTTATTTAGAATATTAAATCAGGTCCTTTAATTATTTCTTATTTGCTTGCTCACGACAAAAAAAAGAGGAAAACAAAAAAAAATTAATTTTACGATGGGAAATGAATTTTGTTCCTAACAAATCCTTACTCTTTTTTTGTTTTTTTTTTTTTGGTAAGAAGACATTAAAGGCGAACTGGTTTTTGGTATAATTACAGCGGATTATACTTCGCTGTTTTTCATTTGTAAAAATTTGTTGGTTTTGATTAAAATACAAACTTTAATACAGTCATACAAACCTAAAGTAGCGCTCGAAAGTATTTTGACAATACAAAACTTAATAGTTTCGTAGTTAATTATTTTATTATGTATTATTTAGTTATCAATACTATTAATAATATATTTGTCGCATTAAAATAACAAAATATACAAAACATAATATTCTTCCTTTCTTTAATACTCATATTTAGTTCTATTATTGATAGATAATTTTATAGATAAACTCTTTGTTTCTTCTCTTATTTAATAATTATTATATTTGTAAATGTGAGGATTGTTTTAAAGCATTTTAATGCAATATCACTTTGTATGTAACTGTGGGAAATTAAAAATTTTGTATTGTCAAAATACTTTTAAGCGCTACTGTATATTCCTTTTGAGTATTTAATTTGAGTATTTTCATGCTATTGTTTATTGCTCAGCATATTATTAATTATGTCCGACTTAAATTCAAAAGAAAAAGGGACTTTTACCAATGAAACTCGAAATTTTATACCGTTCGAAACATTTTTGAAAATTATGAAAAACTCCTTTGCATTCAGTGAACGCACTGCAAAATTTATTCTACATTTATTAGATCAATAAATAGCGGATTCCGTGAATTTAAAAAGTTTTAAAGAACTTGAATGATTTCAAACAGATAAATTTCCTGGCTTTTAGCAGAAAAATCCACGAGACAACCGCTATTTAAACCGATTTCTTAAAAAGAGTGTAATCATAATTCAAATAAAAGTTTCCAGACCGTTCGCCACATTCCATTCAACCTTGGGGAATTTATTTAAATATAAAATGAAAAAGAAATAATCACGAAAGAGGATGAATCGTGCCAGCTTGCCGACTCTTTTGACCAGGGGTCAAAAAGAATGAAACCCCTTCTCTCATCACCCCCCAAAACGAACTGAAACACCCTTGAACCTGGTCATTTTTTATGAATACTAAATGTCCCGGTGAAGCGGATATGTTAAACACACCTGCTCGCGCATGCTGAGTTTACCTTCCCGTGGGTCTCTTCTCGTCCTCGTAGTCAAAGGGGTTCCTGTAAATAATTACACCAATTTCATTTATATTATTAGGTTTTATTAAAACGAAACACTTTGGAAATTCTGTAAATTTCCCCAGGAGGCGCTGAGCTGTATTATTAGGCTGGCGGTTGAAAAGTTAGGGTAGAGATAATGGGGCAGGTTTTTTTTTTTTTTAGAAAGGACAAAGGTTTTACTGCCAAAGTTTTTTGGCCTCTGTCAAATCCTCTTCCCTCTCAAATGCAACACTATAACTAAGTAATCAAAAAGAATAAAAAAGAATATATGATTGAGGCTAATAAAATATTCGTTTATCAACCTTAAGTCATTATTCAAGTCACAAAATTAAGTATTAATTTTTTATAATAATGTTTTCCGTTTTATAAAAAAAAGTTCTTTTTTTATTTCATTTAATAATTACACTTTCTTCAGTCTTATTCACTACTAGGAAACCTCAAAGGTTCAAAAATTTCCGATCGCAAACTGTTAATTTAGGCTGAGATAACTCAACGCCCAACGGTCATTTCGTGGCAGCAGCTGTCTGTCGTGTGATTTCAAGGGGGCAGTGGATTAAAAACGGTCTCAATTTTCTCTCCTGGGGGACAAATTAAATTCGTAAAGTTCACTTGTGGTTTTTGCGGTCACTAAAGAAATTTTGGGCATTGTTTTCACCAAAATTCAGTGTTTTTTATTTACACTAATATTTTTTCGTAATCAACAAGTTCACTAGAGCCTTTCTAGGAGCGACAAATCAGTTTTAGAACCGGAAAAAAACCACCTCAAAGGAGCATAAAAATTTTCTTTATAATTACTTTTTATCAATTATTGTTTTAATTTTTGTACTGGATTAATTAAGCCTTAATTTTCGATGAATGACTTTCATACAGTTAACAAAAATTAAGGCGCCGATGTATATCTTTACACCGGTGGCCCGGAAAGGAGGGACGAAAAAAAAAACCCCAAAACCCACCATTTTATTGTGAGGCTATTGGAGGGTACGCTTCACCCCACTAACAGTTCTGCAAACCTGATTGGCAAGTATTTCATAAGGGTTGTTACCCCATCGTGAGGATAAAAAAGAATCGGCGCGACCCTTAATGCAATTCTCAAGGGTAAAAAAATTTGGGATGGGCTATGACGATATTTAACTTTCGTAACGGTTTTTTTCTTCCTTCGAATCGGGTAATGTCATCGCTTTTAATTATTTAATTCCATTAACGTGCAATGCATTATGTACTCTGTAATTAAAAAGATTCTGAAATTCTTTTCACCCGTCTGAGCTCAGGCCAACTTTTTTAAGGCACCCAATAGTGGTACTCGAAACCACAATCCGAGACAAAAAACCGCCTCATTTCTTTCCTCTAATATTTAATGTTTACAGTGGTTGTGTTGAATTTTGTGATTTTTTGTTGTTACAGTGGTTCTGACGTCATCTCCCAACAACGAAGCGGAGCTGCAACTGTACAGGGTGATGCAGAAAGCCAGCCTTTTGGCGTATTATGATACGCTTTTGGAAATGGGTGAGTGGCTCACTTTTCGCTAATCTGCACTCAATTAGAATTGCCTCATCCGATTTTAAAAAACTTTGTCAGAACGAGCAATGTTTAATTATTATTTCGTCACCCCTTTCTCATCGACTCATTGATTTTTTCCAATAATGTTCACTGGGGGTGTGACACCTTAAAAATTATTTTAAACTCTAACGGAGAAAAAAAGCGAAACACAATGAAAAATGTTTTATTACGCAGGGGGAGACGATGTGCAACAACTTTGTGATGCCGGAGAAGAGGAGTTTCTGGAAATCATGGCTTTGGTGGGAATGGCTTCAAAGCCTCTCCACGTCCGAAGGCTTCAGAAAGCTCTGCAAGAATGGGTAACAAGTCCGGGTAAGCCTATTTCAGCAGTAATTTGTTTTCTAAATACCTCCAAAATTGTTTAACCCGTTAAGCGGATATGGCGTATATATACGGATAATGATTTTTCTTGGTTTATTTAATAATATACGTTCGATTGTTTCTGGTAATAGAGGGACATGGTAGGAGCATTATGCTTACATACAGATACATAAAGTGTCGTTCATTTTTTCTCTACTCTTCAATGTGTATAAATTACTTTCCTACTTTTATTTCAATATTTTATAAGCTATAATAAACAGAACCTAAAATAATCATAAACCTATTAATAAAATAACCTAAAATAATAAAAACATAACATATAATGGAAATGATGTATATATGGATATATAAAATGTATATGACGTATATATACGTAAAAATATGTGGCCACTACAGAAACCACTACTCGCAACGTACCGAGCCGCTTAACGGGTTAAAGATATTCCTCGGGCAAAACACATCAAATAAATTTTGTTGAAAAAATAAAAAAATCATTTCTTCAAAGAAAATTCTGTGCATTTTTTGTCAGCGAGAATGTAAAGATTTCTAATTGGTACAAAAACCAAAACTCACGGCTTATTTTCGGCCGCACTTTAAATCACGTCCCACCGGACTCGCCCACGAAATTATCTTTATTTTATTTTTTTTTTTTTTAATAATTGGAGGCAAAAAAAAACTGTACGTAGACGGTAAAAATGAAAACAAAAGAAAGCAAAAAATAAATTAATGAGGCGTAATGGCGGGAAAGAAAATCTTTGAGATTACGAGGGGGAAAAGCGCTGCCCGAGAAATGTCGGAGAAGTTAAAAAAATTTTTTTTGTTGCATCAAAAAAAGGGTCGACAGTTTCTTTTCATTTTGTTCTTTAATTATTTCATTGTTTTTTGCCTTCGTCTTCTGCCATTGTTTCAACTGCTATGCGTTTCAGAAAACACTGCTGCTTCCCTTGCCTCGGGGTCGCTAAGAATGACAAGAACAATTTTTAATTCAAAGGAAAGTTCTCCCAGAACTTTCCTTTGATGCCCAGTGTTTCCTTTTAATACACTCAACCCCATTCCAGTGCTCTTTTCCATTTGTAACTACAAAAATTAACATTTGCAAATTCCGTTAATTTTTAACTAATTAGTGATATCTGTTTAAGAATTCCCCTGAGACTAATTAATCTTTTTTGAGAGTGGTCTGCGGCGCGAGAAATAAATTAATTTAATTATTTTTACACACGAACGGGTTGATCGCTCCTTTCGGGCTTTGTTTTTCGTCTTTTGTGATTAACTAGCATAATTAGCCGTAATGAAGTTACTCTTTTGGTTTGATTCAATGCCCCACAGCAAAACTGTTTAAAGATATCGGGAATTTTATTTGATTCCTTTGAATTGTTGCTGTGTTTTGAGTAGTGAGCCTGGCAGCTCGTGAGAGGGCATTCGTGCGTGATTTTTTTTGTTCAGAACCCTGTGCATAATTAATCACCCCTTTACGTAAGAAAATATTGAAATTGAGGTTGAAGACCAAACCAGAGTATTCTCTATCAAGTCCACCTCTGATTTAAACTTTCACAGCTCTATTTCAGACACCATTAACATCCGAAGTGTCCATAAATCCGCATGTTAACAGTGCAAGAGTCGTGAACAGCACTCCAACTCTGACTGCAGCAGTACCCGCTCAGAATTTCTCCAGCAACCATTCTAGTCTCTCTTGTAAAAAGGCATCACCTTCGCTACCTACAGATCAAAATCAAGTATGTAATCTTCTGTGTGGGACTGAATTTTTTGAAGAAGTTCTCAAACTGTTTGGTTTCTTCGCAGGTGACCAACCTAGACACGTACAGTCAGAAAGACAACGCGACTTCGCGACTGAGTCCGAATCCGATTCCGAGTTTTCAGGGCCCAGGATCCCCATTGACACACACTCCCGTTCTAGTCGATTCCCAAATTTTAAGGCTGGCAGAAGTGGCCGAAGCTTTGGTGAAGACGTTACCACAGTTCGAACCCAAACCTCACAACGCTAAAAAGAAACTCTGCAGAGATTTGGAGGTATGTCACCCCTAATTGATAAAAACATGATTTTTTATTTTTTACACGTTTGTCTTCATTTTCGATGCAGAATGTTATGCATATGGCCGACGACGATCCTCGCAGAATGGATGAGATAAGAAAATACTCAGCCATTTATGGAAGATTCGATTGCAAACGAAATCCACAGAAACCTTTAACTTTTCACGAGGTGAGCATTCATTTTAAGCAAATAGATGACGCAGTGGGGAATTACAAACTATTATAACTAATGTCAGGTGTCCGTCAATGAAGCGGCTGCTCAAATATGCAGATTTTCTCCAGCACTTCTCACCAGAAGGGATGATTTGTTCGCATTGGCGAGGCAGGTGGTTCGGGACTCGGGTTATCATTACACCAAAGGACAGCCAAGGTAAATGGCCTGGACCCAATTATTCAAGTAAATTTGTCTAATTTTAAATTCAACACTTTAGCATTTCTTCGGGGAGTAAGCTGAATCTGCCATCTCACCAACTGGGCGGTAAAAATGTGGAGGAAATCCACAATTCGAAGAGGGCGAAAACCGATACAGTCTGCGGAGATTTCGACAGAATTAAGAGACAGGTATTTTAGGGTTGGAAATTGGAGTGGAGCAAAAGGGTGTATGAATTGTTTTTCAGGAGCGATTAGAACAAATAGCAGAGGAACTCCGACACTTGGGTGATAAAACCGAAGAACTGGTTCAAGCTGCTCAGCAGGTGAGGCAGACAAACGATTTGTCGGCCATTCAGAGTCTGCAGCACCAAATGGAAACCGTTCAGAACAAACAAACGCAATTGCTCCTGGAGCAGAGCGATCTGCTGAGGCAGCCGCTGCCCCCGAGGTAAAGACACAATGGCGATCTTTACAAAAATTCCCTGTGAGCAGAAACGGACAAATTTTGTAGGATTTACCGGCGGAACCACAGCAGACTCATTTCTAGTCAAGTTGACTCAGAGAAACATGACACCGACGACACAGACTCACAATTCTCTTTGAGCAACGCCAGTTCTCCTTCACAGGTAAATAACCAAAGAAATATTTCAATTAAAAGCTGTTGGCCAACACTCGCCTATAAAAATCGTTTAATGTATCTCCGTCAAACACCGGTAAATCAAAATATATGTGTCAATCCTTGCGTAACAAGTCTTATATTAACGGCCATTAAATTAAGAACCGTTGTCAGTTTAATCCTTTTTCAGGAGGTGGGAGACTCCAGAGACTCTCTTCTCCGTGATGGCGAAACTTGCGCTAGTAATGGCCCCCCTTCGGTCAAAAGCCCCGGTAAAATCAACAAACAGGTAGGCCCCAAGTAGAGAAGACAATAAATATATTGCCGCTTCGAGCTTGGGTAAATCCGTTACTAGACCAGGTAACACCGCTTGCATTTTTCCTCATTTTACAAGCATGATTCTCTCAATTTTCATCTATTATTTTAAGCGTTTCAGCTCAGCTGATATAACCTACCTGAAAGCTATCCACGCATGCTTCTTTCTGTGGGAAATGTTTACCGCTTGTCTGTGCACGCACCAAAACATTGCATCACCAGTGCCTCCGCTTAATTAATCTTCGAAAGATCTTGGGGTTAAGAGAAGGCAGTGGAATTTATCGGATGCGTGTTCGTAAAGTATTCAAAATGACACCTTTTTTCCAGTTTTCTTCAACCGATACTAACATCTGGATTTGAGTAGTTATGAACCAATTATTAAAGTTGGCTTAAATAAAAAGTAAAACTTTTGAAAATTATATTATAAAATAATTAAATCGTTTGGGGGTTTGTCAAAAATGTACAAATGTAAATAAAAATTAAGAACGCCATTAAATCCTCCAAAAAGGTCTGACCCCTTTGATAAGTCCAACATAAAGTTTGTAATTTCAAACAATAACTGCAAAATGGCTTTTTGGAAACCCCAAATCTGCTTCAAATCATTCTGAAAAGAGAGAACTTGAAAATTGTTTCTGATTTCAGTACATCCTTGACGTTTTGAGCGAGGAGGGGTTACAAACTCGAAAGAGGGAATTTTTCATTCAAGATAAAGTTCAGGTACGATCCCGTCGGTTTTTCCTCCGACTGCATTATTCAACTGATTAAGAGCAACTACCGAATGGATTCAGGTGATTTCCGCCAGTGGTGGCAACATAATAGCCGTTGCAAATCCCGCGCTCTCAATGTCGTCCGTTCTTTTAAAAGCCAAAGAGATCCACTCTTCGACGGCGGACTGTTGTCTCTCAGTGAAAATAGAAAGCGAGAACTAAGGGAACCATCGGACGGGTCAAACACAGGTGATAAACCACTCACTCGCACAATTTTTTGAATTCTGCAAGTGAGTGGTTTCGCTCTATAAAAAAAAACCAGTTTGAAAATTATAACTGTTTCAAAAATTGAATTTCAACAACCCTTAGAATTATTTTCATAGCTTTGGGGATGTTAGCAAAAAGGTAAAGAGAAGAAATATTAACTCTTCAGGGCAGTCTTATCGAGTATTTCTGAAGTATTTAATTTGAATATAAAATGAAAAACGATTTCAAAAGGGTTTTTTTCAGTTGGAGCTTAAATGGAGAAGACCCACACACTGGTAATAGAACAAAAAAACGACTATTGCAATACTACAAAAGATAGAATTCAGTCTTACTCATGGGTTAATATTTTCAGGTTTTGATAGTCGAAAACCACTCCGGGTCTTTCAGCTCAGTTATCCGTTGCTGACTTACGGAGCAGATTTCTTCAGATCTGATTCAAAGGGAGCCGCAACAAATCGAAGTCTACGGTATTAATATTTTGCAGTAAATTGTCAGAAAATGTCTTCTTCGGTTTAAGTGGTAATCGTAAACCCACTTTTTTTAGGTGGCAAATCTGAATTCGAAAAGAACTGGACAGGAGAATTCGTTTCATAGAAAATGGAAAGTCTTCTTGTTATAAAAAATATATTTCACTGTATTTTTTTAATAAATTGTGTTAATTTGTACGGGCGAAAAACTTCTTTGAATTGTATAGACAGCGCAGTTTAAAGTATTATCTCAAAAACTGCAGTCGTCCAAAACAGCCCAAATGCTTTGATTTTGTCAGTTTGGGAAGTGGCATTTCCCTGGATTTCGCAGCACCTCTTCGATGCACCGGTTTTCTTTTGCTGCTTTCTTTTCTGAGAGTTCTCCTGCATTCCTGATGCTGTAATCAAATCACAATAAATGTTATTTTTTTATTCGATTTGTCATATTACTCCGGTTAATTCCCAATACCTCTTTTGTAGCCTCTTGCAAGGCTGTGATCCATTCAAGGCCAACCTTTGAATCAGAAGTATACAGCAAAAGGGTTTCATCCTGACAGGTGATTTTGAAAACCCCTGTGCTGAGAATAGGTTCAACCTTACAATGCTTAATGGGCAGAAGACCTGAAAATTTAAGAGGACCGTCTTCTGCCCCTTTACAGTACATCAAAGAATCCGTGAAAAGAACGAGGTACCTTGAATTTGACCATCTTCCACTTTTGGAAACCTGTTTAGAATAAAATTCAAATTAAGTGACATATTGTAGGCTATGATTCCTAATCAAATATGCCAGTTTTAGAACTGAATTTATAAATTGTTTCTTAGAAGGGTAAAAATTAATGTCTGGTCACTACGATACAACTACAAAAAGACTGTTTTGTAGAATGTAACTATGATTCACTGTACAATTTCATTCAACTCCTATAAAGTTATACAAACCTTCATAAGAGAACCCTGTTTTAAGATTTTCCGACCTGGCTGAATTATATTCATAGGGCTGCAGCTGAGACGCCGAGCTAATGTCAACATTGCTTCTGTATTTTCATACTGACTCACAAGTTCATTTGTGTGATTAGCAGCTTCTTCAATTTTTGTCAAAGCATCTAAAAATCCCAATCAAAAGCTGTTAAATATTTCTTCCTCTTAGAAAACACTCAATTAATTTATTTTTAGCAAGTAAAAAGACTTCACCAATAAATCAATGATCAAATCTCAATAAACCTGGTAAAAAATGATTTCAGTACTCAGGGAAAACCCACTGCACTTCACTCACCTTTTATAATAAAATACTCTGGATCATCTAATGCAGTGTGATTTAACACTTCTTGAAGCAGCAATTTATACCTGGGTATTCTCTGAATTGGCACAATAAGTAATGATTGTAATGAAGTTGAAACTTCTGGAAGTTTCTCTCTTGTCAGTATAAAGTCACTCAATTCTTTGTTACTTTTAACCATTGCCTATAAGAGAACTTATTTGGTTATTTGTTCTTAAAATTAAAAATGGAAAAATAAATAATTAAATACTTCACCTGCAATATTTGTAAGGCCTGTTTATAATCATATGCATATACTGAATACAACTTTAAATATGGAGCCAACTGATTAAAAGCGGCCCCAACGTTACCATTTTGTTTTTTCAGTTCTTGTAATAAGGCTCCATTAACTTTATAAATAATCTCAATGTTTCCAAAAAGTGCTTGAAACGTGGTCTGTGGGAGCCACGATTTGCTTTTAAGAGGTTGCATAAAATACTGCAAATTTAATAAGAAAATATTTTTAATGAAATGCAAATCTTTATTATAATATATATTTAATAACTTGGACTTACCTTCATTATAAGTTCTAATTGCTTTAAATATGATATTTCTGATGTATATATTTCGCTAATTGCTTTCTCTCTCAATTCTTTATTTTTCTGAATTTTTGATGCTTTTGTAAATTCATTTAACGCCGATAATACTTTCATTTTAGATCTGGTTGTCAAAACATTTCTTTCGCTAAAAGCTTTTCTCAATTCTTCGCTTAATGTTAGAGGTGTAGAGGGACAAACTGATTTATCCATATCGACTGAGTTTCAAAAAAACAACAAAATGCTACAACCACAAAACTATTAGTTCAAAAGTTTTAAAATTACCCAGATAATTCCGACAATCTCGGGCGATGAACAATTAACATTCAAATTAAATAAATAAGGCATGTAACGATAACAATAATATTACGTAAATTATAAAACACAAAGAATCTACATAACGTTCCGTGAAAAGAAAACGACGGTTAAAATAACGCATTCCAAAGCCATCAATTTAAAAATACGTTACGTTTCTGGTGCCACGACAAACTGACTCGTCAAACGAGCTTCGTAAATTTTAATATTGTAAATCTTTCAAGCAAACCTTTACTCAAAAGAAAATATATTTATACCTAACTATTTTTAAAATAATGTTAAAATAATAATTAAAATTTTATGTTAATGAATTTTCAACCTCCCTTAGATTATTTAATTTAACGGTTTAAGCGAAACTTACCTAAATTTTCCACATTAAATAGTATTCATACTTAATGTGTTGGTTTACATAATTCAATGAACAAAGAGATTCAGAGAGGCACAATTAAAAATAAAATCGATGGAAATAAGGAAAACAATAAGTTTAATAATATTACATCAGCCAATCAGTATAATTATAATATTCTTATATCGATGAACGAAAATAATTTTTAAATGTTTAGTTATTATTCAAAAACTATTACATTAAAGATGTGCAAAAAACATTCATCCATTATTTTAAAATTTTCCTTTATATTTATTACAATAATATAAAATAAGAATAGTTGATAAGATCCAAAACTTAAAGTCACAGGAAAAAAGAAAGCAAAGAGAAGCACAAAACTTTAGGCTGACTATAAGTGAACAACATTGCCTTTTTCTTAGGAGCTATAGGAAACTTATAAAGGAAAATTTCAACTGAAGTCTAACTTATTACGCTATTTTTCTGGAAGACAAACAGTTACACGCGATTAAATACTTTCTACAACAATTCTGATTGATGAAATTGAAAACTTGATTTGAACAAAATTATACATAATATAAAAAAATATGCTCCTGGCTAAATTTTTCCATATTAGACCGCAAAAGAGTAACCGGTTATGCACTCATCCGCACCTTTGATACGAAAAAAAAACGTTCTAAAAATCTCAAAAAATAATATAAGTCAAAATATCAATTGGCGTGAAAATTGAAAATCGTACTGTTACAATTATACTAAAGTGAGGAGTGATGGCGATCGTCAAACACCCCCCAAGTGCTGCGTTTAAAATGCTTCTTACTGCAACTGTACTTCTTTGGAATGAACTCCCAGCCCGTGAATTAACGAGCTGGGGAAGTTAAAAGAATATCACAAAACTTAGAAAACAAAATTTCGACTATAAATACGGCAATATTCTTAAAACTTCCACCATGATTTCATCAATAAAAACGATCAGGAAACAACAGAAAAGTACACATAATCAATCTGTGTTCACCTTCAAATGATCCAAAAATAAATACGACCAGCTCGGGGAAAAGCTTCTGCCTCCTATTCTCTTTATTCTCCCCTTTACTCATAAACGAGGATGAAATAGGCCGTAAGTTCTTAATTGTAAAATCATATACACCCATAATCCCCAATGTGCGGACGTAACAAAAAATTTCTTTACAAAAAAAACATAAAAAACTTCTAAAAAAATCCGTGATTTCTTCAATTATAAAAAAAGTAAAAATTTAAAAAAACTGGGAGATCAGTTAAATATTCTTTAAAAAATAGTGTAAATAGAATAAAAGTTTCATTTGTTAAAATTGCAATTAGAAATTAAACTGACCAGTGGGTTCAGATGGTTTAAAACTGTAGTGACCGTTTATTTCTTCTGGAACGTGATTTTCTTCATTGTCCTAAAAAAAAAATTAAAAACAAATCGATTAAATTATTTATCACAAATACTTTTTATAATGAACTTACCTCACTTGAGAAAAATTTATCAATAATGTTTAGGGCTTTCTGATAAATTTCCTCATTCTCATGATTTTGGAGATTTTCTAATTTGTCAAGTCCTCCACATTCTTCTATGGCAACTGTTATTTGATAAATCTCTCCTGTTGCCTCGGCATTGTGAAGAATGTGGTAAAGTGCATCCAAAACAATGAGCACAACTTTTGAGTCTTTCGAGCTAAGTAAATTGCATAATGGAGTCAAAACGCCTTCTTGTAGAAGGTAAGACATCTGAGGGATTGTGGCACCCGATGTGAAATTTGTGATCGCCCAAGCAGCCTCTTTCTGTGATTTAAAGTCTCCCTGCAAATTGGAATGAATTAATTGAACATCGTTATCACAACAACGCATCATTTAAAAAAAAGATGCTCACAGAATCGAGGACGCGGATTAAAAGTGGAATTATGTCGGCGTCTATAACAGCCTGAATTTGGCTGGTATTTCCAGCTGTTATGTTTGAAATGGACCATGCAGCCTCTTTCACGATATTTAACTTATTAACGGTCAATAAATCTCTCAGTTTGGGTAAGGCTCCCGCATAAATCACGCAGTCCGTTTGCATGTCATTCCCAGTGACGATGTTCCCCACGGTCCGAAGGGCGGGAGTTAAAACCAAGCAGTTAGTGTCGCTGCTTATTGACAGCAAATCGACGACAGGTCGAACTATGCCGGCATCGATCGCAGCTTGGATTCTCTGCTCGGTTCCGTCCGTTAGGTAAGACAGCGACCAGCATGTATCGGCTGAAAAGAGGCAAGTTTGAGTCATTAAAAATTGCGAGGAAATTCATGCAAATCACAAATAGTAACTTGCCAAGTACGTCGTCATCCTTGTAGTTTAACATAGTGCGCAAAGCTGGCAGACATGTTTTTACAATGTGAAAAGGCGGTGGAGGATTTTTGTTTCGACACAAATTAGAAATGGTCCATACTACATTTCTGACTGTTGTTATGTTTACATCAGACTCCAACAATTTTAATAAAGAGGGCAAAGCATTGAGATTAATAACTTGGTCTCTGTATTGTGGACCATCTCCTGCAATGTTGCCTATAGCCCAGGCTGCTTGCTCGGCAACATTCTTATGAGGTGACTCCAATAAAGCAATTAACTTAGGTAAAGCATTAGCTTTTATGATGACACTTGTTTCTTCTGAATTCCCAGAAGCTATATTAGTCAGAGCCCAACATGCTTCAAACTGAAAATTTTCACTAATAACAAAAGCAAACTATAAATACATCTGGAAATTAGTTTATCAATAAAAAATGAATATTTCAAATACCTGTAAGTAGGAGACAAAAATTCAACCAAGTGAGGAACAATCCCAGAATCAATCATATCTTTAATGGGTGGATTCCTTTCTCTACTTAAAATCTTTCTGGCATCTTTTACAGCTTTAAATACCAAATTTTCATCTTTGCTTGTGATTGCAGACATAATTTCAGGAATGGACATTAAAACTTGATTTTGTTCAGCTAAATTATTTTCTTGCAAAAGAGAATGTAAATTATTTACAGCAATATTTCTCTTCTTTAACATTTGATCAAACCTGCTAGATTTTCTGAGTTCAATTGAGGCTGAGCTTCTTCTTCTTCTCATTTCCTATAAGATTACAATTTTTATTAATAATTTCATGACTGTATCACACAATGAGATTTATACAAATTATGCTTTACAAAAATTACTGAAAAGCACTTATTAATCAGCTCTTAAACCCAACTTCTACAATATTAAATTTTTCAAAACAAAATTCATTACATATTATCTGATATTGAAGCTAACTTCACATAATTTGAGTGTGTCCAAATTTATTATTCCTCTATATGAACCTTTAATTCACTCCTGACTAAGCTTACCTCTACATCTTTTCCTTTATGTTTAAAATTTGCCAGCCTGTTTGGTACTTGGTTTTCTTGAAATTGTGACATTTTTGGATTCTGCAACAGGATCAAAATTTCAAAGCAAAATCAGCAAAATGAATAAGCATTTGAGCTTCTGTCATAAAGCACAAACATACGTGCGACTAAGAATTTAAGTATAGACGAGACCATTTATAAGGCGTCCTTATTTAAAATAATACACTTTGATAAGCCTATAAATTTTCAAAAAACGTTGATAAGTAATACTAAACTAATACCCGAAAATGGCAGCATTGCAAGTATCGGCGTTGCATGAACCTGATTAAAACAAGTATAATTTCGAATTCACAAAAAGCATTTTCACACGTATGTTAACCACTCTACTTAAGACAAACCGAAAGATCAGTAATTAAATTTATATTTAATGCTAAAATGAACTGCAATAATTTTTGCTGTGTACCCCACTCAGCCGACTTAATTTTATATCGTTTTGCAGAAATTAGCATTCTTAATTTTTTTTCTTAATAAAAAATTACTTTTCGATACTCCCGGGATCGAATTTAATTTTTCTTAACGGAGAAATTTAACTTACCTTCGTTAAGGTATTGATATTAAAAAAGAAAGAAAAATCTCTTCTACACAATTATCCTCCAACGGTTTTAATGGCCGATTTTAGGCTGAAGGCTTTGAGGGAAATTCGTCAAAGTTTTTTTTTGTTGGCGCACTGATTAAGCCCGCCAATTTCTTAAGTGGAAAAGCCATGTCTTGACAAAAAATTTAAGATTTTTTATATTAGAAACTTATAATTAATTCGCAAAATATTTGTGCAATAGAATGAACAAAGTTTGAAGTTTAAGTGTGACACTATTAATTTGAGGTTTTTATTAGCTTACTAAGTATGTGGAACAATAACTTATATTATTGAAGTTTGTTGTAATTAAAAGCTCATAAATATTTTATGTCTTACATTTAGTGTTTTTTTTCATCAATTGCTATTTTTCATTATATTCATAGATTTTTTCCTAATTTTAGGTTAAGCCTTATTTTTGGCATATATCATAGTGAAAAATGAGTATCAGTTTGCAATCTTCTAAGACACCCACTAAAAGAGAAAGGTAGTTTCAGTTAATTTCATTTTAATATTTATAATTGTTTATAACAGTTTTTATTTTAATTTAGTCTTAATCATAATGCATTACCGTTATAAATATCTTTAGTGTTGCAACTCCAAGATCCTCAAAAAGAAGAAGGTCATCAGTTAAGAATGAAGGCATTAGTCCTTTTAAAGAAAGACCTATTCATAAAAATATCTGTGAAACTTCTAATTCAGAAGAAACAGTGGTTTATAAATCTGATAGAACTTCAAAGAAAACACCTAGGAAAAATTCTTCATCAATTAAAGAAAGAGATGAGACTGAACCTACAACTCCCAACAGTAAAGTTGTAAGTTTATTATTTTCATGTGTTTGTCTTGAGCTTCATTTATGTAATTGGTTTATAATATAATAGGTTATATCATGAAATCTTTAAATTTGTAATTAAAGACTCAAAATATCCTTGTTGAAATTTTAAAGGAACTGAATTTTGTAGGATGAACTTATGTCAACACAATTAAAAAAGGCACGTTTAAGTTTACATGTGTCTACGGTTCCAGAAAGCCTCCCTTGCAGAGAGAAGGAATTTAATAATATTCATACTTTTGTTGAAAATAAACTTTTGGATGGCATTGGAGGGTGATTATACATTGCTTTATACAATACTTAGGCCTTGGTCATTTGTATATACTCAAAAAGTGTAATGTGAATGAGCATATTGTTCTAACTTTTCACAGTTGCATGTACATTTCTGGAGTACCAGGCACAGGGAAAACTGCTACAGTAACCCAAGTGATAAGAAATCTTCAAGAACTTGCCCAGAAGGGAGCAGTCCCTGAGTTTAAATACATCGAAGTAAACGGGATGCGACTGTCAAACCCTCGTCAAATTTACGTTCAACTCTGGCAGAAATTATTTGATAAAAAGGAAAAAATCACTCCGGAACGAGCTCAACAATTGTTAGACAATTGGTTCAGTAAAACTGATGGAAACAGAGCCAGAAAAACGACCGTTTTACTCGTGGATGAGGTACCGCTTTTATATTCATTCGTGAACATCTTTCCTCGCGTTGTACTCATTTCAAGGATAGGGTTAACAGCTTTGCAGTAATCTGCCCTTATTAATTTTTCTTCCAGCTGGACTTGATCTGCACAAAGAAGCAGGATGTGGTGTATAATTTGTTGGACTGGCCAACTCGAACGCATTCTCGTCTCGTTGTGCTCACCATAGCAAACACCATGGACATGCCTGAGAGACTCTTCAAAGGCCGAGTAACCAGTCGTATGGTAAGTTGTCAAGCGAACAATAGGGGCCATTTTTTTCTCCCCGTGATTAAATTATTTTAATTTTTCAGGGGTTGACGAGGTTGACCTTTATGCCGTACACTCATAAACAGTTGGAAGAAATCGTTCTGGCGCGTTTGAAAGGGCTGAATGCTTTCGTGACCGACGCCGTACGATTGGTGACGAGGAAAGTGGCCGCTGTGTCCGGCGATGCCAGAAGAGCACTCGATATTTGCAGAAGAGCTACCGAACTGCCATCTTCGGATGAAACCGTTAAAATAAGTCATATTGAACAAGCAGTTAAGGAAATGACCAACTCAAATATAGTTAAAGTGATCAGGTGAGGGGGGGCATTGATTGCAGTCTTACGATTTGCTTAACTGCAGAAGTTACCAAAATGTGAAATAAAGGAAAAGCGGGAAATTCGAAAAATAAACATAGAATTTTCTGAGCAAATTCAGATTTAATAAAATGATTTCAGAAACTGCGGAGAAATGGAAAAGCGCTTTCTGATGGCCTTAAGCGATGTCTCTTCTCGATCTAATACCGATGAAGTTGATATACGAGATGTCATCGATCAGCTGTTTGCTGTATGCGTTCTCGAGGGAGTCTCGCGACCGACGATTTCCTCTGTCCTTTCCACAGCGAACAGACTCAGATGCTGTCGACTCATATTCACTAATCAGTCGCATGCTGGAGTTTTGCAAAGACTGACACTGAATGTCACCCATGATGACATTCATTATGCTCTCAGAACTTGAGAAAGGGTTTTTAGATTAACAATATTGAGATCGTAATTTGTTATGAGGTTATTCGGCGGTAATTTTGCGGTACTGATATGGTTTTTATTAAGTTTGTAATGAGGGCTTTTGATATTTATTGGTTTTAAGACTGCGACGTGGTTTTTAATTAAATTTTAAATACAAATGGACTTGTTTTCTTTTCCCTCACGTAAAAAAATTCATAATGAGAGCACTGTTTATAGATAACATCCCTCAGAACTTCCGGTTGTGATTCCAATCTTCTCTGAAATAATAAAAAGGGAGGATTGTTGATGAATAGCTAATTAGGTGTGCATAGGTGATTTTTATTCAATTTGCGTTTAGGGGAGAAAACTCATGAAAATGAAAGACGTTAAAGCTCGGACCTTAATAACACCGGTAATTATAGTAAAGAATCCATTGTAAAGGTCCGTTGGAGCCTTGAATAACGGAAACGAGTAACAGAAACAAAAGCAGAAGGGATTGAAGGTGATATGACGTCACAATGAAATAATTCTTTTTCGTAATTAAATGCAAAATTCTTAATGGAAGATTTACATCGGAGGTCTGTTTATTGTATCCGTTATAAATTCTTGTGAATTTTCTGTTTGTTGAGAAAATTCGAAAACATTGAGTTTGTTGATATTGAAAAAAAAAAACGGAACCAATTACGGGAAAATGGTAAATAATTCAGCAATATAAGTGTTTATATTTTAGGCATCGTTGTACAAAAAAAGTAAAAAAAACACAGAAATGTCATTAGAAAGGAATCTTAAGCGTTTTATAAAATCACAACTGAAGTTCGATTGTTAAATGCAAATTAAGTAAATGCCTCGACTAATATTTACTGTGCAGAAATCCAATTAAAACATCTCCCGTCCGAAAGATTTAATGAATTTAATTAATTCGGATTTTTTTTCTGTGCACTATTGACAAAAGTTTTTCAATAATTAAAAAGTTCCGATTAAATCCCAACCCCCAACCGATTGGCTTTTTCACTCCGATTGCACACTTGGATTTCTCTCTACTGACACTTGACTGCACTTTTCATTATATTTCCCTATATATATTACAACCCACTATGATGAGTCTAAGCTTGACTGAGTAACTTCGTCAGCTTTCGTCACGGTTTGTGTCTTCGGCTCCGTCCCGGCTTGGGTCGAACCCGAAGTCGTGGACGCCAAATAGGAAGAAGTGTAATACTGTCCGCCCCTGTAAGGGGGGTAAGAACCTCCAGACCGTCGATAGATCCCGTCTTTCCGTTCGTTTTGACCGTAGTTCCAGGAATTCTTGTCGTCGCCGGAGCCCTGGTTCCTGTCGAAATCCCCTCCACTTCCACCGCTGGGCTGTCTGTGGTCGGAAGGATACCCCTCGGGGTATTTCCCCTTCCCGCCGGTCTGACCGTAGTAGAATTTGTCACTGCCGCCGTCGTAACCCCCGCCCTTGTCCCCCGAGGGATAACCACCTCCCCCACCGCCGGAATATCGATCTTCGCTGAAGGCAGGATATCTGCCCTTATCACCAGAAAAGGGTCCGCTCGGATAACTTCCGCCATTGAAATATTTGTCTCTACCTTTTCCTGGATAATAATTTCCCGGGTAACTACTGCCAAAGTAATTTGGATATCTGCCACCATATTGCGACTGCCCGCCATCCGGAGTTATTTCCGTTATGAATCCAGTGTAGTATCCTTTTGGTGGATTCTTTCCGCCCTGTTGATAGCCCCCGGCAGGCCCTCCTGACCCCCATCCTGGATAAGGGGATGGGCCTCTCGTGGGATACCCAGGCCTGGTGGGGTATTCGTCGGGTCGGTTGCCCTCGCCGGGATACCCACCGGGTCGTCCTCCAGGATAACCCATCGGTCGACTACCACCAAGGTATACAGGCTGGGAATAACCTTCGTCTGGGTACGAACCGGGTCTTACGTTTCCACTGGGGTATGATGAACCTCCCGCTGATGGATAAACTCCCGGCCTGGGGTATGAAGATCCCTCTCCGCTCGGATACCCACCGGAGTCCCCACCGTATTTATCCGGTCGATTTCCAGTTCCCGGGTAGCCATCAGGCCTGGTGGGATAGCTGCCACCGGATGGGTAACCACCTGGTCGTCCAGGGGAAATGTCACCACCTGGGTATCCACCGGTCGGTCTGCTTCCGGTTCCGGAACTTTCTGAACTCGGGTAACCGTATCCGCTTCCTCCCGAAGGTCTCCCCCCTGTGTATATCACAGAAGGCCGTCTGTTGTCATCTGGGAAAGGACGACCGGATTCTCCTGGGTATGTCCCAATCTGATTTCCTGGATATTCACCAGGTCTTCTGTTTCCCGACGGGTAGGTAGGACGATTTTCTCCAGATTCGGCGTTCGGGTAACTGGCCGGACGATTATCTCTGTTCGGAATAAATAAATGGCCTCCTCCAAAAGAGGAACCGGGACGTCCATCGCCTTCGGGATAGCGATTTCCCCCGTATGGAAAACTGCCACTGGAAATCGGTTTGGAAGCGCCATAGCCGGAAGGTCTGTTCCAAGGTTTATCGAAGTCATTTCTATCCGAAGGTGAAAATTTATCGTAACCGCCGTAATTAGTGGGAAATCTTCCGGAACTGTCCTCAGGAGGCGGATAGCTTGGACCGGGCCTTATCCATTGGGGCGGCGGCCCCGGTCTCCTGTGCCCCGATGGGCCCTGTGATGTGTAGTCCCAGGGTTTGTCTCTGTCTCCACCCGAAGGATCCTCCTGCGGAAAATTGCTTGGGAATCTGTCATTGGGGCGGAATGCTCCACTCGGAGGCCACGAAGGTTGGGGTCTGAAATTGGTAGGACGTCCTCCCCCAGACTGGTAATTCGGGTACTGATTACCATACTGGGGATGCCTTCCGTCAGTCGGTCCGTATGCCCTGTCTTGAGGCGAATTGAAATAGAATCGATTGGCCGCTCTATCGCTGAAACAAACAATATTCTCGTATTCTCTATTACAAATGCTGCCTTTATAAAAGTACTTACTTATCGGGCCATTGTTTCCCTCCATAATTCCACTTCATGTTGCTCCCATTCCAACCGTTTTGATTGGTTGACCCATAATGCCAGTTGGAAGCGTATCCTCTGTCCCTCCATTGCGGATCGATATCATTAGAAACACCATTGCTGAAGTAGTAACCCCTTCCATCGCCCTTCATTCCACCCCCCCATCCGAAACCCCCCAAACTGTACGGGTACTCATTCCCCGAACTCGGCCCACCACCCCCGTACCCGCCTTTGTTATCCCTCGGCTCGGAATCGCTCCTGTCCCATTCGGGGGCTGATCCGCCCACCCAGGAGATCCCGTTACTGAAACCATCCCATCTCGTGCCCCCACCGGAGACACCGTCCCAGTACATCTCCCCACTTCTCGAAGGGATGTAAGCGATTCTGCTGCCTGGTTTCACCAGCACTCCCACCGTGGGGCTCATCACCCTTGTTTCATATTCGCCCGTGGGTTTGTCACCCCGTCCGCCATAGAAATCTCCCCCTCCTCTCGGATCGAACTGTCTTCCCCCTCTCCCCATGTTTCTACCCCAGCTCGCATCCCCGTCCCAGTAGGTCCTACAAGTGTCGCAGACGATTCGCACCCCTTCGCCTTTCCCCCAACCGGTGGGCATCATTCTGCCACCCCTCCCCGGCATCCCCCCCATGTAGAAGTTTGTCTTTCGGGGGAATGCGAGGCCTCCCCAAGCCATGGAGGACCAGTCATATCCGAGGTTGTCTGCTCCGTTCCCCCTGTACTCGGGGTCGAGGTGGTTGGAGACGGGTTTTCTGAAGTTGGAGTCTTCGCAGGGGGTGCAACGCACCCCTCTTTGGACGGAATTATTACTCTGCTCTAATTTTAATAAATTATGAGATCCATTTTTGAAGGATGAGCCCGAACTCGTTTGAGTTGTTGAGTACCCCACGTGCGAGGACAGCACAATGACAAGAAAAACGCGGTGCATCGCTGTCTCTCGATCTGAAACAAAACACCGAAAATGTTTCTTAACAAGGGGAGGAGCGGGGGAGGCGCGAGGGAAGACCAAGCTTTATTACTTCCCAAATGAATCATCCGTTATGAAAATTTTACAGCCTCGTAATTAATTTCAACATCCATTGTTCTGGGTCGGTTACGCCGTCCACATATGCCCTCTCTCCCCAGAGTTTTTCTCACTTTTTAACGAAAACCAACGAGCGGACAAAAACTGCTTTTTTTTAACTTTTTTCCTGTGCGTTTTATTAACCGTGACCTTTCATGAGAGCAGTGGAGGCTCTTCACAGCCTTCCTAAACCTTAAAGAGGCTGGCAGTTCATTTCCCATTCGCAGGTACAGGTTCAAGGGCAATTAAAAACCGACACTTGAATTACATTCAACAACTCACTTTGTGCTAATGTTGACTTGAAAGGGTAATGTAGACTTTTCAAAGGGTTTGTTTCAATATTTACTCGCAGTTCTTCTGTCCCTCTATGTCTTTAAAAAGTGATTGAATTGCTGACGACGACTTCAAAGTGAATAATCTAAGGGTTTCAGGGCATTGACAACTGTGGTGAGGCTTTATGGGAAAAGATAGTTTTAACTTACTTTGCATTCAGTATCTTGTACGTCTTGTCATTTTCTATCCTCCTCCTCGACGCTGTGTGTAATCCTTTTTCGCACAAACAGGACGAAATGTTCCTCACTGGTCACAATGAAAAGACATAGGCATTTTCGAGTTTTCTTTCCGAATGGTCCGTCCGACACAAGCGAAACTCCGTTCAATTCGCAGAACGCGTAATGGGAAACCCGAAAGACAATAAAACGAGTTTTTTGTTGTTCTTTTGTTTATATACCAAGAGCCGGGATGCACTGGAGCGGAGTAAGTCAAAGGCCAGCAACTTGTACTGGCTGTGCACAGCCGAGCGTTCGTCGTCCGCCAAACGAAACGGACGCCCGAACAGACCCCCGACCACTCACATTCCCATTGAAACCATTCCGGATGATGCGCCAAACGAGTTCTTCCTACCGATTTGAACCTGTTTCTCGCGAAATTAATTCGCCAACTCTTTCTCTTTCGGTTAAGGTCTTCGTGACCTGAGAGAAGAACGCAGGTCGCGAAATGATTCTTCTGCATTTCCTCCTTTTTGCGGTGCGACTTTGGCATTTGGTGTTACCTGAAGAAGAAACAAAGTTTTTGCTGTGAGGATCCAAAAAACTTTTTCTCGCAATTTTTCTTCTATTACACCCAAAATTTAAAACACAATTTGCGTCATTTTTGTTTTTCATGTCGTACACCAGTGACGGCCAACCTACGGGCCGCGGGCCATATCCGGCCCGTGAAGGTGTTGCATGTGGTCCGCTCTTTTATTCCTATATTCACATACGTATTTGGTGATTTTAGTCCATTTTAATTTTTAAATAAGTAATTATGAGTGTACACTAATATTAGAATAACTTCAATTTGAAATTCTTTATTACCTTTCGGAAAAATTTTAAATTTACACTTTGGGTTTCCCTTCTTTTTTAGATTCTGTCATTTAAGTCAAAAGGACTGCTTGCATAAAAATGTAAAAAAGAAAAAAAAGAGCAGGATCATACAGAAAAGAAGAAAATGAGAAAATGATTAAGGAAAAGAGGAGAAACTGAGAAAAAGAGAAAAGGGGAAAAGGAGAAAAAGAGAAAAGGAGAAAAGGAGAAAATGAGAAGAACGAGAAAAAGAGAAAAGGAGAAATGGGGAAAATGAGAAGAGAGAAGGCAGCAAAAGGAAAAGAGAAGAACTGAGAAAAGAAAAGAAGAGAAAAGGAAAGAAAGAGAAAAGGGGAAAATGAGAAGAAAGAAAAAAACAGAAATGAACAGGAAACAGGAAATGAGAAAAAGAGAAAAAAGGAAACTGAGAAGAAGTAGAAAAAGAGGAAAAGAGAAAAAGAAATAATGAGAAGAAAGAGAAAAAGGGAAAATGAGAAAATGAGAAGAAGAGAAAATGAGAGAAAGACAAAAAGACAAAAGGAGAAAATGATAAAAAGAGAAAAAGAGAAAAATGGAAGATGAGAAGAGAGTGAAAACTAATATTAAAAATCAATATTTAATTTTCTTATACTTTGTGTCCCGCCAAATTACACCAAACTCAACTTTGGCCCCCAAATTATCAAAGGTTGGCCATCACTGTCGTACACAAATAAACTAATGGGAAACAGTGGTCTGTATTTTTCCAGTTTAAAAATGGGAAACTTTTTCAATTTGGCAACATATACGTATAATTTAAAAAAAGAAAATAAATCGGCGACCCAAAACTCCACTCCAAAACAAATCCGAGCAATTCTCGAATTCTACAACTGTCACATTTACGAATCTTTCCGTGACTACTTTATATGAGACCATTTACGACCTTTTTACGATGTCGTCCTTTCAACCCCAGAAACCCACATCTTGTGTTTCCTCGTCCCCCCCGCAACCCTCATCCACCCCAACCCTCCCGAGTTCCCCTTTAATAGAGCAGCTTCCGGGAGGGGAAGTGGTAACCATCCGAAGAACATCGCCGCCAGAGGATCGGTTATTAAGTTCAGCGGAGCGGGAGAGAGCGTCTGCGATTTCCTTAAATGGGATCCCATTGCAATGGAAAAAAAAATCAAAACAAAAGAGCGCCCGGAATTAATTCGAAATTGTTATTGTTTTATTTTTATTTCAGGGTCATACTTATTTTTCATAATTTTAATTTACAATATATGATTAAATAATTTTTTAATCTCTCAATTCCTTAGCAGGAAGAAGAAGATTTTTTTTCCACGTTTTCAACGGTCATTTAAAATGGCGGCGTTCGCTGCCAATTACAGACACGAATATCCAGGCGGGTTCGTACCGGCAATTACTGGCCCAAAAACCGTTATCACAGTTTTATTTAATAACTCTTTCCGAACACCGCCGAGTGCTCGATTATGTTTGAAAAAATCCACTGACCTATCATGTTTTTACGGTTTCATTTGGAGAGCAAAAAAAATTTCCAACGAAAAATGTGTTACCTTATAACGGTAGCGATGTTCGCCTTCGGCAACTATTTCCACTCTAACAGATTTCAAATCGACTTTGCTCTCATCGCTTCGGATTGTGCGGGCGGAGAGAAAATTTCGAAAATCGTGTCATTAGAATTCGACCCGCGGCCATCACGTGACGTTAAAACCCCGAAAACTAATTGAAATCAATCGATCGGAAATGACATATTGTTCTTTGGAATTATTCCGAGTGTTTCCCGAATGTTTTTCAGAGGACATTAATTGATTTACTTTTAATTTATATTTGAACGAACTCTTTTTACCGACCTCCATTTTACCTTATTTGTGTGAGTCGACACCTCAACGACGAAAACCCGCGTCGGTTTTTTTTAAATATTTATAAAAGAAAAATGGTCTGAAGGTAATTTCTGCATCGCTGCCACGAAAGGGTTAGAAAATCCGAATCGAGAGGACAAAATAAAAGCGGCGAAGAACGGAAGCGTAAAACCGTGAATCCCATTGGGAGAAACCAATTTCTTTAAAAAGAAACTTTCCCAAATTAAATTGAAAAAATTAAAATTGTTTATTCTTGCCTCGCTATCGGAAAGCTTCTCTCCCCTGATTTTAATTTTTTCCCCCTTTTCGCCTCCTTTCTTCTAATTTTCTGCCTGAATTTTATCTCATGTTAATTATTTCCTCCCCGAAAACTCCTTCTTAAGAAAACATCCGAAACAATAAAAGGCTTTCCAGCAGATAGTTACGGATGAAACTTTTCCTCATTAACCTGACCTCTTCCCTTTACCTTAAACAGTTACACTCAACTTTTTCAATTTAAACTTTGGTTTTTCTTCTCTTTTCGAATACTTTCGGGGCGCCTTTCCATGCTCCCCCATTTTCTCACTTTTAATTTCGTCACCCTTCTCTCGAAATCTCCCCAAAAGTTCTGTCGCCTCCGCCAAATGAACAAAGAAAAATTTTTTGTCCGGACCACAAATTCGGATAATAAGCAATTAAAAAAAATCACTTACGGAAATTAATAAGATCACAGTAATTAAGATAAATCCGGAAATATTTTTTTCGATATTCTTAAGATTTAAATTGAAATGCATAAAAGCTTTAATTAAAAAAGGCGTAAAAAATTTTAAAAACCATACTGACTGTTCAAGGTCTTTTAGAGCTCACCAAAAAAAAAAAATAATAAATAAATAAAACGAGGATATTAAGATTTATTGAAAAGTCGAATAAAACTTATTAAGACATAAACTTGAACTTGAATTTACAACATAATTAAAAATATATAATGGCGGTACGTGAGAGCATAACGGATGAGTGATGCTGCGATGACAGACCGAAATTTAGGCCGCCATTTTGTCAAAAATGCATGTAAAATCAGGTTCCGGCGGGAAATGATATTGCGCAACGGGAAAGTTATGGCGAATCATTTGAAACAAATTTTCTGAATGATTAGGCTGACTGACCTCAAACGAAGGAGGACTTTCGGATTTGGTTTTTGTTTCGGGGATTGATTCGCACCGAAACTCAAGGCCGGCCTGGGAATGAACAATGATTTTTCTTTTTAACACCTTCAGGGGTGTGAAGTTCCTCTGGACCATGAGCAGCGAGGCTGAGCGCTTTGGGAATTCAAATATGGAAATTTTATGAATAAAAAACTGTTCACTTGAATGCAACACGTCTTCCGCTTACATTAGGCCTAGCTTAATCGGGAACTTCTCATGTTGTAAGGAGAAAAACACAGGCACGTACCTAAATTCTCACTTGGAGCCCAAAGCTCTTTTGTTGAGCCAACACCTTTGAAGGGCATACAGAACTTCTTCCTCGAGGAAGTACAATTGGTCGTGGTAGTCGCTTGTATGGTGACTCGCCACCGTGTATTTGTTCTAAAACAAAAGGTTTTCCATTTGCATAAAGGTTTTTGAGGCGAGTGGCGTCTCCCGCGTCGTGGCAGCAGAAAGGTCGGAGACATTTCGATAGGGCTCAGTTAGCCGTGAAAAACGATTCACGCTCAATTGAATTTTACCTGCAAAGGTGGAAGGAGGTGGGGAGAGTTTTCCGTTCGAAATCGCACCACTTCTTCTACGTATCTTTTCAGAGAGTTAACTTCGTCCTTGTGAATTATGCAGATGAGGGATATGAGCGCGGCTATAACGGCGTGGATATGGGCTTTCACTGTCAGCGACATGTCATCGGTTTTTAGAACTTTGTTCTGAATCGTTATGAGAACGTGGATCTGTGAGGGAAATTATAAATTGAACCCTCGACCCGCGAGAAACCAATGAGGTCAAAATCGACTTACGATGTTTATCGTGATTACAGGCTCGGGGACTTCGACCAGAACCAAACACAAGGTGGTGTAGCTTAAAACGAGAGAGTATTTATCGGAAAACCTAAGGAAACAGTACTGGATTCCCTCGAGGAACTTTTTCGAGAAGCTTCTGAAAAGGTACGATGAGCGTCACGGCTCGGAGCTCGAGAAAGTCTGCTACTTCCACGTTTTGGCGCCATTTTTCAATGACCTCAGCCTTTTCCAGTGACTGACATGATCATTGGTCAGTAAAAAAGAAAATAAAAGACTTCCGGAGTGACTCACTTGAAAAAATGAATGTCTTCCATGCCGAAATCATAGTTAATTGTTAAATCGGATCTTCCTTTGAAGTAATAGATGGGCTCCGAGAAGTGCTTTATGTTTGCGTGTCTGTCAAAAAGGCGGTGGATGATTTTATGGGACGCCATCGCCAGACACTTTTCCGTCGAGAGAAGGTCATTCAGCAAGAGCTCGAGCAAGTCCGGGGTGATGGATTCCCTGAAAAATTTTGTACGATGTCGCTGGGCGCAAAACGCAATCATTTCCGTTATTTCGAACCTGTCTTCGTAAACTATCGTCGTATCCAGGAGGCATTTCGCCATCGAGTCCATCACGCTGACCAAGCCTAGACCAAATTCACATTATTTCCTCACTCCTCCTATTTAATTGCGCGACGACGTGCGCTTTCATCTCACCTTTATTGTCTTTTATGTTCGTTATGAAATTTTTAATGCACGTTTTCACGGTCATCCGAAACTTAGCGTTTTCGATCTTGATTTGGGACGGCATCGCCTTGTTGCATAGAAGGTACACTTTGAGAAGCGTGTTGAAGCAGTTATGAAGCAGATGATTGAACAGGTACTTGTCCCAGTGGAAATGCTCAAGAATGGCCGACAAAGTGCAGGAAATGTTAAAAGCCTCCGTGATCGACTCTTCCCTCTGACTGGTTTCCACTTGCTTTATGATTTTCGCGAAAAGCAATTCCGGTTTTGTGATCATCGTGAGTAATTCCTGGCACCAACAACAATTCGCCACGTGAGCATTCTAATAAATCTCAAAGGTTCGCTTTACCTGAAAACCAACCTGAAAGACAAACACGTCGTAGTCTTCGGTGTTCCAAAGAGAGGCGAGGGTGAAGTATTTGATTGTGTATTTGATGACTTCCTCTTGTTTGTCCGGAAGAATCAGGTACATGGCACTGCGAAGGACAGCTTTCGCCTGTTCGAATTTCTGAGCTCTGGAGCAGTTGCAGTCCTCCGCCTGATTCTCCCGTTTGGTGTAATAGAACGAGAGAAGGCTTAGGCAACTCCAAGTCAGCAGTTTGGTATCCTTCGACTGGACTTCTTTTTTCGTGTTGTTCAGCAGGAACAGGTTCAGACGTCGAAGTCCGTTCCTCCGAAACTTAACCAGCCATTTTTGTTCTTTCGGTGTGGCGAGACACAATCCTAGAGGATCAATGAGAGGAAGTTGAGCAGGGAACTCATTCCCTTCCCGCATTTAATGCTATCAAAGGCTCACCGCAGACTCTTGCGAAGTAACTGCTCGAAATGGTCGACGGTCCTTTGATAAAGTCTTCCAATTTCTTCCAAAATTGAACTTCAGATTTGATTTCTTCGATATTGAACTGTAATTCCGCAGAAAGGGTCCTTTTGGCGGATCTGCTGACCGAAGGTCTTAAGGACGAGGTCTCGATCTTCTCATGATTTAAACTCTCCGAAGTCAATCTGTGATGCATTGTCGGATTCGATTCCGATCTTTCGAACTTTCATCATTTTCCGTTAATTCGAAATCTTTTGAACTGCTGAAAATGGGCGACGTCCCGATTTCCTGACGAGAAGACCTTAATGTCAGCAAAGCCGTGTGAATTGTTTGGATCAATTAAAACCTCTAACATTGTCTTGGCTTCTCTCATTAGAATATTTTTCACTCAGAAATCCACCGCGTGTTGGTCCGCTGCTTGGCAATGACCCGATGTGAAATTATAAACAAAGGCTCAGAAATTACAACAAAAAGAAGAAGTTAAAGTTTGCATGGAAGGAAGGAAGTGCAAACGAGAACAAAACAAACGACCGAGACTTTCGACGACGGCTCTGCATTGTATAATTATCGCCATTGATAAATATCATCTCCGACATTTTGTACAGACAAAGCAACGCAAATTGTTCGACTGAGAGATGTTTCCATTTTGTTTAGTTCCTACCAAATTAACCTCAACTTCTGATGAGTTAATTATATTCTTTTTACATTGGCTTTGAACTTTGGTGACAATGTGACAAACAGACATTTTCATAGTGCACTCATACTAAAATGAACGCAAAATGTGAAGCGATTCGAAAGATAGAAACTACAACGGCGGTCCAAACCTACAACTCAGAGCATTCACAATGAAAAAGACATTAATTGCCGCCTGGAGTTGACACTCGGTATTAATGGCTTCTGTAAATATAGCTTATATTTTACAGTACATATCTTATAAAGCGATTAAATGAAGGATGAATAACGTCCTTGACGTTCTATAACTGATCGGGTGCCAAGTCGACCGCGAGAAAATGGGATCTCTTTCAACGGAGGACCGTTGAAAGTTCAGAAGCGAAGGGGTTGAAAGGAGTTTCTCAATCGGGGTTTGTTTGCACGTCTGGAGTCAGCCGTGCATGATTGGCCGCAAATTATGCACTCCTGTCGCGAATCGTATTTCGTCTGTGTACAAAAGCACGGTTGAATGTCCCCGAAGACACCAAATGCTTTTCCCGAAAGAAAAGAAACTTTTCCAGTAAAGGAAATCTTGAGAAGAGGAAAAATCGGGACGAGAGAGAGAGAAAGGAAATTATAAGAGGGGGAGATAAAGCTTGGGGATTTGATTTCTGGTTCGTGGATTCTGTTATTTATTACGGCAGTTTCTTTTGTTCTTCTTTGCACTCCCAAGGTTTATTGAATATAGGTTTTAAATTTCTTGAATGGGTTAAAAAGAGTCAAAAATTAATGAGTTCATATAAAGGTTTTCGTTATTATGTCAAACTGGTTTTTCGATCAATTTGAAGGGTTGTTTACGGGGGTTAGAAATTCAGAAGGGTTCATCGGCGCTTTTTTGCGTTTGTTTTGACTCAAACCTTATTAATAAACATTCCGTAAGGTTTTTTGTAAAACCTATCTGAAGAGAATTTTAACCCTTTGCGGTCGTATGTGTACTCTCAGCCACTGCAACAAGGAACTATACGAATCTTATATTGTATATCTTATACTGTATGCATTCCCATATCAGTTTAAACTTTTCCTCAATTTCTATTAAACTTTTTCATCAACAAATACAATTGGAGATAACAAAATTTAATCTAAACAAATATTTTGTAAATTGTATTTCTCAGTAATTATAGATTCTATTTTGTTAAAATATGACTAAATATTACTGAATATTATGTATATGTATCCCTGCTCTTTCCAAAGAAATTAATTCCGACCAATAGATACCCATCCCCAAATTTTATACGACCGAAAGGGTTAAAATTCAATTGTATTCGTCTTTTCGGCCCTCAAATGACGCGATTGAAACATTTAAACTCACGAGGGTTGTGTTTACCCCCACTATTTCCACCCCTCAATTGCTTACGTCAAAATATGTTTTAGTGAAAACCATGAAGCCCCCCGAGAAAAAAGCAGAGCTCTTACGTTGGAGTATTCAAACCGCTCTCGAAATAACTCTTTTCCTGTAAACAAAGAATACAATGTCACAACTTCAGCGAGTTTACAACGCTTTTGTTTTTACACGCCATTACTTTGCATGAAGTAAATAAACGACAGGAGCAAAGTAATTTCCGAGAGGGGAATCAGTGCACATGTTGCAAGACGACGCCAAGCAACCGAAGCAAATATTTTTTTGTTTTCATTTCGGGTCCATTATCCCCGGAGTCGCTCCAATGAGGCGACTCTTTCAGAATACACAGCGATCACGTTCCCTAAATGCCTTCGTTAACCTCGAGAGAGTCCATTATACTGCTGAGATGTTCGTCCTTCCCCATGAAACACCGCGGGGTGACATTTGTGGAAAATCCACTAACCTCAGCCGTTGAATTTCTCCTCGATAGAAAGAAAACCCGAACGGGAACGGTGTTTTATTATGTGTGATTTGGTTTCCCGTTTCATCCCTTTCCAGTTTTCAGCCATGATTAATCCCTTAATGACGTGGATTAACTCCCGTTCGTTTTAAAACCTTAATTGGGAAAAAACCCATTGAAACTGATAAGGGGCGATTGCAATGACCTCTCCATTCATTGTCTTTCATCACCTTTGCCAACGGATTCTCGGCCATTTTAATGAAAAATAAAATAACGCTTAATCAATTCCAACTAAAATCATTTTAAAAATTCATTTTAAATTAACCATTCAAACTTACTGAATTGTAAAAGTCAGTGATTAAAAATATCGGTATATTTTATACTCTCCTCATTCCTTTTTCTGCATACTTTCACCTGAAAATGGCGAACATATGAGGGTTTCGATTAATCGATTATCAATTATCGATTAATCGAAAGGATCGATACGGAAGATCCTTAGGCGGGGAAGCAATTACAAGTAATGGCGGCGGTCTTAATGTGAGGGAATTTTCCTAACGAGTGTCTTATCATTTTAATAAACATTTAATGAGGGTGGATTAAATTTTTTCCCATGAGTTTCTTTGATTCCCGGGGATTTCGGAAGGGAAAAGGTTGTTTGCAGAAATGAAAAAGCAAAAGAATTAAAAATATGCCGGCACCTTTCAAAATGAAAGTCATTTGAAGAATACTAATTCTCGCTGGAATTTTTTAAATTCTTTTTCTCGGGGTTTCTTTTAAGACCTTCACTTTCTCCTGATGTTTTGAAAAATTTTCTTACAATAAATCTAAGATTTGCCCGTTTGTCTGAGAGAAGTTTTGGATTATAAATCCCGAACATTCATTGAAAGACATTTGAATAGCGTTTTGGGGATAAAAATTTAGTGTGAACACCCACATAATTTTTTTAGGTATTGTAAATTGCCAGAAGTTACCAATAAGTAAATCTTGGCAACTGCTTTTTTTGTAATGATTCCAAATACTTCATTCATAATCAGTGATTTTGGTTTTAAATCATTGATGATAAAAAGGGCAAAAAAAATTTAAATGGAGGAAAATCCTTTTTAGAAATTATTTACCTGAAAAAAGATTTCGATAAACCACAAAAAAGGCCATTTCCGCTTTGGTGGTCACAATCAAAACTCCGCTCGCTTACTTATACCTTAAATACATAAGATAAACGGGAATTTGGGTTTTTTTAAAAAGTGTAAACTCACACATTTGTATAATAGCTGAGAAGAATAAGCAATGATCGATCAGCTAATCGAAACGGAAGGAGTAAAGCCTTAATCTACTGCTTATTGTCTCTTTTTTCTTCTTTCCTAATCGTTTCTTCAGATAATGAGTTCCTATTGTTGCGAATTCGGGCAAGGACAGTAAGGAACATTGAGAATGATGGAAAGGGAGGGAGTTGCGTTGCAGTTATTATTTCTCTTTGGAATAACTGGCCGGGGCATTTAAACGAATGAAAATGGAATTGCATTGCACAATATTAAAAATTTTTCATTGAGATCATTAGCCATTTTAACGTGATTTTATCTTTCGTTTCTCAAGCTAATGATTCCATTGTCTCTCGACTCATTTTTATATTTTTACTATAAAATTAAATCATGGCGACGCTTACGAAAAAAAATAAAAGGGGTAAAAGGGGTATTTTTGCTGAAATAATTTATGAAATGTAAAAAATATAAATTAATGGATTTACGTTAAAATTAATGTTGTAGCAATGTAACAATTGATGCAAAATGGGGGCCGATTTTCTATTTCTTTACTCTTTCCCTAATATTATTCAACACCAAAGAAGTTTTTCATTTGAAATATTAATTCCTAAATAACTCAACCATCTTTGAAGTGAGCAAATGCTATTTGGGGATCACACTGTATTACAACAAAGAACGAAAAGCGGAAAGAATACCACAATGATAAAAAAACGAAGAAACAAAATAACACATCAGGAAATTAAAGTACATTGTGAAGAAACGGAAATTATTTTTAATGTCTGTATGAGTAACAAGTTGTCTTCGGGAAACTTTAAGGCGTTCACGTGATGGGAATATTTGATCAAAATCATTCATATAATGCAGAAATATTCAGCATTGGTCGATATTCGGACGGAAAACACTCCTTATAAATGTAACACCATTTCTAAATCAGTTTGGAAAACTTGTGTAAAGTTGACCTTCTCAAAAACAGCTTTCACCTCTCTGATCAGAAAAAGTTTTTTTCCGCGTAAGAAAAGTGAAAAAAGTCTGTTATTTATTGATTAGATTTTAATGAATAATAAATTTACCTTTCTCAGTCGTCCGAAAATCAATCCATTAATCCACTTCCTGAGATGACGCTCTCCCCTCTTCTGCTGCAGCAGACGACGGCACCATTTTTCGGAGCTTATCGCGGATGAGAAACCCAAATGCGGGGATTTATTAGTTTCTACCCTTTTCGGAAGACTTGTTGCTTTTTTGGAGCTTGTTCAGATTCTTGGAAATGTCCTCCTTGAAAGCGAGAAACCCCAGCTGGGCATGGGACGCCTCGTTGAGGGCCCGGGACCGGATGCACGCCCTGTACTGCTCTGCGGTGACCTTCTGACCTCCCGCGGTCACGCTGCAGACCTGGAAACAATGGAAAGTCATAAAAAAGCGGGGAGGGCGGGGCGGGGGAAGCCAGCTCCAGCTAAAATCAAAATTTATTTGAAAACCATTTCTGAGAGACTTTGCCCCGAGTTTATCTGTACAAACGCCTTAACAATAAATCATTAGAGAACCTCGAAAACTTATGGGATAATTTAGAGAGGGGAAAGGTTGGGGTCAGAACCGGAGGAAAACTGAATTTTCTTGTCTCTTCGGGTTCCAAAACTCTGCCGCTTTTGTGATGCATTGTTCGGAAAACTGAATGTCTTTAAGGTGATTTTAAGGCTCCGTTGCGCTTAAAATGATTTATTAAAAATTTGCATTTGGGATTCGCAATTAGACTTATCTCTCACGTTAATGAGGACATTCTTATCTATCTTTTCCTAAAAAAAGGCTTTTTCATCAATTCAAAGGCATCCCAAGCTTATAGTAAAGGGAAAAAGATTTATAGAAAGAACCTGATCTTTTTTTTTAGCAATCTTTTCGATTTTTAAGATTTATGGTCAGGTCTTCCCCGAATTCGTACAAATGACACAAAAGGATGTTTAGCTTAATTTCGGCAAAATCCAAGTGAAACCCAAGATTTTTTAAATTTCCGCTTGGGAAAGATGTTTCGGACTGTTATACGGTTTAAAAAATCCCTTTAGAATAATCTCTGAGTTTCCGCTCTGATTCTTTCCCCGAAAACCGCTCCGCCTTTTCCAGGATTACATCCCCCATAATAACTAAAAAGTAATTTTTAAAATCCCGACTCACCTTCGGATGCCACATATGGAATATGCCTGGATCCGTCGCTCTGATCACCTTAATACTCGACTTGACGTATTTCCTGTACAAAATAACATCCTCTCCCCCCCAACCGACGATGTCCTCCTCAAAACCCCGAATCCTGAGGAAGTCCGATCTGTACTGACACGTCATCCCGTAACCGAAGTCTCTCCAGTAACCCGTGTCCCGGGACACGATCAGCTGATCAGTTTCCGAGGGCATTTCCCTCCCCTGGAGGGTGTACACCACGTGAGGGTTGTACAGGCTGAACACGATCGGATAGTACACTTGTCTCCCGGCTTTGGTGTGCCATCGACAGCGATCTAGGAACCGCGGACTGAAAATGATCTCCACATCGCACATGAAGAGGAGAGTGTCCTCTGTGGTAGAATCTCTGGGCCAGGTCCTTTCCGCCCCCACCCTGAGGCCTTTCGCCCTGGAAAATGTCTCGTTCAGTGCTAACAGTCTCAAACTGTTGCCGTTTCCCTTCTGCTGAGCTATTCTCGACATGATCGTCCTCGCTTCGGACAGTCCCTGCTCCCCGAAGTAGACCACAGTCAGTCGCACTCTTTTGTCGTTCCTGAGAGCGATTTTCACGAACTTGTCCATGAAGCCCTGGAAGGTGTCCGTCCTCCCGGACAGCGGGAGGATAACGTGAATGAGTTCTTTCTCTCTCGTCTTGGGCAGGGAAGCACTCGAAATGATGAGAAGAGGTGCAAATGGTCGCATCACAGTCACTTTTATATGGTTCGGTAGAAAAGAGTACCTATTTCTGAAGTACAATTCGTACTGAGTGCCAGTCGTCGGATCGATTCTGTACAAACCCTCGACGAAGTCTTCCAGATTGTAGCTTTGTTTTAAACTCGTTATGTTTAAATTTAATTTTTTTGATTTTTTATCTAACCCCTGAGGAAACGTGCTTTGACCTTCGGCCTTTCCCCGAAGTCCCTCCGTTTTGTTCCGGACTGAGGCGTTTAATATTTCCAAAGCCTTAAACAAAGCCTCGGTCAAATCCCTTCTTTTATACCCGATTGGTTTTTCCACCACCCTTTTCCCCAGACTCAAATCCACGGGGTGGATTCTGTTCAGTGTGAAATGGGTGAAGGGAATCACTTCGTATTCGTTGTTCAGCTGAACGCCTTTCGTTATCTCCGCAGAGTTTATCTGCCTCAACACGTGCGAACTGCACTCGTCGGGGTTGTCCACCACAGCCTTCTTTGAGGTGGCTTTGTCAGACGTCGTTTGCGGGGAACTGTACTTCCTCAGCTGCATTTTGAGGCTCTGTATTTCCGCAGAGAGTTTCTCTATTTGGTATCGGTGCTGCAGTTCCTTTTGTTGCAACGATTGAAAATAAGAGCGAACGTCTTCCTCCTGAATGTAAGGGCTGGCACTGAGAGTGAACAGTTCCCTCTGTTCTTGACGGGCGTCCTTTTGAAGGTATTGCGAAAGTGGCGGAGGCGGAACACCTAAACACAGTTTGGAACATATTAATTCTCCCAAAACACAACTAAATGCATTATGCCAATCAGTTTCTGAAGATAAAACAGAAAAAGAAGCGACAGAGAAAACAAGAAACTCTTAGTCAAAAAGCAAGACTTAAGAAGGAAGAAAAAGACGGCCATTAGTCTATTCCGTATTCCCTTTTCTTTCTTTGAAAGATAAAAGAGAATCCTTTAAGAGAAAGACCGAACCGTTCGATGGTTTTGAAAACGTTTATAAGCTGCACATTTATTAAATCCGAGGCCTTCGGTCTTTGGGACTTCAATTTAAAAAGGATACTTTAAAGAAGATCACTGTAAAAGAGAAGAAATAATAAGGGCGACGCAGAGAGAAAGGCGAAATTTATTCTGCGCGGGAGGTAATGAAAAAAAGATCAAATATCAAAGACAAGAGCAAGAAACTTTTCGCCTCTTTTGTCTAACTGCCAACTTCCGCTTCCTTCCCATTTTCCCTAAGAAACACTTAATTAGGTTGCAGTTCTCAACCCAGAATTTTATGCTTTCCTCTTTCTACACTCTTCCTCGGTCTTTGTAAAGGCTGTATGAAAACACGATGGAAGAAGAGAAAAAAAGGGTAAAAGGTGATACCGCAAAAGCTAATAATAAAAAAAATGAAAATAAAATTGCAAACGTGAAAGGATTTCTAAAAAAGGATCTTTTCACAGCCTAAAATGCTCCTTTTCCACTGCGGAGGAGGGAAAACCTCTTGTTAAACTGTCCAATGAACCGGAAGAGTCCAAAGTCGAACACGAGGAGTTCATTAAAATACTATTATGAAGTCGACGTACAAAAACTATATGAAACGAACAGTGCTCTCATTTGATTATAAAAAGCCCGGCAGCATTTTTATCTGCATTCCCTCAAAAGTGACATTTACCCCCCGAAAAAAATGGATGAGTATTTCGAGGGGAGGAAAATACGCCGCCCAAATCATCCCCTTTCCTCGGTGACATTAAAGCAATACTGCACTTTTTTAACGGTTTTCGGATTGTCAGCGGCAGACATTTAACCTCTCTCTCTCTCTCTCTCTCTCTCGTTGTTTTCTTTTTGGTAAATTCTGTTGGAGAAATCATTTTGTTTAAAATATGTCACCCCTTTGATTAATATTCCCAGTTTGAAACTCAAATATTTTTTGCTCGATTAGGATATATTAGTTAATTAAACTCCCTCTCAACATCGGAGACGTTTTTAATATATGCCACTTAAAATATATCACGTAATTTTTGTTTGAGAAATTCTGCATAAATTATAAGCCTTTGTTCTCCCATCAATCTTCAAAGACCGTTAAGTTGAAAAGCTGATTAAAATGTGATGTGAAACTTAATTATGAGTCGGATCTTCTTTTTTTGGGTCTTTCTTTGCTCCTTCTTGTGGGGTTCATTTTAAACGGTTTTTGGAAAGGACGGTAGGACGAAGAGAGGCTCTCTGACGCCCTCAAGCGGACAGAATAATAACCAAAAATCTTGTTAACGGTTATAAAAAAAATGGAGGCGACTTACCCGTTTCGGACTCGCTTCTTTCTTCTTCAAAATTGAGTCCGCATTTGCTGAGGAGAATCAGAAGAAAAAATGCGCTCACTGAGCACAACAGGAGAAGGAGTCGAGACAAGAGTTTCATTCCAAGATTTCGCAGCATCACCGATCTGCGTGGAAATCTGTTAAGAAAAAAATTAAATAAATAAAAAATAAAGAATCAAAGTGAGGTTTTCGAAGGGAAATGAGAAACAGCGCTGCCAATGATTGATTTCCCCCGAAGAACAACGACCTACATCGCTGATTTTCAGCGTTACATTAAGTTACATAGATTACTTTCACGGTTACATAAATTACATAAATTCCCGTTCCAACTTTTTGGATCGTTATATCTCAGAAACGGTGGCCCTTAGAAAGAAAATTATTAATACGTTTTTTGTAGATAATTTTATCCTCTACAATTTTTATCTGAGCTATTTTTACGATAAAACTTACCGTTTTTCTGAAAATGGCAAAAAATCATTTTTTTCCCGACATCGAATTTTTGGTGTGGCTTTTTACATTGTGGCGCCCATACAAAACAAATTAACAACACAGTCAACTAAAGTGTAAATACCGACCTGCCACGAAGGCGAACTTGCTGACAACCTCACGACTATATTTAGCATAAGCTAAACATATTGAACCTTTGAGAATGTCGCCTCGAGAAGTTAAGAATGTTCTGACAATCCCAGATATATATAATTGTACTCTGAATAATTTGACCAAATTTCAGCTTCTTTGAAAAAATTATGTAACTTCATTTTTGAGCTAATTTGAGTGGACTATTAATAATTTAAAAGCATGATGATCGTAAATCTCCCCTCGGCGGAAGTTGCCGTTGACAGGGGAGGGAAATCCTGGATTGATTTTGTAAAATTTTATCAGTTGCAGTTTCGATTTGAAAAAGAAATGCAGTCAACTGTTCTGAAAAGGGGTTGAAAGGACATCTCCAGAATAAAAGGCTTTGTTGGAGTCCTTCGGGTGCCAAAAGGGTGCCTTCGCCCTTCAGATCAACCCCTCAGGGGTTATTCTCGGAGATCTCGCATGACGAAAAAATTTAATTAGTAATTCATGAAGGGCCAGGTCATAAAATAAATATTATTCCGCTTTTATACATGTGCGATATCTAATTTACTGCCTTTGGGGAAATAAAGTTACCGTTTTGATTGAACTTTGTCGACTCCGCCATCGGATTTCTCGAAAAGTCTCCGCTCAAAAGGCCGTTCGCGTTGTAAACAAACAATGGCTTTTCCTTTGACAAAAAAGAAAAGTTTATAAATAATTCAAGCGTGATGTTTTTGAAGAATTTATCAACGTTTTTTATAAAAGCTTTAAAAGGGCGAGACGTTCCTTATCGGGGGAAAATCCCCAACGTCATTCCCTTCCTGCAGCGACAGGATTTGAGCGAGAACAAGGCCAAATTTGGCAAAGAAATGGAAAACGAAAAGAAACTTCCCGATAAGAAACTCGACGAGAAAATATGACTTCGACCACTAATAATAACTTAAATCCGTTCAAATTATTTCGTTTTTTGCAAAAGACAGCGGTGGCCGAACACATGTGGGGAGCATATCAAAATAAGAAAGAAACGGATCATCTGAAATGACTGCCGGAAGACTCTTCTCACTCTTTCAATGTCAATATGTTTATACTGATTGGTTTAAAAGTATAGTTTTATTATTTGTATCGAAAATAAAGCCGACCATTTCTTTTGTGGAACATAACCACGTCCTCGAGAGAATTTCAGGAGGTGTAAATTCACATACAGAAGAGAGAGGAAACGGCATAAATTCGAATGCAAACAATTCGAGGGTTTTAAAGACGGAAAGAAAACGACATTAAATCTATTAAACGTCAAAGCAAATACGAGAATTAATAAAAGCAGATTACAGTTACAGAGAGAAGAGTTATATTTCACAAAATAGAGCATAAAAAAATTAAATTTTAGAAAATGACTGCATAAGGGTTTTAATTAATAATATACGGAATTCGACAATAAATTCACAAAACCGTTACATATAAAAATATAAATGAGGAAAAGAATGAAACAGTAACGTTCAAAAGTATTCTGATAATACAAAATTTTCCATTTTTTCACCCGTTGAATTACTTACAAAGTGAAATTACAATCAAATGCTTTACAAAATATAAAATGAAAAATTGTAAAATAGACAATATATTATTATTAGTATTACTATTATTATTATTATTATTATTACAACAGTTGTCACATTTATAAATATAATATTAATTAAATAACAGAAGAAACAAAGAGTTTATCTTTAAAAGTAACAGTAATAAAACTTACTTTAACAAATAATACAACTAAGTAATAGTATTAAAAAAAAGCAGAAGACTAAAAGGAACGTAATGTTTTGTATATTTTGTTATTTTAATGCCGACAAATATATTATTAATAGTATTGATAACAATAATAATACATAATAAAATCTTACAGTAAAATAATTAACTAAAAAACTATTAAATTCTGTATTGTCGAAATACTTTTGAGAGCCACTGGAGATAAATTTTCGAAAATTTTTTGAGCCTGTTTTTTAGTAACACAGTAACATATCTTTAATACAGTGAGAGATGACTCCGGATTTTAATTTCGGAATCAACACATTTCTCAATTTACAAGAAAAAATTTTTAAAGAGAAAAAAGTATGATTTTAAATTAAATGATTAAATCCAAAGCTTTGGAGTCGATTTATGTAAAAAAAAGCATAACTTCATGTATTGGGAGTATTTCAAAAGATGGATTTAGAACTCCAAAAGCTCATTCCTTAATTCCCAGGCCTCGACACGTTTTTCTAAAAAAATCATTCGATACGCGATGTGATTTAATGGAGGAAAACATCGCTTCAAAGTCGTAAATTAAAACTTTGTCACCTCTGGAGTCTGTAAATTAATTTGATTTAATTTTTTTTTTATATAAAATTGTGTTAGGAAGCGAACTGATGGCAATCGGAAACAAACTCCGCTCTCCCGGTAATTTAGATGGAATATTTGGAATCTATTGCACCGATGAAATTGGGTAAGTTTTGAGGGTTTCCCCCCGAGGCGGCCATATTTCCTTCTCTTCGGTTAAAAGGATTTATTATTGAAATTTTTCACTTTATGAAAGCAGTTTATTCTGGAGAATCGAGCTAATTTGCATCGTAAATAGATCTCCTCTCGAATCAAGACTAGCACGCGGTGATTTAAAGGCGGAAAATTTTTCTTCCAATTCGAGGTGGAAATTCACCTCAGCCGAAGTGAGAGATCGTTTGTCTTTCCTCTTTTTCCTTTTTTCAAAAAGAACCGATTCATTTTCCAAGACAAGAATTAATAGTCGCTTCTTTCTCCCATTTCCAACCCTCCAATCTAAAGTAGACAAACAAAAATTCATTGGAAAATACACCGACCGATTTCGAAAGAATTTTCCAAATGGATCTCCAATATCTTAAAGAAATTCTCTCACTAAAAACCTCCAACTCAAATGGACAATACAAAATTTAAGTATTTCTTAGTTAATTATTTTACTATAAGATTTTTTTATGTATTATTATTGTTATCAATACAATTAACCCCTTGCGATCGTATTAAATTTGGGAATGGGTATCTATTGGTCGGAATTAATTTCCGTATACATAATACTCACATAATACTCAAATTAGTAGTATTTTACAATTACAACTTTTTTTTACAATATACTATAATTAAATACAAATTATTTTACAATTACTTTGCAATTAAATTTACAAAAAATATTATTACAATATATTATAATTACAACTTCTTACATGAATGAATGAATTACAATTACAACTTTACAATATATTATAATTGTAACTCTTGTTTTACAATGTATTATAATTACAATTTTACAATATGTTACAATTACAACTTTACAGTATATTATGATTACAACATATTACATTGCATTATAATTACAACTTTAATTAATGTGTAAATTAAGATTTTACAATATATTATAATTATAACTTTTGTTTGGATTGGCATTGGTTATCTCCAATCGGAAACTAATACGGAACACCGAATTATTGTTCTTTACGCATTGAGATTTCCTTAGGAAAACTATGAACTGATATACATACAGTATAAGATTCGTATATATTCGTATAGTTCCTTGCTGTGGTGGCTGAGAGCAGACATACGACCGCAAAGGGTTAATAGTATATTTGCCTCATTAAAATAACAAAATATAGAAAACATAACATCCTTCTTAGACTTCTGCTTTTTCATTAATACTCTTATTTATTCTATAATTCCAAAGATATTCTTTGTTTCTTCTGTTATTTACTTAATATTATATTTATGAATGTTGTAAAGCATTTTAATGAAATTTCACTTTGTACGTAATTCTCGGGTGGAAAGGGAAATATTTTGTATTGTCAAAATACTTTTGAGCACTACTGTAATGATTGTTTGAACATCCCACTCAATCTTTCCTCTTATTAAAATACTTTTATGCCCGGGAGTTATTTCTCGCCTTTTCATTCTATTCTTATCCTCCGTTTCTGATTCCTTTTTCCTTATTCAATTTCACAACGTCGGTCTCCAGAGATTTCTTTTCAATAAAATCTTTTACATTTATTTATTAAAGAAATTCCCGTAAATAATAAAAGCAATTAGAGAAAAGAAGGAGATAATTCTCATCCGAAAGCGAAGATTAAAAACACATCAGCAAACACCGCTCAGCATTTTCTCCTCACTCTTAATTAACTTAATTACCATTGAGTGAATTCCTTTGGCCAAGCAAACCTTTGAATGCGAAAGGAGTTGAAACTTTGGCAAAACCGTCAAATGACCCCAAAAATCGAATTTAAAACTAAACGAAAATTTAGTGGTTTTATATGAAAAATGTGTTTTCGTTGTGATTTATAAGAAAAGTTTTTCCCCGGAGGATTCTTCCTCATAACATGAGTGCCAAGCAGGTGAAAGGATCAAAGGAAATGAGTGATTTATATTCCGCGCTTATTCTTCTGCGAAAACTCTTCTCGAACAACTTCCCGAGAAGATTTTAATTCGCCATTTTGGAGGGCGAACTCTCAGGCAAAGCTCACAAACTCGTGAGACCGTTAAACGAACGGGTTTTGCTCGAAACAAAGGTTTTCCCATCAGAAATAAAAGATCAGAAGATTTCCCGGCAGATAATTAGAGTAAATGTATAAAAGCGTTAATTTGTAGATCGCCTCGAGGGTCTTCGCAATTCTGTAACCAATGTACTGTATTTAAATGAATTCAATGGGAGCTTAATTTAATCAATACCTCGTCAGAGCCCTTTTCGGTGTCCATTTTCATTACGGTTTTTCTCCTCTTTTCAGTCCCATTGACTCTCCCAAACAAACGACTTCGCTGATTATCGGTTTATTTATTTCAGTTAACTTTCGAACGCGTGGCAGTTTAATAAAATAAATATGGCCGTTGACATTTTTTCAAAAGAAAATTTCAACTCGAAAATAAATGGCGGCTTTTGCAACTTTTCTCCGAGAGAGTAAACCTCTGACTCACGTGTTCGCTTCATAAATTTATTTTTCATTAATTTTCCAATATTTCTCATTTTTTTCTTCGCTCTTCACGGGAAAAAGTAGAAGCTATGTTTGGAAATTATTTGAACTTTAACCTCTTTTCCTTTTCCCTCGAGAGTGACGCCACTCTGTGATCGACGAATGAGTTGTCCGACTTTTCGAAGATAAACGGGAGGCATTGACAGCCTTTCCTTTCATTTCGGAATGTTTCTGCTAATTTTATGGAATTGACAAACAATAAAATTCACTTCTGATTCTGCCAAAAATTTCCTCTGAACTGCTATTAACTTTTCCTTATCCCAAACTTAAACCCTTATTAATTATGGCGGTCGACACTGTCCGAGTCAAGGAGAGGAAACTCTCTCTCCTGCTGTTTTTAGGGTTTTTCCACCCCTTTTGTTTTTCCCAATCTAAAGTTTGCTTAGTATTTTCGTGTTTTCTTCTGATTTCTTTCTCTTCTCTGTCCTTTATTTTCTCTTTTATGCTCTTTATATTCACCTCCGTTATATTCAGCTGCTCTGTCTTCCTGTCTATTTCTCTTAAGTATTTTTGCTTCTTTGGATCTCTTCTAAACATCTTTTTTGTAGTTCTTTTCCTTCTGTTTCCTGTATTTTAGGGTTGTATTATTTAGTTATCAATACTTTTAACCCTTAGCGGTCATATGTCTGCTCTCAGCCACGACAGCAAGGAACTATACGAATATATACGAATCTTATACTGAATGCATCCCTATATGAATTTCTATTAAACCTTTTCATCAACTAATACAATTGGAGATAACAAAATTTCAACGTTCGCAAATACAAAGAATATTTTATAAATTGTATTTATCCGTAATTAGACATTCTCTGTTGTTAAAGTATGACTTAAATATTAGTGAATATTATGTATATGTATCCCTGCTCTTTCCAAAGAAATTAATTCCGACCAATAGATACCCATTCCCAAATTTTATACACCCGCAAAGGGTTAATTTGCTTTTTAATTAATGTTATATTTATAAATGTGATGACTGTTGTAGTAGAGCATTTTAATGAAAGTCGATATAAAACAAAAAATTTTACATTGTCGAAATACTTTATGTATTTGTTAAAGGAATGTTGAATTTTTTATAACATTTTCGAAAGTTCTTTTTGAAAAGGAGTGAAACCAATGTCGAGTGAGTTTTGTGTGGTAAATCTTGCATTTTCAATTTTGTGACTTTTGCAAATACATTTTATTATTTATTTTTAATTTCTGGATATTTATCTTTCAAAACTCCGACCCCCGAAAAGAAAGAAATGTGCTTTTATTGGCACAGTGTGAGACGATGCGGAATAATTTCAAGTATTCCGGAGGCTCTGAAATTGATTCGGAAATGGAATCGACCACCGACCGAAACTCACTCCAAAGTCAACATTCCTTTTTATTTCTGAACCGAAATTAATCTTATGCGGCATTAAAACTAAGGCTTTTGTTTTTTTTATTTCGGTAAAAACCTCCGTTGGCTCTTTCGAATTTCTCCTTTAAATCGGTCACTTTCCGATGAATCGTATCATTCAGTTACCGAAAAATGAGCGACTTTTTTAATGCGTTTTGAAAAAAATGAAACTGAGCTTTTGGAACAATAAAATTTAAAATTAAAACGTTGCCGGACGAAAAATATGAGTTTTGATGAGTAAAAGATAATAAAAAAGTCACTTTTTATAAATTGTGTTGCTCTCCCAAAGGAACAAAACAACCCTTTGCCAAGACTTTTTACCTTTTAATTCACTCCATTTTTGCCAAAGGCAAAACACGACCACCAACGCTCCATTATATATTATAATATTTATTATATATTTTATTATATGCTTTAAATATTATTTAATTTAATATTATTAAAATATAAATTTTATTTAATTTATATTTCCAATAAAGTTACATTTATCAAAAATAAAAAAAAGATAATTACACTCAACTCCTAAAAAATAATTTTAACTTTGAAAATGATAAAATTCATTGTCATTTCTCAGTTTAAAATTTATCTCCGATTCGCCATTTATCTAAAAATTAATGAATGCGAGTGAATATCAAATGCGGTTTAATAATCAAATGGTCAATAAAACCGGTGATTGTGTATTTTCGAAATGAGGGCAAATAGAATATAGCGCTATTCTAAAACTGCAAAACTTATTATAAATTTTCCGCAGTATTGTTTTCTAAAATATTTATAGCAGCCAACCTTGAAATTAAAACATTCCAACGGGTGCAAAAGTTCTATAAATCACAACAAAACCCTTCTCATTTTCGCATTTCCCATAGAATGGCGGTTTCCCTCAAAAATTATATAAACACGGCAAAACTCAACGGCAGTCAAGTGGGGACCTTCGACCACAAGAGGACACTTAAACTCTGCTGCAGTGGGCAGACGTTAAGGGCTGCAGCCCCTTTGTCAGTAGGGGAAGAAACAGAAAAAAGCGAACATCCACTCGAGAGCATCAGCGGAGTTTTATTATGCACGTGTCCCCCCAGGTGTGAAATTTTTATGCAAATGAAAGAAGAACGTAAAGTTTTGGCTCTTTCATAAAAGAGGAGAGAGAGGGAGGGAGGGGGAGAGGATTAGGGCAGGAAAGTAAAGATAAAAACTGTAAATGGGGTCCAAGTGAGGGGGGAGATTAACGGGGTGAAATTCAACATTTAAAGCTTCCAGAAACTCGAAAGCGATACCAAATCCCGGATTTGCGTTTCACATTATGTAAAAGTCCAAAATTAAATAAAATTCTTTTACGATATTTTCCTGCTGCAGAGGTTTTACCTCGTGGAGATCTAATTTTTTTCATTTTTTTTTTCTAATGCGGGTGTTCAGTCTGAGGAAGAAATTGAAAGTGTCCGACAGTTGAGGAATTATTGGTAACCAACGAATTAATCGTTAGTAGATATATTTGGTGAAAATAGTTCCGAGAAAACTGACAGAAGTGGTTGGAAAAGAGTTTAAAAGCACACTGCAAAAAGCAGAAGAAGAGAAACCAAAAGATACAGTATTTCCTTTGCGGAATTTTACATTATTATCTCTTTCCTTTGTGATTCATTGCCTCCGGTATAATTAAACCATAGAGGAATTTATTCTCTATGGTCTTATGAATGTCTGTCTTTTTTTAAACGGTTTTTTTTAGAAACGATATCGTTCAAACTCTGCTAATCGAAGTCAGCTGAAGTTGAGAATAAATATAAAATCAACGAAATAACATTCATACACGTGATGGTGACAAATGAAAACGTGTGAGTCAGTACAAACTGAGATTTTCTTTGGAAAGGCAATTTCCTTCGCGAATCAATCTTGAGATTTCCCAGTCAGAAGTGGGCGGTTTCTTTTTTTTTTTTTTAAATTTAGTGTCCGAACGTTTTCGTGAAAAGCCCTAATAAAGTGGAAGAATAGTGCTATTAGTCGTTAGTTAAATCTTCTGTTCTCTTCGGAACTTTCACAATGGCCAATGGCGCGTAAACCTCATGCTTCACTTTCCCCTTTATTCTGCCAAAGTTATTACTTTTATCAATTAAATTTTCCTTTTTCATTCGGTTTTGCACTGCCTTTTTCAAAATGGAAACTCTTTCATTCCAAACACGGTTTTTCTCCACTTACCCAAAGAAACACGAAAAGGAGTTTCCGACTTTGGGCGTTTGTTTTTAAAATCGACAGCTTTATTCGCCTTATAAAACCTAATCGAACCGACTAAATGACATTTTGCAATGTGCTAAAGCTTTACAGACCCTTTTCAATGGCAGAGATTTCAATTTTGTAGAACATATTGAGTTGCGACTGCTTCAAAAGAACGCAAAAAAAATTGGAAAATTAATTTTTACGGCTCCGCAACCTTTTATATAATAATATATTGAGCCTCCATTTCGCCCGCAGTCATTGGAGGTGTTCTCTTACCAATACAAATAAGCAATAATTACAATATGATTTTAATAAAGTATGGTTGAGGCGGAGCAACTTTGCTCTCAGATAAATGCCAGAGTAATTAATTATAATAATATGAAACGAATAAGAACAAACTATACAAAACAAAACAATACAAAATAAAATTAGGCATTATACAAAAATAAAATCGTGTAAAAATAAATAATAAAATAAAATTGGGTGTTATGCATGGATAAAAACGTATTAAAATAAAATTTAAAAAAAAGTAAATAAATTAGTTGACATTTATTAGTTGACCTTATATTTTTCATTCGGAAAAGAGTTTTTATCTCCTTAACTCACTTTTAACTTAAATTCAAAGAACTCCGTACTTTTCTTGAATTTTATATTAATGGAAGAAAAAAAACGGAAATTCAAACACGTTCATAAACTTTATAAAAAACCCCCCCGGAATGTCGAAGATGTTGCAATTTAAGTTGGTTTAGAAATACAACAGCATTCGGACATATTTTACCCCTTTTGATCAGTTCCTTGAGTTTTTGAGGTCAGACATTTTCCCTCTGAGGGTTTAAAATTAATTTCGCAGTTAACCGAAAAAACTGTTTTTTGACGACAGAAAAAACTTATCACTGTTGGTGACAACTTCGCCGATAACGCGAAGGGAAGTTCTTTTTGGGAGTTTTTCATTTTTCAGAAAAAAGTAATTATTGTAATGCTTTGTGAAAGAGTTGAAAAGGTGACAAAATTCAAAATTTTTCTTTTTCGTTTTGAGGCGAGAAAAGAGAAAAAAAGGGAAACGTTGCGAGTGCCGTAAATAGGTGAAATTCAACGCGGGATTTTTATTAAAAAGATTTTCAGAAAGCCAACCGGAGGAGTTTCTCGGCTCACCCGCATTAAAACTTTTGGGGAAGAGTTTGAGTCAAAGTTAAGAACAAACTCTTGTAATATAAGAGCCACTTATCACTCAGCACTATTAAAACTATGCTCATCCCAACACTGAGCACAACAGCGTTGGAAGAAGTGCACCACCCGCGACATTCTTTTTCTTCTCCTTCTCAAGTCTTCGCACATTTTCCCATTTGTATTCAAATTAAACGATTTCCCGACATGTCGATTTCCAAACATGTCCCGACTGTTAAAAGACATTTACTTTCGATTGTGCATTCGATTTCGCGAATATTATTTTCTTGGATTAGTTCCAGATGAAGCGAATCTGAATAAAACTATACCATTGCATCCGAACAGTTCTTAACTGAAAGGATATACCGAATTACTGCCAGAAATTCAGAAAAGAATGGTGAGAGACGGAGTGTCAATTCAATATCTAATTACTCGAAAAGAAAAAAAAAAGTGAGAGAGAGAGAGAGAGAGAGAGAGAGTGTTGGCAACTTCAAAATATTTATTGAAGTCAACTTAATGAGATTTTTTCTTTCCGTGAATGAAAGGAGAACCTTTTATAAGAAAATAGAGAAGGAAGGAAAATTTTCCAATGCGTTCTCAGATTTATTTTCCATTTTTGATTTTTATCGATGAGAAAGACGTACCCCAAATTGGTTTTTAATCATTTTTTCTCTTCAAATGCAATGATGCGGTTTGGAATTCGACTCTGAAAGCACCGCGATTTTAAATTACTCCTTTTTAGTCGGGAGATTTTAAGAAATCACCTCGCTCCTACGTGATATTATGCCTTTTAAGACTTATTATTCTTTTCGCATTTGCATAAATTCAGCCTTTGAATTTTCATTGTTCTCCAGTGTTTGTCCATTGTTTGGCAACCTTAAAGCCTATGGTTATGGCGCCTATATTTAACTTACGAGCACAGTACGGGCTATACCAGCGCTTTCTGCCGGGGAAAACCCATACTGGGATTGCAGGTTCGAAACCAAAATTTCTCCGAACATGCTTAGCTTATGGAACTTTTAAACCTCCGCCAACAGCGCCATCAGTTGGACAGTACTCAAACTACGAGCGATCACTTAAAGATGGTTTCTTTTGTGGAAATTCTTTTTAATTGAAACCTTTAAGGCGTTCCTCACCTGAAAATCCCGATAATTAGGAAAGAGAAAAAATACGGAACTGAAGAAATCTCATAAAATTTTAGATGATATTCGTATTAATGATTGAGAGGAATACGCTGAGCCGTTAAACAAAATTAAATTTTCCGAAACCGATAATTAGGATTGGCTGTCTTTCAACCTTCTGCCAATTAAAAATGAAATGAGCGCTGAAAATATAAAACGTTTCTTTGAGTTTGAAGGACCAAATTATTGAAAAAATGAAAAATTCAACGGCTACGCAATCAAATCGAACGACGGAAAGTGACGAGGAGAAAAATTAAAATGAAAACTGGAGTGAATGGAAATTACTCTGATGAGAAAAGGAGAAGAAAAAAAACATTAGAGAAATCAATAAATGGCTTCACATCGGCTGGTGCCTTATGCTGAATTCATTACATTCAAAAAATGAAACTGCAGGAAAAGCTCTCAACTAGATAAATGTCCCTGATAAAATTATAACTCTCGACACAGAGTAAAAAATTTCACAATTTCATAAAAAGCTGAAAAATGTCAGCGAGAGGGAAACACGTTGAAATATTCCAAAAATTATTTCACCGTACAAATTGACCGAACGGTTCTTCTGTACATTTTAATGTCTAATGTAATTTAGTTCTCAGCCATTTTGAAATCGCCCTTTTCCTGCATCGGCTGAGGGTTGTTTTTAATACGACGAAAACAACCCCCAACTGCGGCATAAAACCAAACTCTCAAATAAGGGCGGATTATTTGCATAATGGAGTAAAATGATACGAGAACGAAGGCGTTAACAAACCATAACTGAAACGTATCGTTATCACTTTTCCATAAATACAAATATTTTATACAATATTTGTTTAAAAAATTCAATTTCCAATTATAATGGCGGTCGCATTATTGAAAAAACAAAGCTTTAATTAATTGTCGAATTAATATTTAAAATCAGGTTTCTCCTGCCTCTCTCTTTATCCAGGCATTCTTCTGCCTCCCCCAACCTTCCCTTGTTTGAATAATCAATTGTGAAAGTGAAAATTATATTCGGAATTTCCAACGAGTCGTTCCCTTAAGTTGACTTTACTAATTTCCCTTAACTATTAAATTTCGTTGGGGTTTATCCTAAGGGGAGGTTACTAATTTTCCAAACAGAATGAACCCCCGAATTGCTCTTATTTGTTTCTTTTCTTCGCGGAACGGTCGACCAATCGGATTAAGGGTTTACACTGTTTCCGTCTTTACCCTCCGGTGATCGTTAAGAAAGGGCGGATTCGCTTAATCACCGCAGAATTAATCCGACCCGAATAAGTAAGCTAACACCTGAGCAAGATGGCAGAATTTAAGAAGGAATTCCGGACTGGAAATTGTTTAATCTGATATAAGGATTGTTTACTTTTTGTCAAGTCTTCTGCTGCGGAAATTTGCACCACGGAAGAATGCTCGAGGCCTTTGCTGATTGCTGACTTAACCACATTTTAAATTAGGTCTTCTCTTTATCCCATTCCCACCTTTTATTAACCCTTTGCACTCGAGGCCTTTTTCAGCAACTCGACACGATTTCGGCCAAATTTCGGTCAACACTTTACAAGTGGTTGAAAAACATTTATAAGCAAACAAACGTAGATGAAATACTACATGAAAATACAGAAGGAAAAGAAGAGAAGAGCTCCAAAGAAACAAAAATAGTAATAATGTAACAATAAGAGCAGCTGCATATAAAGGAGGTGAATATAAAGAGCATAAAAGAGAAAATAAAGGAAAGAGAAGAAAAAGATAATCAGAAGATTTGGAAGAAGTAAAAAAATGGAGAAGAATACACGAAAATACTAACAACAGAGAAAAGAAAGATAATTGTAAATTTTGATTTCTGTAATTTGATAAATCTGTAGATAAGTCAAATATGTATATTATTATTATTGCATATTGTAAATAAAAAGATCGGGTTACAAAAGACCATAGAGTCGTAACGGCGTAGTAAGATTTAAAGTTTTAGAACAATTGGTCGAATATTCCCTCAAGAATTGTTACCGACTGCTGACAACAATCCAATCGAAACAATTTTTTCATCCAAATAATATCCATAGTAATATTCCCGCTCGCAAATTTAAGAATATACTCACCTTTTTTTAAGAAGAAAACTGATGGAAAATTTCAGCAGATAAATCAAAGCTGACTCACATCATCCATAACTGCTTCAGTGTTCAACTTGTTCAGACTCTGCCGTCTCGTCAGGAATACACACTAACCGCTCTTCTGAGTCAGCTATTGCTGCCACCCTCCACGAAATCCATCCCCACGTATTTCACTCTGTTTCTCAACAAACTTTCCATTTCCGTTGGGTTCACTCCCGTCCCGACACTTTAGAATATAAAAACTCATTCTAAAAACCACTGAACTGACGCTCCTCTTCGGGAGGATGCTTACTCATTTTCGCGGCATTGAAAAAATCACGAAGTCGGTCTTTTCAACGCGAGAATAACAACCGCGGGCGAGAACAGTCACAGCTGAACGGAAAGTCAGCAACTGAGGTGGTCGGTTGAGTAAAAGGCTTCGTCACTGCCTTCTCGATTTGCTTTGCGCGTTCGTTGCGGGTCGAACGTTTTTCAAAAGGAAATCTTACATTGAGAGAATAATAATTATTGTTCCGAGTCTTTTTGTTTCTGGCTCTTCCTTCTACTTTTATTTATTTACGGAAGATAGAGCTTTTCTTTCCCTCTTTTTAGTATTTCCGACAAAATCCCCAAAATCCGGCAGTTACGGTTTTCACACTAACGTTTAATCGAGTTAAATTTTGTTTCGAATTAAATTTCTACAAACTGTTTCAGTGAAACCATTCTGTTGTTAAAAGCAGTAGAAATTATTTATACTTTATTTTTAAAATTTATTTTGTTGTCTCCATTGTTCCTTCTCCGCCTTCCTCTCTCACGCACAGAGAATTTCTTTTGTTATTAATGGAAGAAAAAATTATTTTAAGAGGTTTTTGTTGTTCTGTCTCGAATTTAATTCTTTGTTACAGTCTAAGCAGGTGGCTGCAGTTTCTTCTTTTGTGTTTCTAAAGTTGAGATTCGTTATCTCTTCGCGCATTTGTTCTGCTAAAAAAAAAATAAGCAGTTTACTTCCTTTCTAAACATCACAATGCTCTGAATTTTTTAATCTCTTTCGCGAGTTTATTTATAGGTCAAATTATTCAGTCTTCGTTTACGCCCCTTTTCAGGGAGAGGACTAATTGATTCTGCTTTTTGGCGCCAAATCGTTTAATTCTCTGAATATAAATTTTTGGTCGGTCATTATTTATTTTTTTTTAAAGATTTTAAGGAGTATAAATCCACGCCTGCGGTCATTGTATTCAAAGAATAAAAATAGCGAAACAATGAATAGAATAAGCAAAAAATTTTGGGAAACTTACAAATTTGATAACGACTTTTTCACAAACCTACAGGAATATTCTCCATAATATGTAATCTGATGATGTAATGCCGAATGTCACGAGCTGTGGAGTCGACATTTACATCTTGGCATCATGTTTTCGCTTAATAAGCAGTTTTGTCTCCCTCATTTGACCTTGTCGTGCACTTCAGATTGACAAGTTGGACGCTTTAAAACGCTGTTCCGTCAAAATTGTGTCATTAACCGAATTAGCTCGTTCACACTGAAATTTGCACGCGACTGCTTCGAAATAATGTGGAAATTAAAAAATAAATCCACACGAGCTCCTATCATTGTAATAGCATTGAATAATTTCTCTCGATTTTCATACTTTTCCTTTCATTTTGTTTGTATTTTAAAAATAACTTTGTGCTGAAGGGCACCCACCGCTATGTCTAAAAAAAAATCTAATGGCTGAATTGGCTTTCTTTGGCTAAGAAGACAATAGGACTAACAATTTAAAAACCTATTGATGCATTTTTTAGAATCGGTTTGAATAACTCAGAGGTGTCGATTTATTTATATTGTCACATTGTAACTTTTAGTTTCCACTAATCAGACATTACTGGAATTGTAATTACTGTAAATTAAGTGTGCGACAATTTCTCAAAAGTCAGGAATTGAACGAAATGAATGAAGTAAAATTGAATTGAAATAGGGGATTGAATGAAAAATAAATCAAGAATCTGATCAAGAGATGAACGAGGCTAGAAAATCGTTTTTAAAACTAAAAAAAGTAGAATTTAAATAAGTGCAGAGAAAATTGTCGCAAACTCACTGATATCGATTTCACAGTTTAACGATAACTGTGATTGGGCCACGTCTGTCTTCTGAAATTGTGTACCTTTTCTTACCGGTAGAAAAACTTTTCTTTAGATGGTGAACAGATCAGAAACTTAAAATGAAATGGTTCGGGTCGTTAGTAATGACGTTTATTATTTTCGCCGCAGATAAAGTGTTTTCTGATTTAGACCCAATCAAATCCGAAGGAAACAATGTCAAATTACCTCCTTGTCAAGCATGTAAAGCGTTAGTGTCGTCCTTTCAACATGGGTTGGATAAAACTTCAAGAGGTAAATTTGAAGGCGGAGACGCCGCCTGGGAAGAGGAGAAAATGGGATCTTATGCTACCAGTACCGTGCGCCTGATCGAAATTCAGGAAAATTTATGTAGTGACATAGAAAAGGGGAAATACCAATGTCAACTTCTCGCTGAGGAAAACGAACCCTTATTGGAGGAGTGGTGGAAAGATCAGCTAAATTTGGGCGATCTCCATAAATGGTTGTGCATAGAAAAGCTTCAAGTCTGCTGCCCGGATTTACATTATGGGAAAAACTGCACTCCCTGTAATGGATATCCCGACAGAGTTTGTAATAACAACGGCAAGTGCAAAGGCTCTGGCACTAGAAAGGGCAATGGCCAGTGCAGATGCAATGAAGGATTTGAAGGCACTTTCTGTGATAAATGTTCAGAGTCTTACTATATTTCATACAAGGACGACAACAAAATGCTGTGCTCTCCTTGTCACCATTCATGCCAAAATTCCTGCACACAGGCTGGGCCTAAAGGCTGCTTGGCATGCAAAAATGGTTGGTACTTGAACACAGAGCATGGTTGCCTGGATGTGAATGAATGTCTCACCAAATCAGATGCCTGCAACAGCCATCAGTTTTGTGTTAACAACGATGGTTCCTACACTTGCATAGAGTGTCATAAAGCCTGCAAGACATGTTATGGGGATGGTCCAGACATGTGTGAGCAATGTGCAGATGGTTATAAACTGAAAGACAAAGTGTGTACAGATGAAACAGTTTTGGCAAGAGAAAGTCATGTCAGTTTTGCAAGATATGTAACTTATTTTGGTTTATGTGTAGCAACTTGTATAATATTTCAAAAAAATACATTAATAGCTAGCATAATAGGTTTGTCAATAGCTGTATATATTTCAGTGTCTGAATATATGTTGGCAAGTGAAAAATCTGGTGGGGGCTCAGATTTTGGTATTAAAAATATATTTAAAACAGTGTGACAGTCTGATCACTCTTTTGCATTCTTACCTCTCAACTGTTTCTTTTAATGTTATTTAATTCTTCAAAGTATCTCTGAAAATGAATTCTGAAGACAGCAAAACATACAACAAATTAAATAATTTTAATTGAAAGGTATATAAAAATCACCAAAGAAATCATTAACAATTTAAAAATAAAATGCCACTAATTTTAAGTTGCCTTAAGGCATTTCAAAATTACTTTTCAATGTGTAAGGCTGTGAAAACTAATCAGAGAATTTCTTACAAAGCCATAAGGACAATGAATGGCATTTTTACATATGGATGCACTCATGTTAAATATAAGTATATAAAAAACCAGTATTTCAATGTTGTTCTTATTTTTATCCTTTACTGTGAGTCCGTGAAAAATTTTAAAAGCAACAAAAATATATTGAATGGCATAAATTCATCAGATCTGACAAAGGTTTCATTTTGTTTTCAGATAATATAATTCAAAAGAGGAAATTATTTTATTTCTTAAGAATACTGAGAAGACTGCCTAAAATTACAGCTGCTAACTCAAATAAAACTTTTCTTCATTCCAAAGCATATAATGATTTAAATTCAACTCTTTGTTGCCAGTTACCAAGTGAAATTTTGAAACCTTGTCATTACTTGGTTCTGTGCTTGCAAATCCAACTGAACTTTCTTCCTCATGTAGAATATCGGGCAGTCTCGGCTGAAAAAACAACAATAATTAGGACTCAACATGACTGAGAACACATGTGGATAATTCACCTTGTGCAAATGACTTCTTCATGTAAACTCCCCTGACATCTCTGACATTCAGACCACAAACGGCCGAACTGATGTTCCAAATCTCTGTATTTGTTCAACTGAGTCAGGTACAATTCCGTCGCGTTCACTCTGCAATGGGTACACAGTGGGTTCTTTTCCTCTTCTAAAGGCAACACTGATTTACAACCCAGGCAAGTTTCTTTTTTCTTTGTAAAAGCAGCCAAAGCACCAACTCTTGAAGTGACCATTGTTTTCGTTCGCGTATGATCTCCCTCTGAAACGGGAATTTTTTTAGCAAAAGAACGGCTGCCAAACGTAACAATTATGTAAACTCACGCAGCAAAATTGGAACAACGTTGTCACCGAGAATGGGTTCAAATATCCTAACCAAAGGCTTAGACAGCTGATTCTGTAAGTAGTAATTGTAATCAATGGGAATGCTATTCTCTAAAACGTAAATTGGGTCTTCTGCTCTCGTGCAGGCCGGCGCTCCGTTGGGTCCACAGCAAATGACATAAGGCACTCTGTCTCCTAATTTAGGTGCATTTCCAGGATCTCTTTTTTTGATTTTTTTAACCAACTCAACATGAGCCTGCTTTGCTGCATAATCATTTTTGGTTAACTCTTTGGTGATCACTAACTGGGAAATGTCTACTTTATTACAAAGCAAATCGGATATTATTTTCTTTGCATAGTTTACTGCTTCTTGTGGATTCCTGAAATTAAAAATCAGTAATTAAAACCAAACCATAGCAGTCATTATTAGATAAGCAAAGAGTCTTTACCTGTTTATTAAAATTTTTTGAAGGCAGTTATTAATCATATTGGCGACAAGTGGAGAATTATCTCTCCTAACGGTTTCCAAACCTTTGCAGTCCATTTTGTCGTAAGTGTCAGGTCGAGTGAAATACAGTCCAGCGTACCTCTTTTTGCTTATCAATAGATACGGAAAATACACTTTTTCAAATTCTAATTTTATAGGATTAATAAATTTCGATGAAACATAAACTGCTGCCTCTCTGCCCAGATCCATGCACTCTGCAAGTTCTTTATTTCCAAACTTGATCATGACTGAATCCGTGTCACCGTAGATTACTTCAGAATCATATTTGTATCCATTCGCAATGCAATACCTCTCTTCAACTGCATCTTTCGTTTGTTCTATCATCGTCCGACCGTAAGCGGTGACACTCTTGAAAAAGCAAATACCAAACCAAAATTAATAATAATAATATATTCCTACCCTGTTACACCCATAGGTATTAGGGTTTTTTTTACAAATTTAAATTGAGCACAATAAGAATTTCAGAAGATTCGCATAAAACTTTACAAAATTAATTTCAGGTACAAATTTACAAACTAAAATAAATAAATACAATAAAATTATCAGTCCAGTTTAGGGGGGTAGAGAAACCTACCAACTGTATATAAAAATAAAATAAATTAATATGCAGTGATTATATAAAAAAATAAACAATAAGCATAAAGTCAATAAATAAACAAAGAATATACAGAGAATAAATTAACAATAAGTATATAGTAAATAAATAAGCAACAAATACATAATAAATAAATAAACACAAGTATATAATAAATAAATAAATAACATTTCTTCCTTTCTTTTCTTTTTGTAATATTCTAAAACAAAAATTATGGGATAAAATAAATGAATACAAAAAAGTAACTGAATAAATAGATAAAAAAAACTTTACAAATAAATACATAGAGTAAAATAAAATAAAACTTGGAGCAATTCCTTCATTTTAATTTTGAAAAAATGAATGCGCTTACCGCCGATATCTCCAGGCAGGGAAGTTTCCCCACCTGAGCGCCAGTAAACCCATACACAGAATTAGCACTTATTTTGAGAGCCAACTGCCGCCCGTCCAATACTTTCTTCTTCAAAGGATCCGTTTCTTCCTTTAGATCCGCTTTCGCCTTTTTTCTCGCCGCCAGTAAATTCTCCAAAATCTCAGGCAACAAACCTTTCCGGATGGATTTCTTAACAAAAAAATGACCCGCCGGAGTTTTTGAGTATTTATCCGGACTTAAACTGGAAAATAAAACAAAACCCTTTCTTAAAATCCGGTATCAAAGTTTCCCCCCTCGATTATATTATCATTGGTAATTTTACTTTAATTTTTCCTTAACACCAGGCTGGAGTAATGTGGTGTAACACAAATTATGTGCCATCATTATGCTCGGATACAGAGAACTGAAATCTAAAGTTGTTATGGGATCCGCATAGTATCCTTTCTTGGGTTCAATAACTGTGGCACCTTCGAATTGGTCTTCTGCAGCCGCACCATGATAGACTGGCATCAGATAACCCCTCTCTTTGGTCTGCAATCAAGATCCAGATATAAACAAGTCAACACATGATGTTTTCTCCGAAATTTCACTCACTTTTCTCAGGAGTTGTGAAACAACTTTAATCTGCTGTCCCCTGGTAAGCAAACTCGACAGAGGGACACCAGTCACTCTCGCCATTTCCATGTAATTAATGAAACACATGAGTTTATCGATAAGTCTGAGAGGTAAATAAGCGTCTTTCAAGCAATAAACGGCGAGTCTTCTTCTCGTTTGAGCATTTCCGTTTTGTAAGTCGGTTATTTTACTGTGATGGACGTCTTCTTTTTGCTCTTGAAGAAAATGGTAACTGACTGCATTGAGAGTGTACGAACGGAGTTTGTATTCCCGCACCAGAACCAAAAGCAGATCAAAGGGCACTCTTCCTTCAAAATTTATATTTTTCATTTCTCTTTTTCCCATTTGCTTACTCTGAAGTACAGTTTCTTTAATAACGGATCTAAAATTGTGATTATTTATGGATAAATACATCGGATTAAGATCAGATAATTCAGTATTTTTATGTTAAAACTCACTTAACGTCTTTTATTCTTCCAAGAAAACAAAAATCATCCACTTTGAGGTGCTTCGATCGGTTAATTAAATATGGAAAATCGAAGTTCATGATATTGTAGCCAGTGAATATATCAGGATCCACTTCTCGAATAAAGTCTGCCCATTTCTGAGAAATTTGAAAATTTTTAGCTCAATTATTATTAAAATAAAATCCATTTTATTTACCTTTAGAAGCTCATTTTCCTTCTCAAAGCAAAGAACCTGAGATCCAACTATTGGAGCACATGATTTTAATGTGAATATATTCCTTATAAATGGCTCATGCTGGCCTTGTTTAACAACCATGTTGGCAATTTGAATCACTGGATCTGTATTGGGTTCTGGAAACACCCCTTTGCGACTGGCACATTCAATGTCAAAGCTTAAAATTCTGAAATTGAATTTGATCAAAGGTAAACTGTAAATATATTTAATGAAAAATGTTTTGCATAGGAATCATACCTGAATGGAGCTACTTTACTCCATTCGCCTTCAGGTGCATGCGATATAAATTGATTCCAAGCTACATCAACTTCTATCTGACATCTTGAAGTCATGGGAGGGTCACCATTTTTCTTCCTTAATGTCCACTTTTTGGGTGGTAGCTCTATCCAGGAACAACCAACCACTTCAGTGTCTACCATGAATCTGGAAAAACCCCAAATTGTCATTAAATTTACATTTTTAATCCCTTTTTGATATTTATTACCTAATGTCGAAATCAACATTGGATTCAAAACACTGATAATAATGAGGATCTAATACAGGATAAACTCTCTCCTTATCCAGCAGCCTTTTACATGCACTCAGAAGACGAGGAAGAGTCACAGTTATTTTCAAAAACATTGAATTGCTCTCTCCTTGATAACCATACATATTTTGGCTCATAATTATTTCAACATCAACAACAGCTTCTTTTATATTTTCTCTGTTTGATCTCAAGTCTGCCATTACTACCCTATTCAAAGCTTCCTGAAATTGAGAAAAATATCAGTAAATTTCAAACACTAAGAATGATACACAGTCCAGTATAAAAAGCAACCTTGAATGGTTTGCAGTGTTTCTCACTAAAATTAGAAGGTGCCAAGACATAAAAGTAAGGAGAAAATCCATGAACATGACAGCATACTGAATTTCCTTCCATTGTAACTCCATACATTCTCATTATTGGAACTGGTGCCTTTTGATATCCTGGCATACCAGGTAAAGGTGAACCTAAAATTTATACAGTAAGTAAATTTTTAAATAAGAGAAAGCTAGCCTAATCAAATTATGTTTAACAAACCATTATAATGATCAATCTCAATCTGCTGAAAAATTAAAGCATCTTTTTCAGGATCAAATGCAGGTGGAGAAGGTCTAGCCCATCTTAAGCATGTTTGCTGTGTATCTGGTCCCTGACCAATTTCAACAAAATCTGATCCAAACATGTCTGCATCAATTTGTTCCATCAATGCCAGTTCCATTTCAAATGATCCTGGCCCTTCATCTTCTTCCTCTTTAGACCTACAAAAATACAAAGTTTAAATATTATGATATTGAGTTTCAAATAACTTTAGAGAGAAAAATTTTAGTATAAATTCAAAAGTTATTTGCTAGTTTTTTGTCATGGAATGTGGAAGAACAGTTACATGGGAAAATGTAGAGCTAATTTACTCCACCTTGAATGACAGTGTAAAGAATTTTTAAGGAAAATGATTGTGAAGGGAGAATGCAACATTTATATATGTGATATATATATGAGAGTTGGTCCGCTGTGCATAAAATTACTTTCTCAATTTCATTAAAATTATAACTAAATTTAAAAATTCAGCCTCATAAGATTTAAAAATAAAAAATGAATAAAGCTGCATTATTAGATACATACTTTGACCGCTTTAAAAAGCCGTCTCGGCCACTTGAAAAATTCTTTCTTTTTTGACTCATGTTTCAGTCTTTCAATTAGAAATTAATTAAAAATATGTACGAAATTACAGACACTTCCCACCATCAAACCTGGTCTAAATTTTACGCGCCACATGTCGTGGCAGCAGAATTACGTCGGTCAAACTCAATGACTACGGGTTTTAGGAGTTTTATTGCCGTAATTTGAGTTTAAATATAGAAGGTATGGAGGATAGTCAAGTGAGAATTGATGGAAGATTAATTGACATCGCGGATAATGCTTGGAGAGAAGAAAAGTTGCCGAATGATCTTATCGAAGTGCCACCGAGCGAATTGCCGGATCCAGAAGCCGACAATGGAGATTCTCATATGACTGTTAAAGAGCAAGAGCAGAAGTGGATGGACTTGGCTTTGGGAGTTTTCAGTGGACAGAATTAAATTTTATTTCAATTAAAAATTTAAAGATAGAAACAATGGAATTTCCTGATCTTGGTGAAAAATGTTCATGGCCTTTATGTAAAACTCTCGATTTCTTGCCACTCACCTGCAGTTATTGCAAACTTATATTTTGCAAAGATCATTTCAATCAAATCACTCACGAGTGCGCATCATTCAGGAGAGATGTCGAGGATCATGCTGATATCAAATCATATGTTTGCACCAGTCAAGGGTGTACATCTTCCAATCCAGTCGAAATGCCCTGCCCTAAGTGCCAAAAGCATTTCTGTCTCGCTCATCGATATCACGATTGTTTCGATATTGTTGAAGACATTGAGGCGAAAAAACAAGCTTGGAATAAACCAAAAGAACAGTTTGAAAAGTCTATCAAGAATGTGGATGAAGCTGTGAGTATTAAAGATTACTTTGATATGAAATAAAATTTTTGAAACCACTGATTGTTTAATGTGTAAATGCTTATTATAGATAATAAAACATTCTGTTTACAGATTAATGATAAAATAAAAAAAGCAATGCAGAATCCAAAAAAGCAAGAAACAGCTTTAAAAATACAGTTAATGAGAATAAAAGGAAAAGCAGAGGGATGTGCCAATGTGCCTTCAGCAGATAGAATCTTTTTTCTAATAATTTTACCAAAAGGCTCAGGAAAACCGCCAAAGGCAGTATTTGTAAATAAGGATTGGAGTGTTGGAAAGGTAATTGATTCTGTCTCCACCATTTGTAAAATAAATAATAACAATAACACTTTGAATGCACCCAAATTAAGACTATTTAAATTAAACAATGGACATCAAATCTCTACAGAGACAAGTGTAAAAATGACAGATCTGATTGATAAAAGTGAAATAACAAATGGTGAAACTTTAATTTTGGAATATATTAATCCAGAGGAGGATTTAAGTGAATATAAATTAAATAATTTTACTCAATATAATGATTTTCTTTGAAGAATGTATTGAAAATTTTCATTAATGACATATATATAATTCATTAATGATACATAAAAAAGTTTAATATGAATTCAGTGTAACTCCGATTTAAATTAAAGACTAAATTCTGATATTGTTTTCTCACTGTTGGTTTTTCTTGTAATTTATTTAATTGGTTTACACACTTTTACAAAGTCTGTTATTGTTGGGCTCATTATGTGGTGGTGTTAATGCTAAAAACTTTCCCATCACCTCTATCAACCACCATTATTTGGGAACTCTCTTCTTTCTCAAATAAGAGAACAAAATTACCTTAATAGGGTTCACTAAATGCAAAATCATAAATTTCATGATGTAGAACATGTAATTGATTGAAAATTCACCAAAAAGAAGCACAAGTTTCAGTTTCTTGGTGTTAATCTCCATTTCAATTGAACATTTGGTCTAAGAATCACATCCGGCATTGGTTTTACTGATTCCCTGGGATTTAAAGTTTTCACTTTGTATTTTCTTAAAATATAAGATGCGAGAACGAGCATTTGCAGCATTGCATATTTTTGCCCTGAAATAGAATCTGATTTAGTGATCATCGGTTAATACATTGGATAGAAAAACCTCTTCTGTGCTGACCTAAACAATTCCTGGATCCGGCGCTGAATGGGATGTAAGCAAATGGATTCCTTTTATTTACTTCATCGGGTAAAAATCGATCCGGATCGAATTCTTCCGGATTTGGAAATATTTCAGGATTTCTATGAATGTGATACAATACCAAAACTATGTCGGTTTTGGCGGGAACCACATAGTGTTCTGAAAAAAAGGTGGAAAGTGATTATCGAACATCTTATTGGGGTGTAAGGAAACTGTACCCACTTAGTTGAATATCCACGTCGAATTTTCGAGAGATTACCGGAGCACTCGGATAAAGCCTTAAAGTCTCCTGAAGAACTCTTTTCAGGTATTCCATCTTCATCAGGTCTTGGTGAGTGGGTTCCCTGTCGGAGCCTTCAAATATCCTCTGGAGCTCCTCGTATACTTTGTTCTGAACCTCCTCGTGATAACCCAACTCGAAAAAGCACCAAGACAGCGCCGTCGAAGTGGTGTCGTGACCCTTGGGAATTCAATCAAACTTCAGATGAAGAGGGAAAGGGTTAACGAAAGCAAAGATGGGAAACTCACGGCCATCAAAATGGTGTCGACTTCTTCCCGCAAGTCAGTGTCGGAGAAATAAAAAGTTTTTTGTTTTTCTATAAGCAAATCCAAGAAGGGTATTTTTTTCCTTCCATTTTCATCGTCTTGTGCGTAATCCAAGTCGGTCGTCGAGTGCCGTTGTTTGCGTTCTTGAATTAACTGGGGAAAAGACAAATCAAGGTTTTGAGAAAGGCGCTGAAGGTTCTCCGCTCGAAACAATCAAAAGGGAAATGATATCTAACAGGAAAGTAAAAACAAATTAGCGTTACACAACAATTCCGCGCCTAATTTCTGGAGTGGAGAGTATTGAACGTTAACTGAAAAGATACTTGACCCGAACAATGGGTCCTTGAAAACTGAACCAAAGACCCGGTTTTTAGGGTATTTAATATTTACTTTAGACGTGACACCGTGAAGGGTCTTGAGGAGATTCGAATTCTCCCTTCCGAGAGGACTCAACATGAACATGTGATTCGTGTAGAGAAATGGAGAGAACAATCTTTCCACCACTATCTGCCCCATTCGGAAAATTGCACGCACGTATTCGTTCTCCGATTTTGTAATCTGTGAGTTCATACACTTCCCCATTGATGTCTCTGCAAAGAAAGCAAACAGTTCAGCAATTGTCAGACTGATGAGACCACCAAAGAACCAACCGCAAATGCTGTCGAGGGCGCAATACGTGATGAAGTTGTTCAAATCGCAGTTGTCTTTATTCCCATGCTGATGCAAAAGTCTCATCATTATTTTTGAGTTCTTAACGAAAATGTGAATGTATTCCCGAAGGATTGAAAAATGGAACGTCGGAGTTATGATCTTTCTCATCATTCTCCATTTGTCTCCTTTGCTCGTGAGCAATCCGGTTCCCAACCACGGTTTCAGATGTTCGTACATTAAACCTTTCTCGTGATTGAATTTACTCGATAATATTGTCTGGAATGATTGAAAATTATACAAAACTCCCAAAAGGTTAGTGATAATGAAATAAGCGAATCAAACCTGAACGTCATCGACGTCGGAAACGAGGACAACAGCAACACCGCTGTACCAATATCTCAAAGTGGGGCCCCACGTTTTGAACTCTTCCTTCATATGGGGAAGCATCTCTGAAAGTCAAAATCCACTTTCAATTGTTCTTTCGGTATGTGCAAAACTTAAAAACTACCTTCGGATTTGAGCTGATGGAATCTGAGAATGTGTCCGAAGTAGAAAACTCCTTTCGGCCCTGGAATTTTCTCTATCCTCTTCACATACTTCGGTAAATTGTATTTATGGTAAAAAATAAAATGAAAAACTGCCACGAAAACAAACAGATATACGATGAGAATCTGAAACATGTTGAGCTTTTGTGGATTCTCTCCTGGAGAAATTATTTATCTGGATCCACACCCGGCAATGTTTCGATTAAAACTAAATCCCAATGTGAGAAATGCAAATTTCTCCACCTGGAATCGATAGTTGAAAGCCCCACTATTACGAGCATTGTTTGGGTGCTGTTACATCAAGGTTTTAGTTTTAAGAGGTGGCCATGCGGTTCTTGAGAAGGGATGCAGAAGTAGTGCTATAGGACTGAGCTTGGGTAACGACACCACAAAAAAATGCCTGCAAAGGGGTGGTTTTGGACAGTCAGAAGAGTCGGAAAAACAATCTCGGAGGGGCGGAAATGATTGGACTTCCGGTTTAACGGCTAAAACGATGTCTTCCTTGGAAAGGAAATTTGTGAGAAACATTTTTGGAGTAAACAGGAGTTTTAACCGAACACAAATTCAAAGGAAACTTAACGGAAAATTTAACCCTTTTTTTAGGGTTTTTCCACCTTGTTGTTCCCAATCTAAGTATCTTTCTTCTCTTTGATGTTAGTATTTTGGTGTATTCTTCTCCATTTTTGCTTCTTCCTCTTCTCTGTCCTTTATTTTCTCTTTTATGCTCTTTATATTCACTTCTATATCTTCCTTTCTATTACTCTTTGTTTCTTTCGAGCTCTTCTAAACATCTTTTTTGCAGTTCCTTTCCTTCAGTTTCCTGTATTTTCATGTAGTATTTCATCTAAATTCATCCGGATGCATCTTGGATATTGTTTCACAAAATATCACACCATAACCAATTACAGGTTGTAATATTTATTAAATTTTTTTTTGTATGTGTGTGTGTGTGTGTGTGTGTGCACTCCGTTTTTGTTAGCTAAGATCTAAAGAACCACCGAACTGATTTCGACCGGACTTTTTCCAAAAGACGCGCATTTTTCCAAAGAAGGTTCTGCGATATGTCTCATTATTCGAAAATAAGCAAAAGCTGAGAAATCTCCAGAAAAAATGTCTGAGAATTTGTTCCCGTGAAGACCATTTTGACTACAAATGGGGTTATAAATTGATAAACAAACAAAATTGATAGAAATTATTTAGTGTGGGTTCTGCGTTTGTAGTTTTATGAAAATTTCGGGAAGAAAGTCCACTCTATCGGGGTTGAGAAGAGCTGGGGAAGAAGAGATGGAGGTTTGAGTCGCAAATTAGAGATTGCAGACGAAAGAGAGAACCATTTAGAAGGGAGAGTAGTGAAGAAAGAAGGATATGAAGAAGAAAGAAAGAGATGGTTAACAGAAGAGAAGCAACAGAAGACGACTTACAAAATGGCTGAATAAAGAAGAAACATTATTTTTGTAGTTAAGTGCAATGGGATGATGTTCGGTGCATTCAGTTTTTAGGAGATGTGTTATCGTATCTGTTATTAAGGTACAGAAGTTGATTGAAATTCCCAAGTCTTGGCGAGGGCGAAGCCCCCAAGTAAATGAATAACCTAGTGAGATTTTATTATTAACATACGTTTGTTTGCTTATAAATGTTCTTCAAGCACTTGTAAAGTGTTTGCCCAATTTGGGCGAAATCGTCTCGAGTGCAAAGGGTTAATATCTCAGTTTTATCCCAGGAGGAAAAAGAAATTTCATTCAGTGATGAGCATCAATGACATTTCCGTACTTACGAAAGTGGAAAGCGAAAAAAAGCAACCGTGGAATTGTCAGGTTCAAAAGGAGGACAACAAAACAAATGTTGAAAAACGGCAAAAGAATAGAACAAGAACAAATGGTGGTATTGACACAGGTTATATCGCCTTGCAGAGAGAGAGAGAGAGAGAGAGAGAGAGAGTAATCAGAGGAGCACGAAATTGAGACAATGAATTGCATAACCTGCTTTTAGACAAAAGAAGTCGCCTAAGGTTATTCCAAACAAAAGGAACCTCTTAAGAGAAGATGGGGTTAATAAGAACTTTCCACCGAATGCACAACACGCATTTCCGTGTTGCTCCGCCATTGAAAGTAGTGCACCCCGAGGGTGTGAAACCGCAAGACCAACAGGTGCCTCGAGGGTGAGACTTCAGATGACACATCGGGAATACAACTCCGTTATTCTCAACTCCTCTTCCCCAAAAATCGACCAAATCTCATCGATTCGATAACCATACGTGGGAGACTTACGATTATGATGAAACATTAATGTAAACAGATACTGGCGAAATCTCGGATTGACTCATATTAAAAATAAAGTTGTCACCCTGTTTGTATTGTTTGTTTGACTTCGGTGAAAATATGTGTCATTTATTTGGAGGAGGGAAAGAATAAGGAGGTCGAATAATTGTAATAACATTTTAAATATAATTTCATTAAATTTTTATTAGTTTCACTTTATTTACATCGAATTTATTGTGTTTTTTTTGTATCACTTTACTTAATAAATATAGGATGAGATGTTATCTCTCAAAAAGATAACTTATTATTTTAAAAACTAAGTAAATAGCCAATTCTTAAGCTTTCTAAAATACATTCCTTCAATATACAGTGTTAACCCTAAAAAAAACCTCACCCCTTTCGAATATATATTAGTGCAAAAGCTAAATAATTATTAATGCTAAAAAGAGTTTTAAATACTTAATCTCAGTCCGGGAAATATCGTTTCCGCACAAAATTAACGGAAATAAATTTTTATAAAAAATTGGTGCAAATCGTAAAAGTTTCTGTTTCATTAATAACGTTTTACACATTATTACTTATCTCCATTTCGCTGATAATTCTGCGCTATTATAATAATATCGAATTAATATTGGAAAATATTTTAAGTTCTTTTGGTGATTTTAAAACGAAGTCTTTTATGAGGGCGAAGAATTATTTCCGGTACGACTTTTACGGAATCCCGCTCATCCAGCGATCGAACCTTAAAACGTCTGATAATGGAAGAAAGGATTACCAATTCCTCGAGCATTGCAAATTTCTGACCTGAAATGATGACAATAGCATTTAGTTTGATGCGATTTAAAATATGTTTTTACGCATAAAAATTATGATTCGGTTGTCCTCACCGACGCAATTTCGTTGTCCGGCGCTGAATGGAATGTAAGCGAATGGATGTCTTTCCTCCATTGCGCCCGGAAGAAATCGATCGGGATCGAATTTATCGGGATTTGTGAAGACTTTCGGGTTTCTGTGGATTCCGTATAAAGTCAAAATGATTTCGGTGTTTGCAGGTATCAAATAGTCTTCTGAAATATAGAATAAAATAGGCGATGGTCATTTTTCTGAGATTCTACCGAAATTTTTCATTATATCAGTGATGTCCAACCCACGGCCCGTGAAGGTGTTGCGTGTGGCCCGCTCTTTTATTCCTATATTCACATACGTATTTGGCCATTTCAGTCCATTTTAATTTATTATTAGTGACTAATAAAATAAACATCGCCAATTATTGCTTTTTAAATTCTCTCTTAACTTTGAAAAATAGACTAATTCAGTGGTTTCCAACCTTTTCGAACCGGCGCTCCCCTTTAAAAAAAAAATTATTGCGCCTCCCTTTAAAAAACAAATTATTGCGTCCCGTTAATTTATCTAAAAATCGAATTTCATAAATACTCAACTCATATTATAATTTATTTAATGGGCTACAAAATAATATACAATACTATGTAAAAATATAATATGTTTATTATAACAGAACAAAAAAGAATATATATTTTTGGTTTGTATTCGAAAATGATATTTTGTAAACAGCTAAATGCCCCCTTTGTCCCACAGGTTGGAAACCACTGGACTAATTTTAAAAATTGAAATTACACCAAACTCAACTTTGGCCCGCATATTGTGAAAGATTGGCCATCACTGATCACTATACTATTGTTACTCATACTCACTTAATTGGATGTCTACGTCGAACTTCCTGGAAATGACGGGGACACTGGGATAAAGCCTTAACCCTTCTTGAATTACTCTTTTAAGAACAGTCATTTCCATCAGGTCTTGATAACTCGGCACTCTGTCCGTGTCGCCAAATATTCTCTGAAGTTCTTCGTAGCACAGTTCTTGAACCTCCGGGTGGTGTCCAAGTTCAAACAAAATCCAGTTCAGGGACGCCGCTGTCGTGTCATGACCCTGAAAGTCCAAAGCTTTCGTGTGATTGCCTGAAGATGGAAAATCCTCTGCCCTTTTAGGTCATCAAATTCAAAAAATTAAAAAAAAATATTTTTAAAGATAAACGGTTTTATTTCGAGTGCACTAAAAATTAAAAAAATAGTGTGTAAATAATCAGGTGCACTTAAATTAAATATTTTTACCTGAGCATTATTTTAAAAAGTAATTGCAGAAATTTGAATTGTCAGCAAAACGAAAGTGTGGGCAAAATTTGAAAGAAATCGGTTCGGTGGAAACGGGCCAAATTTCGCCTCAGTTTTGATTTTCGGTCTTTGCAGACAGACAGACAGATATATAGACAGATAGACAGACAGACAGATATATATATAGACAGATAGACAGACAGACATACAGATAGATAGATAGATAGATAGCAGACAGATTTATAGACAGATATACAGATAGATAGACATATAAACAGATGATAGACAAATAGACAGACAGACAGACAGACAAACAGATATATAGACATATAGACAGACAGACAGACAGACAGACAGACAGACAGACAGACAGACAGACAGACAGACAGACAGACAGACAGACAGAGAGAGAGAGAGAGAGAGAGAGAGAGAGAGAGAGAGACAGACGTGAGATAGACATATAGACAGACAGACAGAGAGAGAGATACGAGAGACAGACAGACATACAGACATACGAGAGATAGATAGATAGATAGATAGATAGCAGACAGATTTATAGACAGATATACAGATAGACAGACATATAAACAGACAGATAGACATATAAAAAGACAGACATATAGACAGACAGACAAACAGAGAGAGAGATAGGAGAGACACGAAAACCAAGTTGAAAAAAAATAAAAATATAAACCCGTTTAAAAAAACTGTTGATACACAAAGTCACGACACCCTCTCATTCTCGTTTGTTTTCATCTGTGATTATTCCCCACCTCAAACATGAATGTGTCCACTTCCTCCCGAATGTCCTGCGAGCTGAGAGAATAAGTCTTTTGGCTTTCCAAGAGCATGTCCAGAAATGAACATTTTTTCTTTTCGTCCTCCTTTGGTTGGGAATTATCCACACCCAATTCCTCCTTCATTTTTTTCCTTTCTTCTATCACCTAAAAACCAAAATTTCACTTTATAAAATCAATATATTTTACAGTGCAAAGGATTGTGACTTTTTTAAAAGTGTTTAATTTTACCCTAAACGTAAAGCCATGAAGAGTTTCTAAAAGCTGGTTATGTTCCCGTCCGAGCGGCACAATAGCGAAACTTGCTTTGGTATAATAAATAGGATTAAACGTTCTTTCAACTAAAATCTGTCCGATTCGAAATATGGCTTGCACGTATTTATTCTCCTTTCCTGTGTTTAAAGCGTTCACCGATATTCCCATCGCCGTTTCTGAAATTCAATAATAAATTCCAACATTGTTTTTCAATCTTTAAAAGTTTTGTAGTTAAATACGCCGCCATCTGTGACTTTCATTCAAACTAATTGGGACTATTCGTTACTGAAAAATCCAACAGGTGACAGCACGGTTAGTCAAACGGTCTTACATCTGTGTAAGACGAATTGCATATTCTCATGTATGTATTACATACAAAACGCTGTGAGCATTTTTCGCCTCAAAAGTGTTCTCCTGAGGTCATAAAATACTCTTAGTGGTACTTAAGAAACTCCAGTGAGTATCAGTTCTTACCGCAAACATTGTCTAAAGCACAATAGGTCACAAATTTAGGGAGATCGCACTCCTCCTTTTCAGCTTCCCCTTCGAGGATTTTCAGCAAGAGCTTCGCGTTCTTCGTGAACACATCTATGTAACCATGGAGAATGGCAAAATGAAAAGTCGGTGTAATGATCTTCCTCATCATTTGCCATTTTTTCCCGCTGCTAGTGAGCAGGCCAGACCCGAGCCAGGGTAATATTGTCCTGTACAATATTCCTTTCGAGTTGTTCTGTCTGCTTGATAAAACCGTCTGTAAGAATTACAAATTTTTTATAAACTGTGAACACAGTAAGTAGTGTTCGTACAAGTAATCACCTCCCTCACCTGTATGTCCTCTAAATCGGATATAAAGACAACAGCGACGCCACTGTACCACAGTCGATAGGTGGGGCCATAGAGTTTGAATCCGTCAACGATGTCCTGTAACATTTCTGCAAATAAAAGAGATCAGTCTTTAATCTCCTCCCCTGAAGAACATCTCCAGGAAAATCTCCAAATTCGGCCTTGAACCGGAGGAAAACATTTCCATAATGGATCCTGAAAAGGGGAAACAATTGGCTTTCGTCTCCCGGAATGACTAAGCGCTAAATCCCACACTGCGGAATTGGAATGTTCGGATTCGCGATTATGAGAGCATCCGGGAAGATGGCCTGCGTCAATCACTTATGCCAAGTGAAGAAGAATGGAATCACACCACAACGACTCTTCATTCGAAGGTTTCTCCCTTGGTTAGAAGTCAATATTTGAACAGGCTCGAGTAGGACTTGGGAGGCGTTTACAGGACTTTAACCAGTAATCACTTCTACTTTTAACACATACGCTCAATCCTTAAGGAATGGACAACACTGTTACATTAAAATGGCAGATGCATCAAAAGCAGTTTATTCTTTGGGGGTTTAACCCTTTTAACCCTTTGAGGTCGTATTAAATTTGGGGATGGGTATCTATGGAAAGAGCGCAGATATATATACATAATGTTCAGTAATATTTAGTAATATTTTAACAAGAATCTCTAATTACTGCTAAATACAATTGTATTAGTTGATGAAAAGGTTTAATGGAAATTCATACAGGAATGCATACAGTATAAGATTCGTATATATTCGTCTAGTTCCTTGTTGTCGTGGCTGAGAGTAGACATACGACCGTAAAGGGTTAAAACAGGGTACAAACAAAAGGTTAAAACAGTTAAAACATCGGGAAAGAACATCAGGAATGAAAACAAAATGGCGGACGAGGAAACATATATAGAACTGCAGAAAAATAATTTTAATTTACAATAGGAAATTAAAAAGATTTTTTCATTAAAAATTAGAAGTCGAGATTGAGAATAATACGGACGAATTTAAAAGTTTATTCGAACCTAAAGGAATTTCCAAGAAAGTAATGTATGGAGTGAGAAAAAAACGGAAATTAAAAGGAAAACCCAATTCGATTATTATAACCGAAGTGAGCTGCTGATATTACATAAGTCTAATAGAGGAAAAAAATAAAGCATAAAAAAAGTGTGTTTTTTGCCGTTAATGAAAATAACAATTAAAAGATTTCCAATTATAATTTTAAGAGAATCCGGATAATTATTAGGCAATGAGTGTCCAATCTTTGGGCGGGACAGACCTTTCGACCTCTTTTTAATTAACATCAATAAGGTCTACGTTTTGAGGTAGAGCAGCTGACGTCGTAATTATGACCAGAAAAGATTAATTAATTCCGACGACAATATTTCATTGTAATGGGGCGCCATTTCCTAAAAGAATTATGCATAAATATTTACATGAATCTCGACAAGAATTTAATTGAAGGCCCGCGCGAAATCCGACCTTTGTCACATGAGTTTGACATTAGCTTTGAAAGCGATTTCTTGTTTAAAATATCCACATGTAGATGAAGATGATGGGTCAAGAGGTCCGCGGAGTGGCGAATATATGGCAAATACAAAATAAATAGATGTATGGAGCTCAAGGCGAAACAATATTCCGATTGAGAGGAGTTTGGAGGCTTTCCGTTCCAACAGAACAGGTTCTCGAAGATGCCTGAGTTAATATACAAATATTAAAATTACTAAACGCAGCTTCTATAAAAAACTGTTTCATCCGTTAAAGATCTTAAAAGATAAAAAATGATCTGTTTATTTAATTTGTTACAGGGCCTGACAAAAGCTATAACTATAAAAAGCGTTTGCTTTCGTACAAAATTTTAGTTAAATAAAAACTCATTATTTCTATTACTTATTAATATCTAATGAAATATTATAATTTAGGGGTGAGGATAGAATATAAGGTGAATGGCCTCCCTCAGGATAAACATTCGCGAATTTGTTGTCCAAATCCTCATGGCAGCATTCTTGGACGTTATAACGACTTTTTGAAGGACGGCCAGGGTTTCAAGACCACTAATTGATCCAGTCTCCCTAAATTATGCGCTTAATCTCTTCACAGCTGATAAAGCTAAATCACTACTAAGTCCAAAGTTTATACTAATTAGTCTTTAAACATTGAAATGAAAAGCTTTTGCATTTAAACACCGTCAACTGTTAACAGTCGCATTTTCGTTTTTTTTCGTTGGCAGCGCTACCGCTCGTTTGGCGCAAAATTCAAAACTTGATGGACTTTTCATTCCCCGCTTTGATATCTCGCTTTTTCTCTGGTTCTTTTTCGATTTCATTAATTTTTGTTTTTTTTTTATTATTGTTTTCACATCTTCTTTTTCAAATAAACCCTCCGGGAGTGAGTGACCTATTTAAAAATTTTATTTCTTTTAAATACCACAAAAATATTAAATTACCAATTAATTTTACAAATATTTAAAAAAGATTCAGACGTTCAGAAAAAATTTTTTGTCTTTTTTTTAAAGAAAGATTTTTACAACTGTCTATTCTCCATAAGCGGATTCAAGGGTCAGCATAAGTGCTTTCGAATCCCAGGAATCGCAAAAAGAAATCAATTGTTAAATGCAGTGAAGCGCAAATTAACAAGATCAAAGGGGAAATATTAAACGGAAAATTATGTAAGCACTTTTTGGTAAAATTCCGCAGCTTCCACCATAAGTCTACTGCATTTAGGGTGCTACCCTCAACTTTTGAAGCAATTTATTAAAAGAACTCACCTCTCGGGGTGCTCAATGAGTAAAGTTTAAAAAATTACCTTCGTTTTTAAGTTTGTAAAATTTGAGAGTGGATCCAAAGTAGAAGATGCCGGGAGGGCCTGGTATTTTGTCGATTAGCTTCACATAGCCCGGCCAATTGTATTTATGATAAACGAAAATATGAAAAACTACCAAGAGGAATAAAATGATCGGCACCAAAACCGCAATCATTTTGGTGGAAAGCAAAAAATCGTCTGCACTCAAAAAAACGATACACTCAGAAGATATTTCCCATTTCACTACAACGATAACCACAGATGTGCGACTATGACTGGTTCTCTGCACCCGATTTCCCAGCATTAGCTTTTCACAGATTTTTTTGGTCGCAACGTCAATTTCTGATTGGTCCGTTGTCAGATCCAAGGATTCGATGATTTTTTCATTAATTTCTAATGATAAATGACTCGATTTACTCCGCTTTGTTTTTCTTGTTTGAGATACCGCCTCTGCATTATGTGCGGACCTCGCGATGTTCCTCTAATTGATTCCCCTAATGAGGAGAAAATAAATAAAACACTAAATGTATTTTCATGTTTCAGACGTAAGTTTTATTTTTTGCGAAATCCTTCCAAAATTACTTTCTTTTCTAACCACCTCCGAAAATTTTTATCATTAATGATACATATAATTCCTCACAAAAAATTCTTTAGTCTGCAGTTCTGCGATCTTACTGAGTACCATTTTGATTAATTTTTAAAATTAAACTCCTCACGTTTTTCCATTCATCAAACGCTCAATGATTTTCAACCGCTTTGAATCTCTTCCCCTCCTTTTTTTAAAAAAAATTGTGTCTCCTTCAATTTTCTTGGCAATCTACTGATAATTTCATAAATTTATTTAACGGACTATAAAACACTTCTGATGTATAAATACAGGTCATAAAATATTATTAAGTTTTCGGTTTTTCTTTTAGATCTGTTTGGATTTATTTATTTATATTAATATAAGTGGACTTATTGAATATCATTTGAATATTAATGATTAGTCTGTTATTCAAATTCGGCCTATTATTATTTTTTTATGAAATGAAATGAGATATATTTATATTTGATATAATTTTTAACAAATTTTTATCGAACATAATAAATTCATTTTAATTGCATAAAGACAAATTCAGTATTATTTAAATTCGTAATTTATTTTTTCAATTAATTCAGTAATTTGTATTTTCAATTAATTCAGTAATTTCATATAAATCTGATGTACATATTTACACCACTAAATAAAATAAATTACAACTAAATAAATAAAACAAACACAGAAAGCCCTGTAAAGAGGGTTAAAAATAAGAATAAAAAATTAATTAATTAAAAAATATGTAAATTAAAAAAAATTAATTATAAAAATAGTATTAATACGATTATTTATATCTTTTCTGTCTTGTTTCTGTCTCTCATCGCATTTATTCTCCTTAACAGTTCGGCCATTTTCTTCATTTCTTCTCTTCCTCCACTTCCTTTTTCTGAATATCTCCTCTCTCCCTTCTTCGCAGTCTCTGTTCCAGTGATTGATGCCGAACTCCTGTTTGCAAAGGTTTTTTTCTTCTGAAGAGTCCACAGATAGCTTCCTAGCCTGAAATTTGCTATCGTACTCCGCATTGTTCTTTATTGTATATTTCATTGTATATTTCTCTTCTCCATTGTTTTTCCCTAAGTATTTTATCATCGTCAAAGACTTTTCTTTTTTCAATTCTTCCGTCTGAATGCGTTTTAATCCATCTTTCATTTCCTCTTTCCGTCTCTTACTTAAATATTCACTATTTATTCCGGTCGTACCTAACTTCTCGCACAAAACTTTGTTTTCCCAGTTTTCCTTCATTTTATTTTGTATTTTCACGCATTCTTTTTGTAATATTTTTCCTCTACCTTCTACTTTTCCCATATATATATATATTAATGATCTCAATTTGTCTTTCGTTGACGTTTTCCTCCATCCAACTTCTTCAATTGTTGCATTGCTCGCCACGTTTTTCCTGACTTCTTATTTTCAAATAAATAATAGCAGTAATTTTTACCAATCCGACAATGATTGATTTATAATTCTAACATCACAGATTGCGATATATTATATAATTACTTATAAATCTCGGGTGTCAATTGCGAGATGGCCACCCCTCAAAACTGGTTAACTCAAAAACAGATTTCTCAGGCATTCTCAGAATCGATTTATTTTTTAAAAGCAAACCCCGGAATAAATACAGGCCTCCCACTTCCACAACTCGCTTTTACGACTCCTTTGCAGGGGAGCCTTAGGCCACATGGGAGTTTCCTCAACCACTCCGGTGTACTCTTTCATCGATATCCACGTTACGATTAATTAATAACCGTGTTCACTTAATGACCTTGGACCTTGAATAATAACGCTTTAATTACCCAACCCTTCCCTCTCCGTTCTCTTTTCTCCAGTTTATATTTTCGAATCAAAGCGCTTTCATTACGTGATCGCTCGAACAAAGGAATGACAGGTAAACGCGTTTAAATGGGTCACCGAGCGAACTGCATGGGAAAAAAACGACACGATAATTTCAAAACACTAAAATCTTCATTAAACCATAATCAATCACATGGCCGGACGTTTTCTTAACAAGATTAGGTTATGCTTGTGCAATATGTTTCGTTTCCCTTGTGAATTTCTCCGCGGGAAAGTAGCCGACATATCGGAAGATCCCGACTGGGTTCAATCTAAGATATGCAGTTTTTCTGTAGGAGACCGAAACAAACAGACATCTTTCCGATCTCATGTCACACCTGCACGGTTCTCCATTATCAATAACGAGTTTGATTTAATAAATGAATTTGATAACGTTTCCTTCTTTGTTTCACAAGTCAGACGAATATTGACAGCTTTGCAGCAGGAACATGTACTTTCTCCCGGGATTTTCTCTTTTCTTTTCGTTTGTGATCTGTTCGGGACGTAAGTAATTTTATGAAACGGAATTTAAACGAAGAATTCGCATCAGAAACTGTTTTTTCTTGTGCTCCAATTATGTATTTTATTTAATGACCGTTCTTTTGTTTTGAGATAAAATTTATAGTTTCGCACTGTGATAATATTAATAAATTATTCAACTGTTTGAATTATTTGCAGTGCTTTCTGTTGAATATACCTTTTTCTTTAAATTATATTGAAAGTTTAAATGATAGTTTTAACATCACCAGTGTTCGAGTTTAATTTAAATGCTTAATTAATTAATTTAAACGCATGGGGAGTTAGTTGGCCGCGTGTTGGCCACCCCTGCTTGCGATGATTTCAAACGTTCGAATTTAATTTAAATGTCGCTTTTCAGTGCCTTCAAGGCGATAACAACACCTATTATGCTCGAGATTCGCGATAACCGCCTCCGATAGCATTCACGGGAATTGCCATCAGCTGCGGATTAATTACTCGAAGAAAAACAAGCCTTGGGCCTGATATCGCATCACTGCAAAAAATTCAAGTTTTAATTTACTTTAATTATAATTTGACTTTTGTCCAGAAAAATCTGACTTAATCTGAAATTATTTATCATTAATTTTATACGGCATTCCGTTGTTGATTTTATGTAATCCGAAACATTAGCCAAAAGCTGACAGCTTGGGCGTTTGTCCCAACCGCTCACCTTTTTTTTTTTGCTTACAGAATCCGTCATTCGGTTTAATCCACATCCACAGCCATCCCCTCAGTCGCCCATTGATTGTGAAAGCGACGAGCAGTGTCAGGGCTCGATAGAGAACTCCACATGCATTGGAAATTACTGTAAATGTTCCGATGATCTCTTACTCAGCAGCGATGGTACTAAATGTTTAGAGAAGGTAAATGAATTCGGGTCTCCTTGCGAAGACGACATTCAGTGCTCCCATGAGTTGTTCGGTGGAGGAGTCTGCGAAGACAGTACCTGTAAATGCAAGAGTGGGTACCACTACCTGAAGGGATTCTGCTGGAAGAACGCGAATTTGCACGAAAAATGCGTCAGGGACGAACAGTGCTACTCAGCTTATGAGTATATCGGTCTTAAATGCGTCGAAGGAGTCTGCAAATGTCGGAAGCACTATTACGAAAGGTCGAATTCGAGTTGTCGCAGGGAAAGAAGGACCGGCGAGTCGTGTAATTTGGATAAGGATTGCATCGACGGCAGCACCTGTGAGAGAATGAAGTGCTCAAAGGAAGAACAGGACCAAAGGCCAGACGAGAACAGTTCCTTTCGGACGATTACGATCCGCTCTCCTTGCCCCAAAGGGATGTTCCAATTAAACGGCATTTGTGTCCTGGAGTTGGGAATGAATTGCACCGACGATCAAGAATGCAATCACATAAAAAAAGCCTCTTGCCTGGACAATTCAGTGTGTGCCTGTGAACCTGCCACGTACATCGCTTCGGAAAATAACAGAGAATGCTTACGAGGTAAGCCGAGGGATAACACCAAAAACGACAGGGATTAGATTTAGGAAACTGTTTTCAGTCACTCGAGGGAAGACTGCTGATATCGCAAGCAGCTCATGCAAGAAGGATTCCCAGTGTGGAGTTTTCGGGGAAAACAGTTTCTGTCAGAACGGAAGATGCGCTTGTCGGAATGGAAGTTACTTTGAAAAGGAGAGCACTTTGTGTTGGCAGGTCAAAAAACTGGGAGAAAGTTGCATCGCCTCTAAAGACTGTCAACCCTCTCGAACGAAAGCTGACTGCGTGAATAATGTCTGCCACTGTCCTGCGGGATCTCACCCTCATGAATTCGTCTGCGTGGCTGACGCTGTAGGTGAGTCGGCAAGTGTTTTTATTCCCGGAAAAAATCACAACGGGAGTTTGATTTACAGAAGTCGGAGATTTTTGCGAGAGTGACTCTGAATGTTTATTCGACAACAGTTATTGCGATTCTTCCCAAACCTGCGCCTGCATTAAGTACTATTACCCGGAAAAGGGCAAATGCGTGCCAGGAGTGGAATCCCATTGTAACGTACAAAAAGATTGTGCCCACTTGAAAAACACCCAATGCAAAATGGGGAACTCTACGCAAAAACAGTGCCTGTGTTTGGACCATCATTGCAGCTCGGAGGACCATAAGTACTGTTTGGAAAGTACGAATTATAAGTCTCATTTTCACTGCAGTTAGCAAATCTCCAGGCGGTCAAAAACCTGTTTTGAATTTCAGTAAAGAATTTTGAAGAAGGATGTTCGGAAAGTTTCCAGTGTGTACCTCACCTGGGGGATTTAGGGGAATGCAGGGATGACGTTTGTAAATGTCGTCAAGGAGCGCATTTTTCTTATGGGAAGTGCTACCAAAGTAAATGTGAGTAAATGCGAGAGTTTTACTGCATTCTGCTGAGTTTCTTCCAATAAAACGGTTATGTATTAACATCCGCAGTCGTTGGAGAGAAGTGTTCGAGATTGGGAGAATGTCACCCGGGGAATGACACCAACTCCATAATTTGTCTCAATGGATACTGTTCCTGCAATTACGATTACGAACTCGAGCCGAATGGAATTTGCGTGAGGACGAATTCAGGTATCGTCACAAATAAAATAAATTGATGGAACTGAGATGGCCGTGACTTGCGGCACTGAGTATTTTGTTTATTTAATTTTCAATGAATTCCTATGACGGAAACTATGACGTCGATATTAATTAAAATATTATCTTTTCAGGCACTGCTCTCAGATATTATTCATTGTTGCTCGTTTCTGCTGTCATTTTGAATGCATTAACAAAATAAAGAGAGTGAAGACCTTACAAAATTAAAGCAAAAATCATTAAACGACTTTGAAGGCCATTTATTGTCTCAAAAGAAATCCGTATAAAGTTTATGATGACTTTGGAAAATCAGCGTTAAAAAATGACCACCGGAATGGAAATTAATTATGGCATTTACGACTTTAATAATTTTGAAAAAAATACCTTTTATTTATCATTTAAAAAGTAATTTATGACACACACGTCCTCAACTCACTCTTCAGTCAATATTGAATGAAATAAGCATTCAAACGACCTTGAATTTCCACCACCCCTTTCCCGGAACTACCCCAAGGCCCCGCTCCTTTCTAATCCTGTCGTCAACCCCCGGAAAATTTTATTTCCGGAATTTAACCTAAGTGCTGATTAAGTTGATACCCTCGCTGCATTACATTTTTCACATAAGTCTATCTTTATTCCTTGAGAAGAAGGACAAAACCCGGTTTTGATGGCTTCAATCACGGAAAATCATTTCCAAAGAATCGCGCCTAAATATTTATCATTCAATGATTTTTAATTCCTTGTTTGTTTTTATGGGTTATTTGCGTGTCTGAGATTTCAAAAACAATTAGTAATTCAATTTTTAGAGAATAAAACCGCGAAAGTTCTTAAAAAAGTATAAAAACATAAAAATTGAAATGGTCCGAAATTATGTGAATTTCAGAGATTTTATTTAATTCGTGGAAAACGTCAATTTACAATATAATAATGTAAAAAGAAAATATTTTCGATAAGGACGGGGGATAGAATTTTCCCTCCTCGTACAGTATGAAACTCTCACTTTTCTTAATTAGCATCGACCATCTTTGGTGGTTCTCTGTACAGACTTTACATCGATTTTTTTTCTCTCACGCATCATGTGACTTCTGTAAATCAAATAAAACAGTATTACTTTTTATTCCGATTGTGTAATGGATTTTGTGAAAGGTAAAAATGCGAGCATAATAAAAAACAAGAGTACGTTTTCGGTGCATGATTTTCGAACCAGTTCCATTTCCCTTTGATGAAATTCGGTTACGTGTCTGGAAAAACAAAATTAAAATGAAACGAATTTTATTAGTTTGTTCCGAATTAGTCGCTGCATGTTTTCATTATTTTAGTGAGTTTGTAGTAATCACCGAAACCCTTCGTTTTTTTTTTTTTTGTTTTTCCTAACGATTTGAAGTCTTGCCGGCCTTGCGGATGAGACTATGAAATATTGCGCCGGTTTCATTAATGAATGAAAAACACCACGTCAGTGTCGCCGTATTAAAATTTCTGGCTTCGAGCTAAATGGTCGAAAAAAAAAAGCGAGGTTGCTCTTTGCTGAATTTTTCATGCTCCGAAAAGTCGAGCGGATTTCCGCCAAACCAACCAACAGTCAGGCAACTTCTGGCAACAATTATTTTCCTGATTCGCCCTTTTCACGTGACCGACATTTTCCGGAAATTTACTTCTTCAAAAGGGAACGCCAGGGCATGATTCTAATTCTAGAAACTCTCGGGGAAAAAATTACCTGTGAGCTTTCAAAATATTCTCATCGTTACCAGTAAAATATTGGGCGGGCTTTAACCCTTGAAAAACTCTGGATAATTCGGGATTAATTCTTCAGAAAGAACAGGGGCGTCTTGGTGATAGTTATGAGAAGGCATATAAGGGTAGTGATAACCCTTTGCGGTCGTATGTCTTCTCTCAGCCACCACAGCAAGGAACTATACGAATATATACGAATCTTATACTGTATGCATTCCTGTATGAATTTCTATTAAACCTTTTCATCAACTAATACAATTGGAGATAACAAAATTTAATCTAATCAAAAGTTGTGCAAGAGCTTGTAACGTTCGCAGATACAGTAGCGCTCAAAAGTATTTTGACAATACAAAATTTAATAGTTTCTTAGTTAATTATTTTACTATAAGATTTATTATGTATTATTTAGTTATCAATATTATTAATAATATATTTGTCTCATTAAAATAAGAAAATATACAAAACATAAGCTTAGGTGTACCTATACCAAACGTGGATACTATTCTATAATTCTACTGTTACTTTTTTATATAATTTAAATAAAAACTCTTTGTTTCTTCTGTTATTTAATTAAATATTAAATTAATATCAATGTGAGAATTGTTATAATGCATTTTAATTAAAGCCGGCGGAAAATCATAAATTTTGTATTGTCAAAATACTTTTGAGCGCTACAGTACAAAGTAGAATTCCAAAGAATATTTTCTAAATTGTATTTATGAGTAATTAGAGATTCTCTCTTGTTAAAATATTACTAAATATTACTGAATATTATGTATATGTATCCCTGCTCTTTCCAAAGAAATTAATTTCGACCAATAGATACCCATACACAAATTTTATACGATCGCAAAGGGTTAAAATTGAAACACAAATCGATTTTAGAATTCGAAAAAAGTTAAATAATCCCCGTAAAAGGATGAGAACATATTAACAGCGGATTTTAAACTGACAAAAAAAAATGGGCCTCACCTAAATACGAAAACTGAAGGAATTCTTCTTCTTAAGTATTATCAAACATAAAATATGATAATGTTCACACAAGACAAAAAAAAAGGACGAGTTTGACCGAAGATGGTCAGTTGTTTCGAATGGGCATCTACGGACGATCGAGTCCTTTTGTATTAATTTAAACAGTGTCGCCGAATGCTGCCGGGCATCTGTTGTGATGATGACTGTTTCGAGATAAGAATAAATTATTTAAAAACGACCTTATTGATCCTCGGTTGGTTTCTGATCGATGTGATGATGAATTTCCTCTCAATAGTCTCGGAGACTGGTCGCGCGAAGCAATGGCCGAGGAGAGATATTCAGCGAAATTCCAAGCCAAACCCCCGACTATAGCCGACAGGGTCGCGAAGGAATTCGAGAACGTGAAGCATCCGAGTGCTATAAAACTGCTGTGCGTGTCTAAAAATTCGGAAACGCCCACCGGGGCCAAAAATTCGGGGGTACTCACCATGACGGAGATAAAAAAATATGCAGACGACCCCTTTTGGGTGATTGTGCGGAGGATTTTGCTGATATTATCCGTTGTATTGTTTCTTTTGTTGTTTTTAATCAGTATTCTAATCGTAGTTAATACCCCGGGTTGTAGTGGCGGTACCCTTTCTCATAATATCTGTAAGTAGTACCTTCACAAAATACATTTACATCTCATAATTAGTCCATATAATAATAAAACGGCAAACAATGTATAACAATACAAAACTATGCTGCACTTACCGAAGCCTTCTCCCGAAAACAAAGCCAATACAATATCACGTTACTTTTGAACTCAATCCATCCAATTTTATTTGAATAGCGGTCAGTGAGAACAAAACGAAAACAACCGAAATAAAAATAGATCGGAATTAAGGATTCACCTTTTAAAAGCTAAAAATAACTTAAGGAGGGAGGGGTTACTCCTATAAATCAAAAACGAAAGGTAATCAAAGGCCTTTATAACTACATTTTATTTTTTATCGGAGCCCCATAATCATTATTTATCAGTGGCAATGCATGATTTGATGTAAGTTTCCCCTAATAGTTTTCTGAAAATCCCCCCCCCACCGGGGGGCGGAAAAAGAGGGGGAAATGGCAAAGGTTGCACAATTAAAGCTGCAGAATTCGGTAAAAGCTGCAATCCTATAAAACGTTTCCTGGTTTTTATTATAGATTTCTCTTAAGCAGCGAAAGCCTCTTTTCCACTGGCAGCTTTCATGACTGCACGAGAAGGAAGCAGTTTTAGAGGTTTCTGATATTGGAAAGTCTAAAAAAGTCAATTCCTCATGCTCGGCTTAATTCTTACCGCGATAGGAAAGAGCGCATTATATTAAGCCGGAGTCACGCAAAATCTATTCAGTGTAAAGCCCAGTTTTGTAACCGAGTTAAATATCGATCGCCTGAGAATTACAAAGAAAAAAATTTCGCATAAACTAACACTTTACTCACTTCTCTGGCGACCAACTTGCGTGATGTGAGATTTTTTTTTCATGTTTTCTTCTTTTGAAAACCCCCCGAAGAAAACATTTTAACACAAGAAGGAATCCGGTTTCTGTTGTTGTGATGATTTGAAGAAATTTAACTTAACAGGCGAGGGATTTTCGTATCGATCTGAAACAAAAATTGGTGTGAAACAAAATCGGCATACTAAATAACTAAACTGAACAAAAACAATTAAGAAGAGAGGAAAATCAAAAGTAAATTGCATTTTAACTTCGTAAAGTATAACCTAATATAATGAGTACAAAAAGCAAAATAGTATATACTGTAGCGCTCAAAAGTATTTTGACAATAAAAAACTAATCGTCAAAGTTACTTACAAAGTGAAATTTCATTAAAATGCTTTACAACAATCCTCAAATTTATATTAATTTAATATAAATTATATTTAATTAAATTATTATTAAATAAGAAACAAAGAGTTTGTCATTAGTATTATAGAGTAGTAATAATAACTACTAATAATAGAACTGAGTAATTATTTTAAGACAGTGGCAAGAAAAAGCAGAAAACTAAGACAAATGTTATGTTTTATATATTTTGTTATTTTAATGAGGCAATTATATTATTAATAGTATAGATAACTAAATAATATGTAATAAAATCTTATAGTAAAATGATTAACAATGAAACTATTAAATTTTCTCTTGTCAAAATATTTTTAAGCGCTACTGTATATAAATAAAAAAGTATAAAAAGTATTAAAGTATAACATAAGTATAAAAATTATGCTACTGCGCTGCAAAAAAATTTTTTAATTTCGGCTTTTCCATTTTCTCGCGGCCCACAGTTTGAGAATCTTTGCCGTAAATACTAAAATTAAAGCATCCGAATATTTTCCTAATTAATTAACAGCAGTGCATAAATTTAGGTCTAGGCGTTAAATACAAAGCAGAGCAAAGGTTAGGAGAACACGCAAAGGTCAGAGTACGAATGGTCGCCTCAGCAAAAAAATAAGATCACCCGAAACCCTTTGACTAATAACAACGCCATCAATGAAAACGTTTTCCCACCAAAGCTTTGGGGTGCATGTCCAAACTTCTGATTCCTTCGGGGCAGTCATACAACACCCCCTGCGTGGGTGCTTCCGAAAATTCATTATTACGGGCGCTATGACGTCATCAAGTCCGTATCGAACGTCATAGTTTACGTGCGAATTTATGCAAACTGAAAACAACGTACAAGCGGAATTAGAAGACAGAGAAAATCGTTAGGTGTTTTCATGCTTTCAGCTTCTGGCGCATCAGTTATTTGGAGGAAAGTAAAAGGGCAAAGGTCACGAACCCACGAGTGAATCACAGCAGTATTGCGCTTTCCATAGGTTTCCTTAAATTGGAGAGAATGTGTTGGATTTGATTGACAGACATCTTCCGACTGTAATTTGTCAGATATATTCCAAAAAATGCAGAAGAGGTTTTATGTATTCATAACTAATATCAAAATTTGAGTTTAAATGACTTATAAAATCAGTAATTATAATCAGAAGAGATTTAAAATAAATATTAGTTATTAAGTGAAAGATAAAGTCGCAAAATATTGACAATTCTGATCAAAATGGAGTAATTTTTTTGAGCAATAAGAGCTTTTTCGGTAAATACTACCTTTTGGTTGTTCCAAATATTCTCCCCGGAGAGAGGTCACCCCTCCTGAACTAAATAAGGAAAACTTTTGTTTCCTTGGTTATAATTTATGTAATTATTAATTTGGTTCTAATCTCACGCACGGGGAATTTTTATGAAAGGTCAATCAGAGAAAAAAGTGCAATATTTATTGACACGACCAAAAGACTTTCCCAGAAAGTCCGCGACACAGTTTGGTGTATTCTTCAGCTGCGATCTGTATCCCGATTCTACACCTACAGTAGCGCTCAAAAGTATTTTGACAATACAGAATATAATAATTTTTTTAGTTCATTATTTATTATAAGATTTTATTGTACCGTTGTATTATTTAGTTATCAATACTATTAATAATATATTTGTCGGTATTAAAATAAAAAAATATACAAAACATAACATTCTTATTAGTCTTCTGCTTTTTCTTTAATACTCTTACTTAGTTTTATTATTAGTACAGTGGGTGTTATTCTATAATTCTACTGTTACTTTTTCTTATATTTTAAATATAAACTCTCTGTTTCTTCTGTTATTTAATAAATATTATATTTACAAATACGACAATTTTATAGTGAATTTTAATGAAAGCCAATGAAATTTCACTTTTTGAGTAACTCTTACGGATGGGAAAGAAAAAATTTTGTATTGTCAAAATACTTTCGAGCGCTACTGTATGTTCCATTTTGCTCTCTCCTGAACTGAAAAATTCTCGCAAAAAAAAATTCACTAATAAAATTGCATTTGTTAAAAGCCTAAAAACATATTTAATATGCCAAAGCTTTTGCCCTATGTTTAGCTTTCGAGAATTGAGAAAATATGTCCGCAACAGCGGTGGTCTGTTGCTGAAGCACGTTTGCGCCGCTGTCGTGTTCATCGCAAAATTTCTACAGAAAACCTGCCGAGCGGAGGGGTTAAAAAATATCGAAAATGGGAAATTCTTCTCCGATTTCTTCCCCGGGGGAGAAAAATCGAGCCGAAAATCTCCTCCGAAAGTTTCGGCGGAGAAAGCGGGAAAACTATTTTCGGGCGCTTTTGGTAACCATCCAAAATCTGGATCGGAACATTATTGCGGAAAGAAATTTTACATTTTCCCCTGACCAACCCTTTCCCCTCCACGCAGTCACACCTTCCTCCAGACAACGCCTCTTTCGCTCGGGAACCTCTTTAGGTCACGAAAGAATGCCCGAATCATTTGCTAATGGTTAAGTAAAGGCAGACTGTTGTGGTTCTTCGGAGGTCTCATGTGTTTCTCGGAGGTTACATTCTAAAGGGCGAAGTGATTTTAATGCGTTTTTTATGCTTTTTTGCCTCTTTGATTTGAATAAATTGTGGAGTTGGAATTTTAAAAGAATCAGGAAAATTATTTGTTGATAATTTGATTTGGGGCGAAAAAACTCGCAAAAGGTTACACCATTTTGGAAATACGTACGGTTTTAACTATTTCGTTGCAAAAGGGTTTTTTTTATTTAGTTATACCCGTTGAAAAATGTGCTCACCTATAAATTTTCTTCCATTAAGCCCTTCCAAATAAGATTTTATTTGAGGAAAATTAAGCATAATTTTATTTTTAGGGTTAAATAATAATAATTATCAGAATTCAAAAACAGAACTGAAATAAACTGTAATTATTTTATTTATTTCGGATAAGTAATCAAAGAGAAGTGAAAATGAGGAACTCTTACGCCCATTTCTTAATAATTTCGCTTTTGCTGACTCTGTGCTTGGCCGAATCGTTCAGTGCCCTCACTGCTTTCGGCTCCTCTTCGACACAAAATCAACAGCAAAATGTGGACAAACATGGCTCCAGTAAGTCGTTACGTGTTTTCTTTTTGTCTGTACATATACTGTTTTAGATAAATCCATTGCTTTTTTTGTAAATACAATAACTAAAAAAACTCTTTGTTAGATGTAAGAGATATTGTTTGAAAGAAGTAACTGTTTGTTTTTTTTTTCTTTGTCTTCACATAATTAGATTTTTTAGTCTCAAAAATGCATTCTTGTGATTAAGTTTATCCCCGAGAGAATTTCTCCATTTAAAAATCTTGTAAAAAATGAATTCAAAATTAAATTCGGTGCAAAACTTAAGAAATATTACACAGCAAATGTTTCAAATATTCTGTCTTTTTATTGCTGACCAATAATTAGCAGTCTTTCATCCCATATTCGATATATGCTCGAAATAACAGAAATCGGACTGAAAAACATTCAAAGAGTTCAGAAGAAGCAGTTGCAGACGACATATCTTTACAAAAGACGGAATGAAATCGAGAGTCAAATATTTTATTTACTCTGACCTGTTCTCAAAAGTTGCATAATTAAAACCATTTGATTAAGCCCTGAATCACGTGATGAGATATGGAAAAAGCCAAAACGCTTTCGAAGTTCCAAAAAGTGTACAAAAAACGAAAGATAAAATTTATGGAAATTAAGGAATAAAAAAACCTCGCTTAATTTTTTTTTTATTTGTTTGATTTCTATAAAATCAGGATTAAAACTTGCTTGGAGTTGATTATCATTAGCAGGAGAACTGCTTTAAATCCAAAATTAATTCAGACTTTTTTTGTAAAAAACATCTCAGTGATTAGGTGCTCGCATTTTTTTATACAACCACTCGTCTTTTTACTGCTTCTGCTAAAATAAATTTCATTTTTTTGTTTTATACAAATGTTGACCTTTGGAATTTAACTTTTTCCCATCGTTTAACTAAAGCAAACGTTTTTTTCTTATACGTATTACAATGGTCACTCAAATTGGATTCGTAAATACGTTACATAAGTGCACATTAGTTATGTATTTAACACTTCTGGATGGAAGTGTTCTAATATCATTTTTTTGAAAGGACGGAAAGATATTTATTGTATATTATTACTTTCTTGAGAGAGCAACAAAACGCTTTATTTTATGCACGGATGTCCCCTCTTAGTTTTTTCCAATATTTTCAATTCATATTTTTGTATAAAGGAAGCAAATCGAGTGAAATGCATGAAAAGTGATTCCTCTTTTTAATTTTTAAGTAGAGTTTAGTCATTTTTTATATGGGAATTTATCCAGGGCGCACGAGAGAGTGCAAATCTGATGAGGAATGCGCCGCAATACAGAATACAACATGCATGAGCGATCCTCGGGATTACAAGATGAGATGTCTTTGCCGCGATAGCTCTGCTCCGATCAATGGAGCCTGCCCAAATCGCCCTCGAGGTACTGGTCGTGGCCTACCACAACTTGTTAAAGCTTCTTTTAGCATTCAACTACTCGTCAGAAGCTGCAATTCTATGTTTTATTCCTTTATGTGACCACAGACGCTCTCCTGTTTGGGCTTAGTCAGTTACACTATCAACTTACCTCACAGCACTTAGCCGTTATTTTTCAGTAGAGACACAAACCATTGGTCGCCGATTTTTATTTCTAACGTTTAAAACGCGTCCATTAGTTTTCAAAAACAATTCCTTTGAGTGTCAACCGAGTTTGAACCACAGAGTTCGAACCACAGAGGTTTGAACCACAGAGTTTAAACCATAAGTCCTATAACTTCCGTTTTTGGCGTTGTGGAATTGTGATTTGCAGACAGAATTATGAAGCATATTCTTCTCTTTCGGGGCAGAACGAAATTACTTCGATGAATAATGGAATGGGATCAAATCCGTCCAAAAAAGTTATAAAAGCGTTGCAATTACTTACTTTAAAAACGGAAATTATATGGCTTGTTCAGCTCTGAGTCCATCCTTCTCTCCTCTCACTTAGTAGTCGTACCACCGAAAAGCAATATTTTGATTTATGTTCTATTGTGTCGCACCTTCGTTTTCGTCTCTTGCAAACAATCACACATTGCAATTAATTAAAATAAAACCAAACAAATTTATTAATGATTTACCAACTGCATACTTCAGCGCTTTTAAGGATTAAGTAAGTTCATAGTGTCGTTTTATCATTTCCCTTTTTAACCCGTTAAGCGGCTCGGTACCTTTTGGCAGCTTGTGTATATATACGTCATATCCGTTGAATAATTATTTTAAATTATTAGGTTTATGATTATTTTTGGTTATGTTTATTACAGCTTATAAAAGTACAAAGGTAATGTACACACATTGAAGAGTAGAGCAAAAATGAACGACACTTTATGTATCTTATTTTGAATCTTGCAATGCTCCTACCCTCCCTCTATTACCAGTATATAATCGTCTTACTTATTAAATAAACCAGTGGTGTCCAACCTTTCATTAAATACGGGCCAAACTTCCGTTGATAACATCGCGACTGGGCCATGCAACTAAAAAGAGGTACTTCCATTTATATTTATTATTATTATTTATTATCCATAAATAAATACATTTATATAAATTATAATTTATTATTGTTATTATTATATTTATTATATATTCTTTATTATTTATATTTATTAATTTTAACTGTTAAATTTGGCTACTCGGGAGGGCTCGGTGGGCCAAATTTGCCCGCGGGCCACATGCAACACCTTCACGGGCCGAAATGACCCGCGGGCCATAGGTTGGGTATCACTGAAATAAACCACGAAAAATTATCCGTATATATACGGTATATCCGCTTAACGGGTTAAGCGCGAAAATCTTCATTTTGATTTTAATTGTGATCAGCAGACTGAAAAGAAGAAAGAAAGAATTTGCTCGTTTTACTCGAACACGAGGGGTAATAAAGAGAAATTGCCTGTAACCCCTTTCCTTATTTAAATATTTAAAAAATCGACCCAAATCATGAAACCCATATTTGTGCATTCAGAGTTAATTATTGCCCATTTTCCTTGTAATAAATTACCCCTATAAAATAGATCAGATTAATTGAATTTTTTAAATAATGAAGTCAATGTGGGGAGGGAAATGGCTTCTGCATTAAAAAAACGCATGCATGAAATGTCAGAAGGAGGTTCTTTTAATCATTAACCCAATAAAATACTTCGCTTTCAGCAATTTGGGGTAAGAGAAAGGTCACAAAACCCTTTAATACCAAAATTTGATTGTTTTCTGATCTTTTCAACGCGAGGCTTCCTTTTATGATAATTTTTCGAACGATTCCAATGACAAAATGGCCGTTTCCGACTGTCTCGATAAAGACAGCCTTCAGAGCATTTTCTTTAATTCATTTTCTTCTGTTTAAAAAGAAATACATGTGTTAACGAAAGCCTTATAAATGCTTTGATTTTTGTTTCTGCTTTTTTTTTACTTGAAGCACTTTTATGGGGGGGAAATTAAAAAGGTGGTAATAAAAAAAAGGCCGCACACGAAATTGAATATATTTGAAGGGAACATGCACAATTTGAGTTTTTAAATTAAGATTTTACTTTTGCCTAAACACGCTCCGTTTCCTAATTCCATTTCCTTTATTTTGCAGCTGTAGGATCACCCTGTAAAATGGACAATGAATGCATAGAAGGCTCTGAATGCAAATCTATGAACGTAACAGTTACTTCTTTCAAAACTTGTCAGTGCAAAGAGGGCTTCATGAGTAGAGACGGATATTGCAGTAGTAAGTAGCGATGAAAAATATGCGAATTTCAGTGGGTAATCGCCATCAAAGACCCATGAACTCAACGATAACACCACAGCCTTCGCAGTTAATTATTACTAAGTCAAATTAATATTGGAAATTTAGTTTGTTACTGCTGAGTATGTTTAACTATTAATTTGAATTATTGTTTTATTTTTATTTTTCAGGCGCCACTCATATTCGAACTCCTTCTTTCTTCGCCCTATTAATCGGAGCTCTTGCAGTCATGCTAGTGAATAAAGGAATCAAACAAATTTAAAATGATGGAAAACTATCATAATTATTATATAAATTTTTTCTACCAGCTTATACGAGTAAAAATGCTTTCTCGAGCATTGGGTATCGTTTTTAGTTCACACCAAATATTAGAAAAGTAGAATTTAGATATAAATATATTATGACACACACGTAAAAATTTAGTTTAATTTCTTCCCCATTAAAAATAAAACCATCTGCTTTGAAATAGTTAAAAGTATCTCTCCAATATTTAACTGTTTGCTTTTCGAAATAAAATAAAATAAAAATCAGTGAAAGCTGTAAATTTATAACGTATTGTATATTATTTGTATTGTCTGGGTTTACACTCAAGGCTTCGACTAAACATTTAAAATAACTTTTTTAATCATATAATTCAGAATGATTTTATTAAACAATGATGACCTTTTCAACAAAGAATTTAAGAGAGATAGAAATAAATATAACAATATAAAATATGACAATTTCTTCCGCAATTACAACTTTACAGATTTAATAATTTATAACTTTTGTTTAATGCAAACAAATCAGTTTTATATAAATTTGTTATAAGCTAAAAATTCTACGCAGATGGTAATAAAAAGTATAAAAAAAAGCTCCCCAATTCAGCGCAGAGAATGTTACGAATTTAGAAAAATTAAAAGAAATGGTCAAACTTGAAAACAATTTATATAAATGATTTTATTATTAAATTGCTTAAATTGAAAGCGTTTATTTTCAAGCTAATATAAAAAAGCACATTGCACTCGATTCATTTTTAGGTAAAAGATTCCAAAAATTCGTCACAGTTTTTAATCATGTAATTTTAACATTGAGTTCTTTGAGATTTATATGTACTGTTCGTTTTTGAAATATTTATTCAAATAAATTTTTTCTTTCATTAAAATAATTTGTTATTATAAACCTTTCACACGTGAATAAAATTCGATCAAATTTAAAACTTTAGAGCGATATAAAATAAATAATTGAAGTTTCTCTATTTATTTCTCTTTACTATCAAAATTGTATAGGACTGCCGAGACTTTTTGCAAAATTGCTTTTAATAATTAACCCTTTTTGGTCGTATAAAAATGAGTAAATATTGGTTGAAATTAATTTCTTTGGAAAGAGCAGGGATATACATAATATTCAGTAATATTTAGTAATATTTTAAAAAGAGAGAATGTGTAATTACGACTAAATACAATTTATAAAATATTCTTTGGAATTATACAATGCACAACTTTTGTTTAGATTAAATTTTGTTATCTCCAATTGTATTAGTTGATGAAAAGATTTAATAGAAATTGAGGAAAATTTTAAACTGATATAGGAATGCATACAGTATAAGATTCGTATATATTCGTATAGTTCCTTCCTGTGGTGGCTGAGAGTAGACATACGACTGCTAATGGTTAAATGTTTTCTGTACTTTTTTCATTAACGTTCAATCTATTTCTTTAAACATTGATATTTTTATTAGATACATAACTTTAAAGCGCACTTTATACATGTCATTGCTGTTATATATAAAAATACAAAGTTTTCAGCTTTTGAAGTCGGAGGATTTTTCTCACACTGTAAATAATTCATTTATAGCCTTCTAGCTCTTAACAGTCATTTTCATAAAAAATTGATTTTAAAGTTATACTTTAATCGTATTTTATTTTAATTGAATATGGAATGAAAACTCTTTAACGCCTGCAAATGTCTGTCTCGGCAAATTGCGTTAACCGGCAGTAATCCAAATGTCGTCTGCGATATTTGTGCAAATAGAGAGTGACAATCACAGTTCGTACGTTGAATACCTTAAATGTTGGTTTTCAAAGTGGGCGATGAAGACAATGAGATGGCTTCGAGGAAGTCTGGAAATTCATTGGGCACATTTGACGAGTGAGATATGTTTAGTTGGGCGAGTCTGACTCGTACTTGATAAGTGGGGGTTGATTTTTTCGACACCCCCCCATAAAATATATTTATATCACCAGTATAAGCATATTCCAAATAAAATGTATTACTCTTACATATTAATCCATATAGCAATCAATTAAATCCGTTCTAAATGCATAAGTCTCCAAATAATTCCGTACTCAAAGGGTTAAGAAATATACTGATTATAAAGGGGAATGTATAAATTATAGGCCTACATGGGATGGCACATGACTTATTTTGGTTTTAACCGTTTTCTTTCTGGGGCGAAAAATGTAGTTTCGAGGATCATCCAAGAAATCCTAACGAAAATCTGTGCTGTGTGCCTGAACCAATACTTGGCGTTGCTGAACTACTGAAAATTTTCTACACTTTCTAAGTAGCTAATGTGCCAAAAAGTTTCTAAAAGCCCTACCAATTATGCTGAAACAAGCAGCAGCTCCTAAGAAGTATAAACCGTATTTCCACTGACGAAAGTACTGAAATTGCTGCAAATTATTGGTTAATTTTTAGTCGGCTCCAGAATTTCTCTGATTATAGTGTTCATGAATTATTATTATTGAGAAGTTAATGAAAAATTAGTTTTCTATTTTATTTTCAATTTCGTCCTAAATTTTTAATAAAACAAAACGACTCCGATGTACTCATTTGACATGGGACAAATTTATTTAAAATGATTCAATCTTGGCCAAGAGAAAATATAAATTTGACTTACTCTACTGGGTTAATAGAGTAAACATTTGTGGAGGAGTTTTACAATAGAATTCATTCTTATTTTCGAAAATCAAAATACGGTTTTCCTTAAGTGCATCACTTTCAGTTTGTCACTTTTAATCCGCTAAACTTTGCGCACTTAAATAAATAAGCAAATCGACTCATTGGTTTGCCAGCCACCCAAAAAAGAATCCGTCAGAACGTTGTGACAAACGATACGTAAAAAGCCAATATTTTATAATTTTACAACCCTCGCCCACGCCGATTTCGACCAAATTATTCCCAACAACTGTCGCTATTTTCAGACTTTTTACTCAGTTAACGTTATTCACGTTATCTTTGGTGAGTTTTTAAACAATGCACTGTTCGAAGGTGTTCCCCATGACACACAAGAGCAAGCTCGCTTTTATCCACATGAGTAAACAACCAATGATATATAATTAATTTACCGTTACTTTTAATTAGGCGTTGTTAATATATTATCATCAACATTTTCGAAGAGGAATTGACCGCGAGCAAACTTCTTCCCACTGTTTTCCCACTGAAAATTGGTTGAACGGACTTTTCGCCGGAAAAGATACGGAGTCAGTTTTCATTAAGATTCTTTAAATGCACAACGAGTGGGTTAGACAAAGTCACTGTCCTTCATGGCCTTCAATGACCGCGTTTGATGCCTTTTCGGGATTAACCCTTCTACCTTTCATTCATACGAAATCCACTCGTTTACATTAAATATTTTTATGTCTCAATTTTCATCCTGTGGAATTCTACGAATGAGACAACTTTAAATTTAAGGTAAAAGGGAAAACTGTGTCCGAACGATTATTAAATTTTAAGTCAATTTTTTTGTGATTTTACACTCCCCAAGAGAAATAATGAGTTGTTCGCTAAAACACAACGGGAATTCAATCAGTAACATTCCATCAGTTATTCTTAATTAAAGTTAAAAATATAAACAAAATAAACGTTTTTATTATAAAGAAATGTACACAAAATCATTAATACTTTTAGCAAGTAACAAAAAAATGCAAAGAGCATTTAACGTCACAAAAACGTATGAACAAATTAATTGCAAATTAAAAAATCATAGTTTTTCCTCGACCCGGAAAAGCTACAAAACAATTCAGAATAAACTCAAACCCATATCTCACTGGTTTAGTTTACCTTGTTCCCTGTTGCCCTTGTAGTCTTAAGCATAGGCGGTCCATGACACCAAATAATTTGTCAACTCGCCAAGACTCGCTTAGCATTTCTTTAAACCCGCCCGCCCATCACTTCCAACAATTAGACAAGTACATAATGTCGGCAAGTGATCCTAATTATTCGGCATTGTGATATTATTAAAGTTGCGTCTGAGTGTGTGTTCAGCCTTTTTCACTCACAATGCAAAGTTGGCACAAGGATTTTTTTCTGTGTTAAAAGGCTGAACGTCCCACACGGAGCAAATCATTTCCTGGAGGGGTTTTCGCGAGATAAAATGCCCTGCATGTAAATTAAAAACAATAAAGTAAAAGCGGTTGTTATTATAATTAAAAACTGATACTTTACATGCCTCACAAGCAATGACCACAACAAACAAACGATGACCTATATAAATGACGTGAAAAAATTGCATACTGTATTGCTCTGCAGAATGCCAAAAATTATAAAATTTTCACTTTCAGTTAGCCGGATTAATTTATTACAGTTTAGCTGCAACTCTCATATAATTTTCTTTGAAACCCCTTAAACCTTATCAAAAGAAAAAAAAAGCAAAAACTTCCACTTCTAAAATAAGGCACAATAATTAAAAATAATCTATTGAGTTTTTAGTTTTACAATTTCGAATGAAATTAAGTTAAACATTAGTCTTAAATTACTGAGAGAAACAATTAATAATGAATTCCTCAAACAAAGCTAAAAAAATGCGGCTAACTTCCGATTGTTACTTCGTCTCAATAGAACAAATTTGCTTATAAATAAAAACCTCGTGACCCTAATGTTTTTCTTGTAAAAAAACTCGTGTTTATCTGGGTTTATTTTTATCTCCCTATGCCAAGAGTCAAACAGGAATATCAGTTCTTAAAATTACATAATATCCTCCTTGAGCTAAAAAAAATTTTTTAACCCCTTTTTTACGTAGGATCTTTCGCACTGACATCTTATTGCAAAAACCAGTCATTATTTAAATGCACTTTTTTTTGTGACAAATTCCAAAGTTTTAATTATTTTCACCAATTAATAAAACCAAACCAACATTTTTTTTATATAATCACAATAATTCTTTCCGATGCGAGTGAAGATAATTAGGTTTCTAATAACCACCCCATTACCCATAAACTTTTCATGTAAAACTAGTACTCATTATTCTGAACCAGCATGGTCCAACCCATAGTAAAAAGGGCACAAAGACCAAATCCTTTTCCGTGTATATATTAAAGCGCCTTAAATTAATGTCCGAACTTTTCCCATTCTGTCATTTTTGCACCATTTAAAGGTTATTTTAATATTAATAATAGTTTTTTCTTACTCAGGATCTATTCTCAAAATGAGCCATATCTATTTAGAATATTAACAAATGAATAAAGCATCTGCTTCAAATTTAGTTTAGTATTTTATTTGGTCTCATCATTTTCTGTGAATTTTTTTTAATGAATCAATGAAAATGTTGCCAACTGATTTTTTGAAATGCCTCCCTTGTATTTTTTCCATTCTAAAAATAAATTAAGGGGTGAAGAGATAAAGATTTGCCCATATAATCAGTGCCCTGGTTTCTTCAACCCCTTCATTTCCAAAAAAAAAAAAATTTACACCGCCATATTTTTTTTTTAAGTACCAAATGTTGGACCACACTGATTTACAAGAAAATCTAATTTTTTTTAATGGCTTCAATGCAAACAAAAAAATTAGTAAACTATTGCACAAAATTGAAAGCTTTAATGTACACTTGGAAAAAAAAAAAAATTGGCATTTATGAAACAGTTTTAAAACTGAAAATGAAAATCTAAAAATAGATCCGACACTTCAGTTATAAATATAATTTAGTTTGATTTAGCAAGAAAAAAACTATATAGGTGCTCAGACTTTATTTTGAGTTGAATGACAGATATAATGAAAATCAATGCCTCTGCATACTTGCCTTTTTGTTAAAATATCAGTATTGCAAAGTGATTATATTTACACATAAAGTCAGCTTCACTACTCCATTTACATATCAAAACCCCCAATAATTGTTCTTTGTTAGCAATTCAATTGGGTAATATGTCAAATAAAAGATCTTTAGCATTTTTTGGTATTATGTCAGGAAATCTGATATCAAAGGTTACTATTAGATCACCTCTTTTGAGTGGTTCCTTAGGGAAAGGAAGTCCTTTGCCGGATAATTTTTTCACTGATGTTGGTTTTATAATTTCACCTGTTAAATTGAGAGGTATCTTTTCTCCAGTTAATGTTGGTATTTCTGTAATACACCCACATAAAGCTTGTTTTAATGAAATTTTTGCTACATATTTTATATTACTACCATCCCTCTTAAAATGTGGATGGGGTTTGTCCCTTATAATAAACACTATGTCAGCTGGTATTTTATTCCTTCCTTGATCTCCTTCTTTCTGAAATGTGATTTTAGTTCCAGCTTTCCATCCTGGTTTAACATTTATAGTCAACACTTTATCTTCTTTCTTAAAAGAACCATCAGGCTGCAAAACTCTCCTTGAAATTTTCATTTTCTTTGTGCATCCATTTAATATATCTTCTAAGGACATGTAGAGATCATGTTCCACTGGTGGATCCTGCACTTTATCTTTCTGCTTGTTTGCATTTCCATGGATATTAAATGAGTGAGACCTGAAACCTCCTGGTCTGTTCGGACCGTAATTGCCAAAGTTAACTCCTCCAAAAACATCATCAACTTCCATGTCATCATCATGAAAACCAAACATCCTGTTGGAATTGCCTCCTCCAATGTCAAAAAATGCTTGGAATGGACTTGATGATCCAAAAAATTGTGCAAATGTGGCCCTTGGGTCTCCATGAAATGTGTATGTGTAATTGGATTCAGGACCACCTTGTCCTCCGCCAGGTGCGCCACCTTTAAGACCTTCTTCTCCAAACTGATCATAAATGTCTCTTTTCTTTTTATCACTTAATACTTCATATGCCTCAGCAACTTCTTTAAACCTTTCTTCTGCTCCTGGACTTTTGTTTTTATCTGGATGATACTTCAAAGCAAGTTTTCTATATGCTTTCTTTATTTCCTCATCTGATGCACCTTTGGAGATGCCCAATATTTTATAGTAATCTTTCCCCATTGCAGGAGTTTCTAAAAAAAAAAAAGATTAACTAAAATTAATAAGAACTCAGTTTCCAAAGGGGGAAATATTTGTAAAAAAACATAAATTTATAAATGAGTTACATGTAAATAATAAATGCTTGGAAGATTTATTAGACTGGTAAAAAAATTTATGAGACTATGTGTCAAAAATGTGTTACCTGTAATATTACTCAATGTCAAAATCAAAGTTTTTTGAACATAAAAATTATAAATTTGACGTTATCTGCTGTTTTGAATGTGTATGAATTTAATTTTCTATTGTAAATATAATCGTATGATAAGTTAAAGCAAAATTTAGTAAAATATATTAACATAATTATGACAAATGAAATTGATGGATGAAATTTAATCATAAAATAATAGATCTTTTAAGTTTGTTTTAAAATTCAAAGATCATTATAAAAGAAATACACATTGTCACATAAAATAATAGATCTTTAAGAAGTTTCCTTTAAAATTCAAAGGTCATTATAAAAGAAATCCACATTGAGTTCTCAAAAATATTCCTTAAAAGTATAAAAACCTTCAATACGCCACCCATACTGAAAATGAAAACGAGGACCTTAAAGAGGAAAGATTTTGGTCTTCCTGATTTATATAATTACATTGATGTTGTTCTTAACCTTGCTCAAGGTCCAGCTATTATTTCGGGATTAGCAGTATACCAATTTTTACAATCCCGAAAATATGCTCACTTTAATCTCAAAATACCTTCCCTTTTTAATCGGGGGCTTTTCAATTTAATATTTATTAGACATCGGCAAGATTTGTAACATTTATATGCAATATGGCAAAATATCCAATGAAGCCTAAAATTAAATTACTCATAGAAATATTTGAAGGAAATAATGAGTAACATGGAGGCTTTTGTTTTGTTTTATTGTTAAATAAAAGTCCTAAAAGGGTCTGATAAATATACACCCTTTATAATTTTTACAAGGAGTGTTTAACAAAACTGTTGCACTGGGATAAGGACTTCCATTTTCATGTTCAGGTGGCATGACAAAGTCCGTAAAATCATTCTTAAAATACGTACTTTTCACAGCAAATAGTCTTTTTTTACTGCTTTTTTTCTAATTTATAATTTAGAACACTATAAAACAATTTAGCGCCTCCAGAAATCCTCACGTAAAATCCCAATAAACACACAACTTGAATAATACAAACTACATAAACTAATCCCTTGTGCAGCTACTACGTGAAGTTTTATAGTGAGCCTGCTGAATTTACCGATTATTACTAGAATGTTCGAGAATCAACGCAAGTATCTTCCGCTGTGAAATTCAGTATCGTTGCAAAGTGGCGCGTTGGCTCGGCTTTGCTTTCGAAAATAATAGATTAAGGTGCCCTTTTTCCCAATCTCGATTCTTGTAAATGCGGACGAGTAATTTTTCTTTCTGCAAGACGAGTAACACGTCAAATTGTTATGGATATTACTTTTAAAGAAATTATTCTGAGGTATCGCAGACGCACACGAAGACAGATTTATAAATCTTAGTTGCTTAATTAAACGACATAAAACTCCAACCTGGTGGCCATTGCGAAAACTAAAGAGTAACTTAATGGAAAATTATAACGGACTTTTTAAATTTACCTCTCCATAAATTGACTTAATAAATATTTTTTTTCATAAATAATAAAGTTCAAAAATTTCTGAATTTTACTTTCTCCCTTATTATTTATTATGATTCATAAGGTTAATCTACGAAAGCTTTTATTTACTTTATTTTATTTAATCCAAAACCCGTGTTGTGTAATTCTTACATTCGTAATTTACATATATTTAATTGAGGAAAATTTAGGCAAAATAAAAACACAATTAACAATTTATGTAATATATTAATATAAAAATGAAAAATTAAGTCATTATTTGTAACAAAACTGATATGAAAAGCTTTTCCCTATAATAATAAAATAAAGTATTGTAAGTAGAAAATCCAATAATGTCCAAAATACCATGCAAAAACATTTTATTAATAATTTTTGTTCTTATTAAGATGTGGTAACTTTGTCTTATAATCTCATTTCAGACATAAAAATGATTAACAAAAATTCTCATCTTAATTTGGTTTCTTACAAAGAGTTTCCATGAGTAACTTTTTTAAAAACCACAGATGTAACAGTTTTTCCAGTCTGACCCCCAAATTGAAAAGTAGGAGAAGGTAGAGTCTCAACATGATCCAGCCCTAAAAAAAACAAATGATGGCATTCATATCACACATGATATAATTTTTTGATTAAGAAGATAGAAAGAAATAGATTAGATTACCTTTAAAATGAGATAGTAATTCAGTCTCTGTCCAGTTACATGAGGATATTATAAAATAGCCATTTTCTCTTAAAATATCATTAATATTTTTAATATATATTTGCCTCTTTGATCTTGAGTCTTCAGGATTAAGACTGATGGCATCATAAGTTCCTTTATCTAAGATGACATCATAAGTTGACTGAAAATTATGCTCAAGAATATTCCCAACAAAAAAGTCAATTGAGTACTGTTTATCATTTGCAATTGCCCTGGCTAAATCAACAGCATTTTGTGAATAATCCACACCATGAAGATTGATGAAACCTTTTTCATAGAGATCAATCAGCAACATGCCATTCCCACATCCTTAAAAATAAAAATCTTTCAATTCAGTTTATTTTTTGCTTTTCCAATTTTAAGTGAATCAAGATCACTGAATTTCTTACCAAGGTAAGGATAAAGGTAGAAGTCTTACCAAGGTCAAGGATGGCATCATTTTTTTGAATAACTGATTTTTTATTAATCCAATTTATAACTCTTGCAGCTGTGTCTTTACCAAACCATATCTCTCCAACGTCTCCATGATTTTTATAATTTTTAATTTCATCGTCGTATACATTATTCCAACTGAAATGAAAGTCAGTATTATAAATTATTTACATATTTTCAAAGTATTTTCCCAACCACATTTTTTTAATTATTAAAAATAAGCGAGTTCGCTGCCTTCATCATTAAAAATATTAACCTAAAGGGGAATTCTAGTTGCAAATATAACTTACTACTCATAAGATCCAAGTTTCGACGGATTTAATTCTTCATCCATTTTAAAAGTGCATATATTCCCGGATATGTCAAAATACACCCAAACCACGAATATGGATAAAATATAAATACAAAGTTATGAACTTGATAAAGTGGAACATGAATTTCAAGTCCACTTGTTGATCTCCAAGAACATAACCTCACAGGGGCACATTGTAAAAAACGAAAACTTATTCAGGGATTTCCCCATGACTAATTCAGCATAATTTCTTTTAATTTTCTTAATTAAGTGTTAATTGCATGTCAATATGCATTTTACTCACATTTTACTATTTAATTTTCAGAAAGGCAAGAAAGCAGTTGAATCACAAAAAATGATAAGTTATGATTAGGGGATAATTGCTTAACAAAATCGTATTTTATCCTTAAAGATGACAAAATTCCTGGATTAATGAAATTAATGATTACAAAATGAAGAATTCTATCATTTTTGGTATTTATAAGTCAAGGGTATTTAATATGAGAATTGTAAATTAAAAATTTTTAGACTTTTTAATTAGTTCACTGAAGTCCTAATGAAAAATGCTAAGTATTTTATAAACTTTATTTATATTTATTTATAATCTTGTTCAGGTTTCATTACAGCAATTGTATAGTGAAGAAATTTTAAATCCTTCATTAAACCTGTCAGTCTTTTAAAATGCCTATCTGTATATGGCAAAACCCCTTCAACAAATGTGGGTAATTTTGATAATTTTAAATCTCCACAGGCCATTTCTTCCAGTAGGATAGAAAGCACTAATTGTGCAGCTACACAATTTTTAGAATTGGAATTCCAAACTGAGGCACATTCTAGCAGGTGTTCTTTTTCTGTATCTGTCAATTTTTTTACAGTTGATATAAGATCTTCTCTCTGTCCTGTTCTAATTAAATCTAAAAAGTAAAATCTAATATTAGTTAGAAGTTTTTTTCCAAATAAATTATGCATTATCTATATATTAATTGTTGTTGAGGTAACCTTTTATAATGGAGAGAACTTTGAATGGCTTGTCCAGAGCTAAAGCCAAACTAAGAGCAGCCAATAACTGATTATTATTAATAAGATTCGATAAGCGCTGTTCATTTTCAATTAATTCTTCTTGAATTTTTATTGCAGCTTCTCTTTTTTCTTGTGTGGAATCTCGCCAAATCACCAACAGTGAATCAGAACCTCCAGTTATTATGGTTTTTTCATCTAAAGACACTGAAAAAATAAAATTAAGTTTAATTGTAATTCAGTCTTTTTAATTAATGTTTCTATTTCATAGTTTGTTTTAATTATTCTTTCTTTAACTCCTCATTTAGATGTAATACTAAATAATGTATTATTCAAATAGTTGTAAAACTTCTCACAGTTTTGCATTTAATTTTTCAATGGTAAGAAATACTCACCAGTCATTGCCCAAATTCTTCCCTCATGTTCGTTAAAAGTACCAACGCATTCTCCGTTTTTAATATTCCATAATTTCATCAATCCATCGCCACTAGTGCTGATTATTTGCATGCCTTCCGTAATAAATTCTGCCCGCAATACGGACGAATCATGCCCCTCAAAGGTCTTCAGGCAAGATAAATCGGCCACCGACCAAATTTTTATTGTAGAATCAGCAGATGAAGACATTATTATTTTATCAACAGGAGAAAACCGAACGCACCATATCCCGCGTTTGTGACCCATAAAGATGCCTACATAAGATAAATTTCCTGCTTCCCACAGCTGAAAATTGATTTTCCAAATGAATAAAAAATCAAACATTTTTTTTTATGGATTACACCTTCGTAAAGTTATTCTGAGTATTTTCACTGAAGCAAACTTTTCAATAATAATTACCTTTATTGTTTTGTCTTGACTGCCAGTGGCTACAAACTTATCATTGGGAGAAACACTAACAGTGTTAATGTCTTTTTGATGTGCAACCTCAGTGCTTTGGACTTTTAATTTATACTCCAACTTTTCTTCATTTTTCATTGATGTAATTGTCCATAATTTCAGAGTGGTATCCTGACTTGTTGAAAAGAAAGAATTACTTGTCATCTGACTCATAAATAATGCTGATACTGATGCTGTATGTCCTGACCCAACAGCTAGGCATGTCATTTTTAGATCCGTTGAATCAAGCTCCCATAAACGAATAGTATTATCCTGAAAAATATTATTTCTTATAAATATATCATACTTAATTTTTTTTTATGATGAGAACATTCACAATGTAATGCTAATGCACTTAATTATTTACATTACTTCATGCTCACCTTTGCTCCAGATAACATCCAATTACGATTTACTATTGAGGATGCTAAAGTTAAAACCAAATCTGTATGTCCTTTCAAAAGTTGGCACCCCATGTTTTTAAGATTGTACAATTTAATATCACAGCTATTTGTGGCTACTGCCACAAAAGAATTATCTGTTCCCAAAAACACAACATCCAAAATTTCATCACTGAACCCTATCAACTAAATGAAAAAATCTTAGATTCCCTGAAAATCTGATAAGAAAAACTCTGTAAAAAAAAGCATTTCAAATACCTGTTTGGAACATTCAAATGTGGTCAACTCATGGAATATTATATTGTGATCTATAGTTATCACAGCAAAACAATTCTTATTAGAATTGTAGAGAAGCTGAGTTATGGACAGGCCTCCCTTTTCTTGTGCACTTGCCACCAGTGAATTCTTCTGAGTGTATATTTCTCTGCCTGCAGCCATGTCAAATATCCTTATAATACCTGCAATGTTAACAAATGAACATATAGAAAATCATGTTTATGGTAAATTAATTTAAATAACTTACCTCTTTCCCCAGCTGTGGCCACATAAATTCCTCCTTGCATTTTTCCCACTGTAGGGAGCTCAATTTCACTTGGTAAAGCTACAATATCTTCCAAACTTTCAAATACAGGAAAAGTTTTAATACAGGTTTGTTTTTCTAAGTTCCACAGCATAATAACATTGTCTCTGGCACAACTTGCTAAATGGATACCATCAACACAAAATGAAATTGATGTAACTTTGTTATAATGACCAGATAATTGGTACAGCAATTCATTGCTCTCTAAGTCCCAGCAAGTTATTTTTAAATCATCACCACAACCAAAAATTAATGTCTGATCCTTCATTTTATGCATTTTAACAACACTGAAAAAGAAAATATTTTTATTATTATTGTATTTATTATTATTTTATTATTATATTTATATAAAAATATTAATTTTGTGCACACACATGATATACATGAGAGTTTATCTTTAATTTTCATAAGTGTGATGATATTTTAATAAAAAATTTTAACCTGATAACTCCTGTTGAACCTCTTAGTGCATGTATGCAAGCATGATGTATCAAATGCCATATTCTAACAACAGAATCTGAACCTCCACTTGCCAATAGACATCCATCATCTGATATATCTAGACTGGCTACTGGACCCCTGTGAATACTTTTCCACTGCTTTAAAAAGACTCCATCTAAAAGCAGGTAATTTTCTTTAAACTAAGAACATTGCTTATTTAAATCATATTTTTTTAACACTTACCTGAAACCCCCCAACTCTTAAAAAGTCCGCTTTTATGGGCGGATATTAAGGTACTTCCATCATTGCTCACGGTGAAACAATAAATGTAATCAGCACCTTCATTTTGCTCTCCCAAAATTAATTTTGGTCTCCCAGACTCTAAGTCAATAACACTGATGGCCCCAGAATTGGGACAGAGAAGAGTCGATCCATCTGTCAACCACCGCACCTTGCCACCAGAAAAAATTGCCCCATTTTTTGAATCTACTGAAAATCTAAAAATTTTCAAAATCAAATTGTTATAATGCTTGAGAGAAAACGATTTCCTTTAGAAACATTAAATGTTGTACTTACGACTGTTTTAAATTACTTCTTGAAATCATTTTTGAAAACTAAAAACTAATCACTTCTCCAGTTCAAATTATTCCATCGTTCCTTAAGTATTTTTAAACCACGTGTTTGCCTCTCATTTTGGATTTAATACAAACAGAAATAAGCGTGGCACTAATCTATAACCACGACATTTGTTTACTTTCTTCCTTAACTATTTTTAGAGGTTTTAATTAAAGAAAAGTAACAATAATGAAGCTATGTATTTACGGACAATGTTGAAAATTGCCAGTATTAAATCATAAAAATATACCTTTACATTAAATGAAGTATGACCACGATAATTAAATATTCATAATGCCAGAAGAAAAGCAAATCAAACCTGGAGATGGTTTAAGATCAATTAAAACGACTGCATTATTTCGTGCGCTTAATTTTGAATTATATACTAGGCCGGTAAGTATTAATACTTAAGGAAACAAATAATACTAATTTAACTCTTTTTTTATATTATTTTTTTTAGAATAAAATAATAATGACTGTAGGTGCTACTGTGTTTCTCGCATCTCTAGGCTATATAACTTATATGCAGTATAAGTATGAAGGCCTAGGTTATTATCCTGGGGTAAAAGAAGATGGAAGTGAGCAATATATGAAAAGGAAATCAAATTGGGATTAAAAATTTAGACAAGGTAACATGAAGACTAATCATTATTTGTTTCTTATTTGTGCTAATCAATAAATTTTCTTCCCATTTTCAGATGTAAAATGTGCTGTAGTTAAGTTTTTCTTAATTACCTTCATTGGTGAAGAACATTTTTTTCAACTTCTTGGATAGTATATTTAGAGCAAAAGATTAAATTTCTCTCTTTTCTTTTGACCTGCCCATCAGATAGGGTCACAAGGTCAGGGAGACAATCAGGGACATCCACCAGGAATGATTTCCTATAATTTACAAAAAACTGCATTAGACTTTTTAGATGTTATAATCTATTTTAAATAAATTTTATGAAATCTGGTATTTCTGATATTACATAATAAGAGCTGTTATTTTGAAATAAATATTGATTATTTATGTATAATTTCCTTATATAACCTTTATTTGACTGATGTACTCACTTTATTGTGAATAAATATCAATTACAAAAATTTGAAAAAATTTTTCCATATCACCTGGAATAACTTCAGGCACCCAGCAACTTCTACAAAAATTTTATTAATATCTTTTTATTTTAAATACAATTTTATTTTATTTTAAAATTAAAAAAAAAATTATTTAAAGAAATTTTTTTTAATTTAAAATTTATTATAATATTATTTTAAAGTAAGCATTAATTGATTTTTTTTAAATTGATATTATTTAATATATTCTTTAATTAATTTATTTATTTATTAATTTAATTTTATTAATTTAAAGTACTTATCATTTCAAACTCACCAGTGATTTGTCTTTTTTTAACTTATGTTAAATTTCAAAGAATATACTGTAATTGCTTTTAGAAGCAGTACTTTGAAAAACACAACCAAAATTTTGAGAGTTAATTTTATTGATACAATATATTACAATCACAATATTCACTGACAAAATCTAAAACATCACTAAGTATGTGTATTACTGAAACTAAATCTTGATTTCTACTTTGTCATTTAATTGTAATTCCAATAATTTTTCATCTGAAGCAGCTGTGCTATCATGTTCATTCATTTTTTTATTCTTAAAAATCTCTAGTAATGTCTCTGTTGCAGTTGGAGCTAAATTCTTAGGAAATGAAAATTTTTCCTGAGGAAATTTTGAAATATTAAATTCAGGATTTTTGTACAAAAATGGGGACCATGGGCCTTGTATTGATGGGTTTTCTGTGTGCCACATTTTTGTAAATCTGAATTCTGGAATTCCTGATTGTGTTAAAAACAAATTTAGCCATGAATTTACTTCTTTTTTTGTGAAATTGTGGGCACTTAACCATTTCCTCTCTCCATTCACTGAAAATAAAAATACTTTAATATTATTGGTTGTAGGAAGAAACCAAGAATTGGTAGATTAAGGGATATTCTAAACTGTAATGACATAGAAATGTTTTTGGAGGAAACCTAGACAACATTCACACTCTTAATTATAGATTAATAATTACAGATACAGTTATAAATGTAGATTAATCATTACAGTTATAGACGTAGTAATTTATATTACCAATAAAGAAATTTTTGAATTCAAAAATAAAGCATTCTTCTCTCAAGTCTCCCTCAATGAAATCTAGAAAAGCGGAATAAAATGGTTTAAATTTGCTAGAACTACTTACAATATTCAGCCACAAGAACTGGGCTTTTATGACGCCTTGGTTTTACATAAACCACAACGCCGGGATTAGAATTCGCGAATTCTAAAAGATCGGTTTCAATAAATTCACGAACTCCTCTGCTTCCACCATGACTTTTACAGAATTTGATAGTAACCCTCTGAAGCTGGCCTATCACTCGTCCAAGCCCATTTCCAAGCACGGCACGAGGAAAAGCTGCGTTGACATAGAGGCAAGAATTAGACATCTTTAATGTATATTTACCCAAGACAAAACAATATTGTGGGAGGCCATTTTAATAAAAACCGGATATGCTTTGCGTGCTTAAGATGGTAGCACTGGAATTTTAACATTCCTAGTTTCAATTTTAACGGTCTTTCTATTAACCGTCAAAGACGCTTGTATGTGTTTTGTTCTTCACGGTTTTTTCTGCTTTTTAAAGAATTTATTCCGTTTGTGCAATTAAATTAGAGTGTACGAAACAGGTGAGGTACAAATAAAACTTTATTATCGTTTTCTAATCAAATTTAATCTGTCAATTAGCGAACGGCGGTAACGCAGCCTTTGATCATTCTCCTGTCAATTTATAATATTTGTAAATTCCTTATCCAGATTAATAAAATTTTCAAGACAACACTGAAATTATAATTATTTTTCATTTGAAAACATAAAATTAAGGAATATAATTCGCCTTATTATGGAATACATTTTAATTGTTATCCTCATATTTGACATGATTTGACAAGTCCTTTTCATTGGTTAACAGTTATTTTCTTGAAAAATTAAACTAACTTTAATGTATCTTAAAGAACTTTTTTCATTTATAGAGTCCATCAAAACTGTCTGCACTACACTTCTATATCCAGTCTATTAAATAAATAGCTCCCAAAGTTTTATTTTCCATGATGGATGTTAGCCACCTTATTTGCTTTCATTTAAATTAAACTGAAATTTTTTATTTTGAAATTATGAAATAAAAGTAGAACAAGTGAAGTACAAGATCTGAATAAGTCATGAATAATCTTTCTTATTAAATACCAGTAATTGGCATTTAAATTTTATTTTAAAGTAATGAGTATTAATCTGAAATCTTAGAAAAAGGTAGACATATCTTTTTTGGTCCATTTAAATCAAAATTAAGTCTGATGTTTTCTTAATATTACTCTTCCATGAAAAATTTATCAAAATTTTCTTTAAATTTAGACATAAATGTGCCCTTTGGCAAAGAAATTCTTGCAGACTAATTTTGTTTATGAATTTTAGATAAGGACATGGATTCTAATGGAATCGAAGAAACTCTGAGTGAGGAAATTCTTAGCAAGCTCAGGGAAAACCTAGAATCTGGAGTTTGTCAAGAATTAACAACAATATGGACAGAGCTTTGGGATGAAAATGAGAGAAACAAAAGAAAACAAATACTTGCTTCTGAGTGCCAGAAAGAAATCAAAGAATTTCTTCAAGAAGTACTTAAGAATGAGAAGGCAGTTAGAGATAGCTACATTGAAAGAATTGAGGACCTGCTAGCAGAAATGAATGATTTGCAGAAATCTCTAGAAATAACTATTCCATATGAGGATGTAGAGAGTTTACCTTTGCATACTATGGCAGCTCGTTTAAATAAAAAGGCAGAAAAATACAGAGTTGTAAAAAATGAAAGGATTCATAAACTTAATGAACTCACGGAAAAGGAAGCAGTTCTATGCGAGAAGCTGGGAATGATCAAACAGATTGGAATTATGTCTGAAATACCAAAAATATCAGAGCTAAAACTTTTGGAAAATCACATTGCTGCTATGGAACAGGAAAAAGTGAACAGAACTGTTACATTTTTAGAGCAAAGGCAAATCATTATAAAACTATTTGAAGAATTAGGGATTCAGCCTTTATTTAATTTTGAGAAGGAGATCTTATCAGAAGAAGTGGTTGAAAACTTTGCTTTGACAAATGAGAATATGAAGAAGCTGGATGAATTAAGAAACAAATTGGAAATTCAACTGGAAGAAGCCAAGCAAAAAGCAAATAAATTGGTCGAGAAACTAACGTCATTGTGGAATTATGTGGGCGAAAGTGACGACTATAAAGAACAGTTTTTATCGAAGCACAGGGGATGCACTGCTGAAGTGCTGAATGCTCTGGAGGAAGAATTGTCTAGATGTGAAACAAAAAAACGAGAAAACATAGCTGCCATAGTAGAGAGAATCCGCCAAGTTTTGGTCGAAGAATGGGATCGGTGCTTAATTGGTGAAGAAGAAAGAAAGAAATTCCGTCCATTTAACATAAACTGTTTTACCGAAGATCTTTGCGATTTGCACGAATTTGAAATCAACCGGCTGAAAAACTTCTATCGTGATAACGAACAAATATTTGTTTTAATTACAAAACACAAGAAATTATTCAATAAGCTATTAGATCTTGAAAGTGGATCTAAAAATGCGAATCGTTATTACAACCGCGGTGGGCAGCTTCTTCAGGAGGAAAAGGAAAGGAGAATCATAACGAAAGAATTACCCATCGTGGAAGAAGAACTTCGAGCCCTGCTTAAAAAGTATGAAGTGGAACACAAAGAACCTTTCACTTCTTTCGGAACACCCGTCGAGGTTATTTTGGACGAGCAGTGGAATGCTCATTTCGATCAGAAAACAATAGACAAACTTTCTCGAAAGAAGTCAGACAAGAGCGGAAGAACTCCCTTGGGGAAAAGGGTGTGCACCACCCCTTACACGCCTTTGTCTGCTAATAAGGTACCGAAACTGAACGGTGAAAAAACTGTGAGCAGCACTACAACTCCGAGAATGCCCGTTCGAAACGTCGCACCTCGAAAAAAAGTTGCTAGAGATAATGAAGCTCTTAAATTAGAACCCACGTACGATGAATTTCAGGTATGAGCATTTTATTTTCCTCTAAATAATAATGAATATCGGTGGTTTCTTCTATTGAAAAAACTCAGTCCCAATTAGGAGTTTCCCCTAAAAATTGGTTAAAGTTAGGCGACCCCTGGTTCCCTAAAATTATATGTAACGACTTAGTATGTTCTTAGAGTGCTCTGCAGTCAAAAGTGGAAAAGGCAGCCAAATCCAAGAAACCAGTAACCCGCAGCACGGCCATAAATGAGGTCTTACCCGGGGTTCTCCGTGAGCGAAACACCCCCAACAAAGTTCAACCCGTGACCCCAGTGAAGACAACACCCGGAAAGTTGTATCCGCCGATGTGGTCTCCTTCCGCTTTGAAGTCTCCGAAAACTGTTCCGAAAGCCCGGCGACAGAGTAAAACTGCTCGCCTAACTCCTGCTCGCAGCCGCATGCCCATTATTATTTAGTTAGTGTTAAGTTTTTTTATTTTACCATGAAAAATTTCCCGCCCTCCTGAGCAGTCACGAGATTTTCACAATTCCAAAAAAAAGAGTTTTTTCACTCTCACTTATTAATAGAAACGGCTGTTGAGGGCAAATTTTTTTAATTGCATGTCTTGTATATTGTTTGTATCTGTTGACATTTTACTATATACCTCCGAATGTAATTTCACATTTTAACGTGTTTTTATTGAGCAGTTGCTTATCATTCAAACTCCCAAAATATTAATAGTAAATAATATTATTAATTTAAGAAGATGACACTGCTCAAATCACACATAATTTTAGTTTTAAGGCCATTCATGTAAATTTTTAACTTTTATAAATTCCTTTCATTTAACTGTGCATACTTATTAAGAAAAGCTTTGCAAACATTGATTTTATTTAAGTTTTAGAGACCGCCGGGAATATATGTTCTTGTTTTGAAACTGTTTTAAATGGGAATCGAGAGCGGAGTTTTCGAATTTGTATATTCAATTTCTACAACTTGAATTCACGCATTGAATTAACCCAAAGCGGAATCACGGTTGGATACCCCATTTGAATAAGCACGTTACTGATTTTAATTTTACAAGTAGACGAGTATTTTTCTTCTCACACTTTAGGAGAATAAGAATATTCTTTCCGAACTTTCAACATGCCTGTCGCTTTTCCCGCTCGTTTCGAATCTGTCAAACAATAACGGTTTTGCAAATTGGAAATTTCGAAGCAGGCGTTTAAATTGGTAGTTATTTTCTTGTTGTGAAAAATTATTTTATTGTGGTTTTTAATTAAGAAAAATTACTCAAAAGTAATTATATATTTTAACCGCTGGCGGTGTCGAATAATATTAAAAAGCCAAGTAATCGCTTACGGAAGGTGTGCCTCAATTGTAACAATTTAAGGGCTTTTTAAAAGCCACTTTGTTAAGAGCAAATTATACAGCAGTGTAAAACTTTGTTTCTACTTATGTTTCTACTTAGGTTCGGTCAAGTCTAAATCGGTGGTGATAATTCACCCCAAATCCCCGTTTTTAATGAGCAGATCATAGCGCCTAAAACCGTCTCTTCCTTAATAAATCTAAAGAAGGCGGGTTTTAATTGCCTGTTCAACCGGAAGACTCCCATAATTTCACATTTTATTTCTTCGATTCAATTGCGGCGCACCTTTCAAAAGTCTAAAACTACAAAAAGCAAACATTTCGGGCCACACTAAACTCACCTGCCTCTTTCAGACTTTGACAAATCTTCTCTTGTAATGTACTTTACACATGTTTATATTATATATATAGATTGTATTAAGTGAAAAGAAAAAATTTAAAAATCAGCATTCACCTTAAGATCTCCAAGTTGATATTTTTGTCACATACAATAAGTGACGAATTTGTAGTGTTGCTTTTTAGGTGGTGAAAACACAGTGGAAAGTAAAGTGGAACCTCAATAGCGTTTCATTGTGGGAATGAAAACATTATATTTTTCCCGCCATAACTCAAAAATATGCTTTCCAATAATGATTTATTTATTGTTGATTTACCAGCGGCAGCTTTGGCTTTTTTTTATTGAGGTTTCACGACTTTTGAAGGGAAACATTTTGCACGCCTCATTGATTCTGAGGTGATTAAATTCTTTTGACAGAATAAAGTAAAATGTCGGAAGATGAAACCATATGTATTCATAGATAAAAATTAATTAACTTTAATTGTTGTAAGTTTCTTTTTAATTTTTTAACCGCTTCAGTCGAACGGGCTGTACTCGGTCACAAATTAGCATGTCAAAGGTCCCTCATGTGATTGCCTTAAATGCATTTTTTATGAGCTTTGGACGAACTTTATCGGGGCTTTTTGGAGTTGGAACTTTCATTAATATTATTAAGAAATAAATGTATGTTCAATGTAAATAATTCTTTATGCAAAAGTCATTCGGTTTATTTTAATGGTTCCTTTCTTTAGGTAAATTTTGGATTAAGTCCCCAAATTTATTTACCCAAATTAGTGTAAAGTAAAAAAGAATATTCTGAAAAAATAACATTTATTAAAAACAAAACAAAAACGCTTTCTCACATCACTAAATTAGTGAACATAAATCGTTATAATAAATATTAACTGAAATATTTTTTTTAAAAAAAGACTAATATCATCGGAGAATAACAACAAAATATTACGGTATATGCGAAATTAAATTATTAAAATATATACGTATTACTATGACAGGATTTCGAATGAAGGAAATTACGTTTCATTACGTCGTATAAGCGTAAGAAAAAATCGATATAATCCTCTGTCGCGTGCTTATAAACCGACCCATTACTCAGACACTGATTTCGTTACTCTAATTTTGCTTCCGATGATGTTACGGACAGAATTATTAATGGCGAAACTGCGAGTTCTTTCAGTATAAACCAGTTGTCTTTCTCCGTCTCCCCAACCATGACTTAGTTCTGCCACACAATGGGACAAAAACTCCATTTCTGATTAATTTTCTTTAAAGTACAACATCCCCACTCAGTCATCAATTTACAATTAGTGGAAATAAATGGAAAATAGTCGACGAGCAAAATAAGCAGTAAAAAATTTGATAAGTGCGTACGGAAATTTTTCTTTTTTAAATGACAAAGCAACTCTTATGCCCACTGGCCCATTGCGACCGTTACAAATTTACACGGCGAAGAAAGTTCTCTAAATCATACGTATGAAAATTTACGTAACTAAATTTTTCACGCATTAAGTTTTCACCGACAATTACCGCTGTTTTCTACGTAACAGAATGTTATTCGTTTGAAGGCGCTTAATTTTTCCTTCGTTTTTGATATGTTAAGGCGATGGGGGTGGAGTTAATGATATGCAACCGTTACGGTGGATATGCAATTGGGTTTTTAAAATCAGCGTCTGAATAACAACCGGAGATTTAAGCCTAACGAAATCGCCTTCCCGACTAATTTTACCCGCAAATCTATCCTCGAGGGGATGAGATCAAAACGTGTCAGAATCAACACATAATGAAATTTTAATAAGGCGTTGGCTCTCAATCACGAAAAAAGGTCACCATTTTGAGTCTCCTAAAGTGTCTGTGGTTCGCTTGGCAAAGCAAGGAATTCACCGAACCTGTCAAACGTCTATGGTCTGTTGTTATTATTAGTCAAATGAAAGTTCGTTGAATCTACGAATTTATTGTAATGTCTGAGTGATTTAACTAAATTACTAATAAAAGCTCATTCCAAATTCAAGCAGATTTATTCCGAAGCACAATTTCGGTCAATTGATGTTCCCATAAGTGGAAATAGAAAAAGTTATGTATTCCCTCAACCGTTACATCAGGGCAATACAATTTATTAAAATTTAATATAAAGTAATATTCGAGTGCCATTGGGAATGAGAGAAGACCTGCAGTGAAAAAGAATATGAGAAAACCTACCAGTGCGACTGTCAAAATCACAATAAAACCTGTACTGAATCGAACATAATATTACGAATGATCACTGTAAGGATCCAAATGTGGAAAAGTTTGAATTCAACCTGAAAAAAAACGAAAAACAGATTAAGAGGATTCTGCCTCTTAATCTGAAACAACGAAAAATCTCAACAAAATATTGAAATTACGAATATCAAAAAACAAACAACCCTTATAATTCCGTGCAACCCTAAACAGTGTGAAAGCCCAAAACCAACGACACCATTAATTCTTACAAAAATGGCGAAGTGGTTTTTATTTCTTACATGTATTTTTTAATAACAAAAATCATAACCGGACTACAGAACACTAACTCCTCGACCCAACATGCAAGATTAGGGAATTTCTGCCGTTTTTCATCCTCGGAGGGAAAATATACAGTAAGTATTAAAAAGGCTCAATATTATGCGATAATTGCTTGAATTTGTTCTAAAATAATCGCATGAATTTAAAAATAACAAATCCAACCTCCGTAAGAACACACACAAATTCGTTTAGTAATATCGCTTTGGGTAAAAATTAATTCAATTAAATCTGAACGATTTGTTTTCGGTGAAATGAATTTGTTTCCGTTTTTCATTTTGAAATTTTATGTAACTTTCAAATGGTCGTTAAGTGCGTTTCCAGAAATGGCGCTGTGATAATAGTTACAAACTTTTCTAAATTCCTGTGAAAAATATTTTCTTTAAATTGTAATGTTTAACTGAGGTTCCCTGGGTAATTTTTTAGAATAGACAATGCACGAATTCGCTATCTGAAATTTCGCATCTTTAAAAATTAGTAATAAATTAAATTAGTTTAATAATTAATAAAAAATTAATAGTAAATTACAATTGCTACTAATGTGCTGATAATTGTCATCACCAAGTCTGTTTGTGATTGAAGATTTGGTAATATAAAAATAACTTTTTTTTTTTTTTAAACAAAACAAACAAAACTCAAACAAAAGAATATTTACACAAAATCACAATGAGATTTACACTGTTAAAAACCCCAAATCTCATTCACTGAAGGTTTATTTTACATCACTCAAACATCAGCAGAGTTTTCAAACAAAGGAATAAATTAAAATCTCAATGCAAAACAAATATAAACTTAAATCCTGGATTCTCAAATATTGCCCCAGATTACATAGCCACTCTCAACAATTAAATAAATGAATAAAGCTGTCAACAACAAATAATCCTCACATTGCACATCACCAACTTAACTCACCAGAAGATATTTTAACCTTTCCTAACTATTGACAAGTGCCAACTGCAACTCCTCAAAATATAAACTTCTTTAAATATGTCAATAAATAAAAAAAAAACTTAAAACACAGAAAAATCGCATCAGTCTTATCACTGTTTTCAATTGAAATTCAATTCAATAAAAAATCCATTCGGTTCGGAAAAGCAAAACACATTTTGAACCAAAACAGGTGAATTGTTGCCTTTATGGGCCTTAAGTGAAATTTTTGATGCTATAATTCAAACAATTCATCTTGCTCCTTTTCTAACCTTTGCAAAGAATTTTTTACTTTTCTCCCTTTGTTTAAAACTACAGGATGAGGTGTTACAAAAACATCATTATTTGAATTAACTGAAGTTGGATGGGGTTGCTTTTTGTTATGTTTTTTTGTAAGCATTCTGGTTGTATTTGCAGAGTCCAGAAAGCTGAAAGACAATAATTTCATTAGTAATTATTTCAGTTTCTCATTTCCAATTGTTAAACTAATTTTGTCAATAATAATAATCACACCATTTTTAAAAATTTCAGAGTTTCAGCTTAAATTCAGCAATAAATTAAGCCATTAATTGGTTAATAAAATCAATTGCCAGTTTTAAATTTAATTGTCATCAAAATACAATCTCTCAAAAATTTTCTCCCAATTTAAAAAAAATTATTTATAAGAACTTCAGAATAGCAAAACTTTTGGCAAATATAATCAAAGTAACTCATGAAAACATAACTTATAATATTGATTATGTGATTTAGAAATGATAAGTGATAATGTGACAGAAAGTCTAATTTTTTATTATACATACTTATGTTTTATTAATTATTTTCTTTTATTTTAAATTGTGTTAACATTATTTTATAAAATTAATAAACTGATTATTAATTTCAAATTTCCCCATTTCTTAAAGTTATTGCTATTCATCATTTTTAATTAGATAATTTTATATTCCCAACACTGATTTCAATTGGCAAAATTAGTGTCACCATTTGTGTTAGTGTTAATACCAACATGAAAGCAATAGCAAATTAAGGTAAATTTCTCAGAGGTTACAGTCTGTACAGTAATATTAAAAAAAAACCTTTCACATGCAAAGCATGCTTTGGTAAATTTATCTCTAAAGCTAAAAAAGAGCTCTCTTAAAGCAGCAGAAGAAATTCCAACCCATAAGTTATGTTAAGAACATTTAATTATAATAAAAAGCAACAGAGCTGAGTTTAAAATTTACCTGCTGTGTTCTTCAACTTGTTTTACTTGAGCTCTGACACTTGCTATGGAATTGTCTATTTTCCCAAATAAGTCATTTATTGATTTTTCATCTTCATCAGTAAAGGATTCTGTGCTTACTGAGGATGTTATTGTGTCAGACACTGATCCAGAATGAAAATTATTTGTCTCATATGAATTAGCTAATTCCCTAGTCACTGGAATCTTGAGGTGGTCTCTTAAAAACAAACTATCACTAGCAAACAGTCTATTGATTCGCCTAATTTGCTCTGTCTGAAAACAAAACAGCGAAATTATGATAATAAGGATAAAAAATGATCGAGTGACCTTTATATCGCAGAAGCGAATTTTTTAATTTTTTTTTTTAAGTGATATGTGATAACATTAAATTTTACTTTCACTTTGAAGACGTATTTCTAGTATTTAAAAACCTATTTTAGGAGAAATCATAAAAATATTATTTCATGCGATAAATAAGGATTTTCGCTGTCAGCATATTTCTCGCCTTTATTTTAATAATATTTTCACGAAATAAATTTATCAAATCATTTTAGTTAAACTTATTTGAGGTGGAAAAAAAACTTACTGTAGTATTATACTTGAGAGCCAAGCCTTGCAAAGTATCCGTTTTTTGAATAACATGAGTCACATAATAATCAAGTCTCTTTATGTGATTGCATGTACTTCCGTACTTCTTTAAAGATTTTACGGAATCTTTTATAGATTGATTTTCACTACAGCTGTACTCAGCCATCTTTCGTGCACAGCCTTTTCTTTGAGTTTTTTTTTCAAAGTTGGCAGCAGTGATGACGACGTAATAATCGCGCGCCAAATTTTTCATTTCCCTCCGCTTTTAAATTCAAATGCTTTTACTCGTTTCTTCTCCTTTCGGCATTCTGTCCTAATAGAAACAATTTCAGGATTTAATTATGGCTCCGTAGCTCTTGTATACTTTCAATAATGATTAACTTTGGTTATCTTTTACATTTTTTGCTTCTTCAGACTGTAAGGCGCAACAAAAACGTGCCAGGATTCTCAGTGAAATGTTTTTTCCTTGGCCTACTTCTGTTTCGCAGGTTTCTACTAACACCTCATCTTGTGCCCAGCTAACCGATTTTTTCAATTTTTTATCTCCTAATTTGTTAATTTGAATATCTCCATTTTTGATTTGCTCGTAGTTTGGATCATCAGCCTGCAATTTTTTATTAACCGTAAAAATGCTACTCAAGTACAAATGACTGGGCAAATAATATTGGTAATTTGTATTCTTACAAAATATCTACAATTAATTTTAAATTGGTTTATAATACATCAAAAGTAATTAATTCTAACTAAAAGGTCGTTTGGATTTTCAGAGAATAAGAAAGAAGTAATAAAAAAACGAAATTAATTTTAAAACTTGTAAAAAGATGTAAAACATGTAAAAAGAATATAAAAAGAAAGCGTAGAGCTTAAAGCGTTTGATTTTCGTGTTGGTTCATAACTCATTTCTTGAAATATTTACCTTCGGTATTATATCAGTGGAAACTGAAGCAATATTATTTGTTCTGCTCTCCATTTCGATATTAATATCCACCGGGTGATTTTCCATTATGTTTAAGAAACATCAATAATAATTTAATAAAATAAATTATTTCTTACGGTACAACATTCTTTATTTTGATTCACTACTTGAATCAAAATAAAGAATTAATTCCAAATTTTATATATAATTTTACTAATAATTAAACATTATAAAAAAAAGAACCGTATCCAAATTGCTCTGTCGATGTCTCACTTTTTCTTTACAAACGACATTATTACTAATCTTTTTACAACTAAACGTTACTATTTAAGTGAATCCATAGGAGTGAGCGTCAATAATTCCGTCAAGACTTTATCAGCTTTTCTTTTAAGAATATTTTCATTTTTTTATAGCATAATTAAAACAAAATTATAACAAAGGCTAGAAACAAGAACAAAGATGAAAGGAAACTTGCAAGTAAAAGATGTTTTCAAGTGAAGAATCCAAAAAATGAAAATTAAAAACAGATAAATAGAGTAAGCACTTAAAAAAGACTCTTATAATTATTTTTCGTTAATCAGATATTACCGAAAGATGAAACCCTAAGGTCAAATTTTTTTTTAGCAGGATTGCTTTAATTTATCAAAGTCAAATATGTTGATTTAAAAAAAGCTAAAGAAACACTCTTAAATTAAGAGTAGACAAAAAATATACACCAAAGAAAAAAATTAGCTGGCACGAGCTCAATTTGTGTGCTCCCTCTGCATGCCGTTAAATAAATCCGAAAATTTTGTTTTTAAAATACTATTTCTGAAGAAAAACTGACCCAAAAAATCAGAAATTATTTTCGCTTAAAATATCATTCTTTTATTATCTTCAGCCCATAAATATCCACTTGAATTTTAGCGGGAAAATGTAGTTTACTTAATTATCACAAGATGACGCTCACTACTATAGCATTGAACAAAGGAGATTTTTAGTTTACGTGTCAGCCTATGTTTAACTAATGGTAACATATGTCACGAAAGTTTTAAGCGATGTTATGATCGAGTGTGCTTGTACAACACCATTACAGTTTAGTGGTGTTGTTCCAGGTGTAAGGTTAATTCCAGTCGAAGATATGTAAATGACCTAATCATTGCATAATTGTAAAAGGTTTGCGAAGCACTCATTTTCATGGGTTATTTTATAAGAGTTTTTTTCGAAATTAAGTATTTTCAGTATTCTGATGAAGAAAACTAATTGGATTTTGTTTCGTTATAGGGGCAGCTATTCCTGTGAGTATTGAAGAGTTTGGATTCAGTGAAAATAGAGTCTTCAATAGGTCGATAGGCCTATTTTCCTCTTCTGAAGTGTTTACACTTAATTTGGGGTTATTTATTTAAAAACGAGTGGACAGTTATCATTATTTTTATCGAAGTAAATAGTAATTTAATACATTTTGAAATTCCCATCATGTTCTGACAATGATGGACACGGGGGAGAGACTAGAGAAAATGGAAGAGGCAATTGATAACAAATTGGCTACAGGAGTAACAGATGACGTCAATTCGGAGGTAATGCCATCTGTTGATAGCGACAAAAACAGCTCGGACTGGAATTCGCGCGGTAAAATTTCAAAATTCCGGGAGAATAAACGTAAAAGGCCAAGAAGAAAAAGTAAAAAAGGTAAACACCCGTACAGTAAGTCATCATGGCAGCAAAGACGAGATTTAGGAAGTAGCGAAAGAGCTCAAAGAGTGAGAGAACAAATGTTTGAGCATGGACAACCTGTGGCACCATATAATACAACACAATTTCTTATCGAAGATCACGGAGATATCCAGAACATTGATGCGCAGCTCCAGTCGAATCCAGGAAATTCTATACTAGGAAATAAACCTCCCAGAGCAAGAGATTCAAGCTTTAGTATTGATTCTGACGTTGATTATTTCTATTCTTCACCCGAGGATGAAGAAGAGTTTTTGACAAAAGAATTTTCAAATGCATATGAAGATCTGCATGTTGAAAGGTTAAGTTCTATGTCAAAATCTGAACTCATACACGATTACCTCCAGTTAGAGTCAAAGCATGAGAAAGCATTAGCTGAACTACGGAAGCTGAGAAGAGGGGGAGACGAAGAAGGTGAACCGAATGTGAGGGAAAATGAAGTCAGACCACCTGAGGCAGAAGAGAGGGACAGAGATACAGATACATCAACAAAAAGTGAAAGTGATTTAGCTGAACAACTTAGAATATCCCAAATTGAAAATAAAAGCCTTAAAGTTGAATTAGAAGAACTTCGAAAAGAAAACAAAACTCTTAGAAATTTAGTCGAGAAAAATGACTCCTCTTCTGTTGATTCTGATTCTGATAGCTCATCAACAAGTTCAATGAGTAGTGACAGTTCATCATCAGATAGTGAATTACAAGAGAAAAGCCCAATTATTAATGGTTTAACAGAAAAAGGTAGTTTTACAGATGACAATTTTAATGAGGACCAAGAACAAAATAGTGAAGCTGAAAAATAAAAAAAAAAAAGATGTGATGTGATGCAGTTTTTTTAGTCATTATTTGCCATTTCAAACAGTGATTTTGTCAAATGTTTTTTTTAAATACTAAAAATGCATTTAATTTCAGTTACAAAATTACATATATTTTTTGTATATTAAAAAAAGCAATATGAAGAGGATAATGCAACAACAAAAAAAAAAGGAATTTATATAATTTATTTTTATATTTTAATTTTTGTAATTCATTCATAAATGTTGCTCCAAATTACAATTCATTTAGAAAAAAATTTAATTTTAAATCTTTTACTTTTGCCACTGCTCAAACTTTTATTATTTTGCATTCTAATTTATAAAATTCTGTCTTAATTAAAAAAAAATTCTACTCCTCCTGTGAAACAAAGTTGATTATCAAATTATAAATTTTTATCAATTATGCAATATTTACTGCAAAATTTTCTATAAATTCAAAATGGAAAGGTAAGTTTGAAAAATGAAGAACTGAATTTAAGGAATTAAATTCTTTAGAAAAGTTTTTCACTTCAGAAATTAACACAAAAATGTCCAGGGGAAAATGACCTTGAAAGTATAAATGATTAAGGCATTTGGGGAATTGCCCTTGTGATTTTTCACATCATTGACTGCCTAATTGTCAAGGAATGAGGAAAGAAAATTTATAGAGAATACAAAATTAATTTCATAATGAATAGATTTTGTTTAAAATAGATATTGCTTCAAGCATTCTTAAAAGTTCTGAATTTTTTAATTAAAATTGAATATTAATTATCTTTATTTCATCATTTCCTAACTTAAAATATAATTTTAATAGTTTGAACTCATTACAAAAATAATTATGAAGACAAAATCTAAATGGAGTAGAATTTGAAAATTGGTCATTTTATGAATGTTTTAATATTTAATTTTCAAAAATGAAAAATAATTTTGGCAAAATCTTCATCAGCAATGGTTACATTGGCAGTTGGCAATGCAAAATAGAAGATCCAAGAACATATGGATGTGGTTACAATGTATTAGTCATTATTAAATTTTAAGAATTTGTTAATTTTACAATAAAAACAGAATTAATGAGTACAATGCAAATTAATTTAAATGCAATTTTTAATAATGAAATCAAACCAAATATAAGTGTTCAAGGTGCAATATTTTGATATTGCATGCAGATTGGATAAGAGAGAGATTTTTTATAGACAGACTAATCAGAAAATAAAATATCAGCATTATAATTCTTTTTTTTAACTTTACTCTTGGGTGCATTTGGATTGGTTCCTTTGTAAAATTCCTTTAATAAATTTATAGCTTCTTCTGCATAAATTGCACCCTGAACTTTACAAATGCTCTTACTGTATATTTTTGGCACATCAAAAACTGAAGAACATCCTCCAAATCTGTAATTTCCACAGCCATAAATGATCTGCTTTATATTGAGCTCATGCAAAGCTGCAGAACACATTATACAGGGTTCAACAGTAACAATCACTTCAACCTCACTGAACACTTGTTTGTAATCCAAATTTTTGGCCTTACACCAGGCCAACACTTGATCAACACAATTCATTTCTGCATGTCTGGTTGCATTTTTTGTTTCATTAACTGTGTTTGCCCCTTTGGCTATGATTTCACTGTTATAAATAAAAATGCAACCCACAGGAACTTCACCATTTTGTAATGCTTCTTCAGCAAATCCTAAAGCGATCTTCATCCACTTTTTAATTCGAGCCTCCTCATTTTGAGTCATTTTGTTCAGATACAGGAAAGGGACTTTTAAAGTCTGGATTATCATTAAAGTATTTTATTAAATTATACTTTTGAAGAATTTTAAAAGTTTCTTCTTCCCAATTTGTTGAGTTCTTGGCATTGCGAGGACTTGGGTGAGGGATCGTGTATACCTAATGAATAATTTTTAAGTTGTTAAAACAAGTTTTCATACAACATACTGTATGGGATTATATTTGCAAATTAAAAAGTACCTGCACATTTGTTATTCCATTAGACTTGAAAGTGTTATTGGCCATTGTCTTTGCATATTGCCCAATTGAAATCACTATTTCAAAATTAAATTGATTTACGATGTTGAAAAATGCTGTGCTATTAATGCAATTTAATTGTTTTTTTGTAATTTTATCCTGAAAAAGAAAAAAAAAATACTAATGTTTTGTTTATTGTATTTTTTTTTTCAGCTTGAGATGTTAAAATGTCAATTTCATTGGTTTTTTTAACTGATTTGAGTGTTGCAGTCAAATTCCTGAAATTTGGAGAGGATCTGTCTTGACATAGTCATACTAATGCATTGTAAGTTTATTTAAATAACATCTCAAATTAAAAAACTGCAATTCATGAGGTTTACTTTGTAAATATATAAAAATACAGTAAGTAAATGGATATCACAAAGCTACAACAGTTATGAGATCGTTTAATTAATTAATTACTATGAGTCTGACTTAATATATTTTAAATTTGTTTGCAAATATTTTTACTTTTGCAAAATTCATTTACATTTATTAAAACTGATAAAGAGAGTTTATTTTAATTAAAATGTACCTTTATTTCATTGGGAGTAATATTTTTTCCCGTTTCATTCATAAATGCCAATGGGCAAAAATTATAAATAAATGAATGCTTAAAAAAATTTTCAGGATTTCCACAAAGGACTTTAAAAAAACCCCAGAATCTTTTACCACTCCTTTCACTTAGATGACAGTCAAGACCCAATACTTTTTTCTTTGGATGTTCATTTTCTGGTTTATCAACCATTCCAACTACACCCAGCCATTCTTTAACAAAATTTATTTCACCGAAAGGTATCTGCAATAAATGCATATTTTAAGTAACTGCATTGAAATTTTGATAACAATGAAAAATTGAAACATACACCAGTTTGGCACATTCCCAAAGGTCCAGGGTTCATTCCAAGAAATAATATTTTCTTTGTAGAATGTTCAAAGTATTTTTTAACAAACATTTCATGTAAGACTTTGGCATACTGTAAAGGGTTATATATGTAAACTATGGGTGATTGGAAGTTCATACTACATAATTTTGTACATAGTTCATTTTCAATGGCCAATAACTTTTGACTTTCAATAAATAAGTCTTCATCACTGTTATCCACAGTGATTTTTTGTTTCTTTGGGGGTGACATGTTGAAAAACTAACTCCTAGAAAGTATTTACAACTTTAAGTAAAATATTATTTTAAGAGTTGACTGATGTAGCACTAATCAAATAAAGCAATAATAATTTCTAATGGATTAATTAACAAGGGGGCTGACATATTGTAATTTCATTAGAGGTAAAATTATATTTGTTATGAATAAAATCAAAGTAATTCAGTATTTTATGAACTTTGTTTTCAGAAAATTTACAGGTATTGATAAATAGTGGAAAAAGGTATTTCCATTAACTATTAGTTTCATGAGTCTTACATTTTAACAAAATTTAATTACTTTACGTGAAGTACTTTCGATTGTAAACTCGCAACACGCAGTAACGATATTTAAATTCATATTTGATACTCGAAATCAATATCCGGAGATTCGAGACTCAGTTGAAACTTTATACACTCAAAACGAAGTAGATTTTGTAACTCTTAAAATACGCACTGAATGAAGATTCATTACAACACCAGTTTTAGAAAGGTGATTATTTTTTTATATTTTAAGTAAATGCATACGCATTAATTTTTATTATTTTTTTTTCTACTCATTGTTTCAGAATTCGAGTGACACCTGTTTTTGCGGAAATTTTGATAAGGAAATTACAAATTATGTATTTAACTTGAATAAACGTCTTGAGAATAATAACTGGGACCACTTGGAAAGTTATTATGAATGAGAGATTTTTTAAATCGCCATTCAACGTCATGAATTTTTTGAATGTCATACCACAAGGACATGAAAAGGCTTTAAAGCAAGCCTTCTATAACGCAGGGGCCTTGTTTATTTTATCAGTATGTGTTGCTGGAGGATGGGCACTGTTTTATATTCTGGAACCGTTTGTGAAACCATTAATATGGGCTTTGCTGATTGGGTCAGTCCTCCACCCGTTTAAACATTCACTGGCGCAACGTTTTGAACTGTGGTTTCAACAAGTCAATGAATCGTCAACACCTCTTTGTTTGGTCATTTTCACAGTTCCAGTAAAATTAATTGATGATGTATCAGAATTTATTGGCACTGCTATAATGTCATACATTAAACTACTTTCAAGCCTTTGTGTTGGATTATTGTCTGCTTTCTTGATTTACTCATACACACCAAACTTTTGTATTACTCTAATCAGTTATATTTGGTATGTAAATTATAGCGTTCTTCAATTTATAATGGATAATCTATCTATTGGTGTTGTAAGTATTGTAATAAATCTTAATTATTATGAAAATGCATTATTTTTTGATATTTTTTATAATTTGTTTCAGTTTCTTCTTTTGATGATTGCTTATGGAACAGTACTGATATTTTATTGGAAGGAAGAAAACAAACAACTGCTATCCATAGCTTCCTACCTTATTTGGTTTCTGATATCTCTGTTTGTAGCCAGAGTTTTTGGAGTTTTGCAAATACCATTATTTTTGCTAATATTATTTGCACTCTCTTTTGGATTTGCTTTTGAAGTTTTCACTGTATTATCTCTGTCATGTGAAAAAGTTTCTTGTTGGAAGGTTGTAAAAAATGTTTTTGAAGGAAATTCTAAGTTTAGTTTACTTTTAGAAGTAAGTTTTTTTAGATTTTCTTAAATTGAAAGTTTTCATTAAAGCTTTAATTGATAAAGACTAATTTAAATAAAAGCTTCATTTTATGTACATGTGTACATATTTTAGGAATACATAAATACACACAACAAAACACAGTTCAAATGTTATAGAGATGCCTTTTTTATGTTTAGGTTTTTACACAGCCAAACAGGAGTAACTGATTTTTGTAATTGCTAATATTTTTGTGTTTTGGTCTTTTTGTGTTGGTTATTAATAATAAAGTAAAATTTTTTGTAGAAAACTGAAAATGAAGATGAAATTGAAGACTCTTCTGCCATATCAAGTTATGATAAAAATCAAACCTTACCAACAGATTCACTTTCTTCTTCTGATAAGACTGACAATGCTGAATCTAGAAAATCTGAGACTGACTTAAATTTTAGAAAGACAAGGTAGGCATTTGATGAATAGTAAATTTAAATTTTTTGTCTGAGTGGAATTAATTAATAAAATTATTCTTTTTCAGTTTGTTGAAGCCAACATTAGATAACTTAGATTTATGTGTAACTGCAAGTAGAAGATTGAGAAAGGGCTCCCTAAATAATGTGAAAGGTGTATCAGATATTCAATTAGAAGAGAGTTCAAAGTATATATATGCAGTTGTTTGGGCATGTGCTTTAATGATAGTGTGGAAAAATTTTTGGATTTTCCATATTTTACCCATTCCAGTTGCAATTTATTTTGTAAAGCATACAGGTACAGCTAATTTTAATTGTAATTGATGTATTCCCTTTGTTGCATAATTTTAGTTCAGATTTCTTATTCTTATTTTAAACATAAAATTTGAACCAAATGAAAAATTTTAGAATATTTTTATTATTAAAATTTCTGATTGAAGGGCAGCCTGTTAATATTTTGAAAAAGTAATTTTATTTTTGTTGTCAGCACTTACTGAATGTTCACTGCCACAAGGCAACCTTTGCACTTTTTTAAATCAATCCTTTGTACTTCAGATGTTTTGCAGTACTTCAAAAGCATTTTAAAATTGATTTATTAGTACAATAATTTTCTGTTTTTTTTAGGTACTTATTTTGGCTTATGGGATCTTCTCTCTTCACAGTGGTCTTTTTTGATGGAAACTGTTATACCTTGGATTAAACTCAGAGAGCTGGCCATTTTCCCTCCTCCTATTCAGGGCTTGCACAAGGTCAGAGACACATTTTGCAGTGAAATCATATGAGTTTAGTTTGTTCTTCCTGTTGTTAAAATCTGCAGTGAAGAATCATTTCTTTCCTTGACAAACAAAGTCAGCTTCAAAAGCACTCAGAAGTGATATTATCTCCGCATGAATTATTTGTAAACTTGGATAATCCAGTTCTTTAAGTAGGTTAAGGGTTGCCGAGAGTAAATTGGCATTTTTAGGAATCATTCTCATGCTAGGTGTAGAATCTCCTTGAACTTTGCAAAATTTGCACGCGAATTGCTTCGGCGATTTATCCACCGAACTCATCCGTCTTAACCCTTTTAATTCCCGCGAGTGAATTTGCTTTGTTTCCTTTTCGTGGTAAACGTCGCATACATTTGGAACTGTGAGAGAACGGTCCGAAAGTTCGATTTGGTTTAGAAAGTCTGAGCTCTCCTTGTTGGAAAGTAAACTGATTAATTCCTGGTTGGATGACTTCTCCTCAGGTTCAGGTTTTTCTTCCTCTTTTTCTATTTCTGACGGCGTTTGGACAGGCAGTAACGCTCGAATCTGAATTTCCTCGGAGCTATTGCATTCAGAAACGCTGTTACATTCCGACTTTAGACTCAGGCCCGTTTTTTGAGCTTTTTGTCTTTCTTCGGGGGAAATAACTACCCCGTCGAGTTCGATCAAAGTCGGTAGGTTTTTAATAACCGTCGGCCTGTATAAAGAGTCGTCTGCGCACGGATTTTGGGAGAGCATTAGCAATTTGAGTTTTGGCAAATGTGCAAGATAGTAAATTTGTTTTAAATCAGAGATATTATTATTCCGTAGGTATAACTCTTTGAGGTTTTTACAAAATTGGAAATCCTTTAAGCTCGAGATTTGATTTACGCTGAGCGAAAGAATTTCAACGCCGGTCATTTTCCGTAAAAGACTTACATCTTCCAATTCTCTTCCGGTTATGTTTATCTGCAAGACTTTGTCCAGATCTGTCGTGCATGTTTTCAAACGTTGCTGAATTAAATTTTCCGTTAATTTTTTCATTTTTTATACGGTTTTTTTAAAAAAAAATCAAAGAAATGTGATCCGGCCTTTCATAGAAATCGTCCTTTATACTTGTAAATTTTGAAGATAATTTTTTTTTTGGTAATTTAAGAAAAGTTCATGGTGGATATGTTTTGAAATTTTGTAAACAAATAATTTTCATCACAGCTGATTATGAAAATGATGGAACGAGAGCTTGAAAATATATTTCCGGTTTTTTGTTTCAGTTTGGCGCCAAAATACGGAATTACGTTATGAATGAAATAAAGGATTCCATAAATTCATTCGCGTCTTTCCTCGTTATACTCGGCCTCATTTTGTTTACATTTTGTTTTTCTTTTTTTATCATATTCCAGGTAAGTGGCAGATAAAAACGCCCCAATACATTATTCGCAATACGGGTCGATGCCCTCAACTTGGTTTATCTATCTAATCTAAAACGACGTAAACACACTGCAGACCCTTCCCAATATGATGTTGAATTTTTTATTGTCAATAGCACGCGAATTTCTCTTTTATATTGTGATATTATTGTATTTTATAATATAAAATAAAATTTCTTTGTTAATTAAAACTATAATTATTTTTAGGTTTATGCGGAAGGAATACATTTGGTAAAAGTCGGGGCAAACGTTGTCAATTTCACCGTTGTGAATAACCCCGAATTCCTTCAGATACTGCCCGAGGGATGGAGCGACAAAATGGAAACTGTTCTCAATGACGCTTATGTCTATGGCAGAGAAGGAATATCCAAGCAAGTAAGTTTCATTTAGATGATGTTTAATGCCGAGTTTCCGTTCTTGCCATGTATTTGCTAAATAATTCACCGGTGACTTCGGTAGCAGTGAAATTGGATAAAGGCATAAAACAGTGATGGCCAACCTTTGATAATGTGCGGGCCAAAGTTGAGTTTGGTGTAATTTCGTGGGCCACAACGTATAAGAAAATTAAATATGGATTTCAAATTGAAGTTATTCTAATATTAGCGTACAGTTATAATCACTTATTTAATAATTAAAATGGACTAAAATCACCAAATACGTTTGTGAATATAGGAATAAAAGAGCGGGCCACATGCTACACCTTCACGGGCCGGATATGGCCCGCGGCCCGTAGGTTGGCCATCACTGGCATAAAAAATGTAAATTCGATTGTTGAAATTTCTATCATGTTTTATTTTTTAATATTTTTACACGGTGACAGAACGACAAATCACGGATTTGGCGATGTCATGAACAAAGACTGTGTTCGGAATGCATTTTTAATTTTCATGCAACCCTTCCAATAATTTGGATTTTTTTCGAACGAATTGGCGGTGAACCGACGAACGACCGTTATGCCATTATTTAGAAATTTTCCTTTTAAAAGGCTTTGTAATTGTTGTATAAGCGTTCCAAATTGATAGTGGAGAAGTGAAACTATTTAAAGTTTTAGGTTTTCGATAAGAAACCTCATTAAATGTCTGAACGTCGAATTTCCAAACACTTCAACGAGGGTTTATCAGGTCATTCTTTGATGTGGTTTTGAATCTTCGTTGATTATCCTCTTGGTCATGGAGTTAAACACCCATTCGTTTTCGTTGCAGGTTTTCGATCTGAATGGCTTTTAAATCCATCTCTGTTCGATTTCTTCTGATTTAAGGCCCGATTTAATGACAGTTTTTCACTCAGGTTTCCCGAAGTTTCCTTCTTCTTCGCCCTTGTTCACTCCTATTCGAGTTTAGATCGGTGTTATTGTTCTTTTAAAGGAGCTGACTCAAATAGAAATCGCGGTCACTCGGGAAAGATAAAACCGTTCGATTTTCGATACAAAGTCTCCTGAAGAGTGTGCTAATTGTTTAAAGTCCTCCCGTTTGGCCTTCTTCACAATGGATACGTTTCAATTGACAAACATTCGCCTAAATGAATTCGTCGAGGGAATCCGCGTCAAAGTCATGGCTCACGCACCATTGAAGGTCTTTCTTCTCACAATGGAACTGAATCCTTTGACAAAAGTCGATGCACATGTTATCAATGTCTGGCAGATAGGCGTACAGTTTTTTCAAGTCCTTTATTTTTTCTCTCCGATCGCATAATTTATCGAGAGTAACTTTCAGTCTTTTGAACTTGGATTGTTCGATTATGGAATGCATCAAATCGAAGAGCGGGAATCGATCGATCACATGCAAATACTCAAGGTCTCTGTTGTAAAGTGTAATCGTTCGCAGAATGTCTTCGGTTTTCTCTGGCGACTCGTCCTCATTGTCGGCCGCCTGCAAGTGAGAATTCCCTATTTGAAGGTACTTCAGTTTGGGAGTTTGTCTTAACACGTCGCAGAGTCTGTTTTTACACTGCTGTTCGGTTATTCCCTTGAGTTTAATCTCGCCTCTCCAAATCCTCTCAGACTTATTGATTAGGTACTTCCACCGCTTGCACACTCGCTGGAAGGAAGTGCTCAAGTCGAAACCGGAACAATAATCGAATATCAATAAAATTACCTCATCTGGCAGGTGATCCATTTCGCAAAATGACAAGTGCTTCATTTTCTCATTTGGCGGCAAACAAAAGCGGTGGAATTTTAAAAACTGATAAATAACCGTCCTCAGGCATAGATAAGACTGGAACTCTTCCGAACGGCATCGGCTCGAGACACACTGAAATTAAAGCAGACAGTGGCCATAGGCATTGCCTTAATTCGAAACGGGGGATGTTTTCTTCTTTTGCTAATTAAATTTCATTCAAAAATAAGGGGAAAATTACCTTTGCATTGCAATAAGCTGTGGGGAACCATTGCAAACATTACAATTATATTATTTAACCCTTTTGTATTGTCGGTAATTTGAATTTATTGTACACTGTTTAAGCAAGAATGAATTTCTTTCGGGGAAACACAACCTTTAAGGTCTGCTGTATCATAACTGTACTATAGAAAGGCGAGAGTACACCAATCTTAAGCTGAATAAAATTCAAAAATAATTGGGAGGGGCATAACGCGTTAATTCCACGTCCGCATATGAAACGAACAAAAGCATTCACTCAGAATTAATAAGGAAGTGTTACGTTTAGTCACTCGTCAGTGACTTTTAATCCGTTGAAGAGTTTCGACTCACCTTGTTTTGAATTTTCAGTGGATATCCCGATAAATAAATAGGAAAATGCGAACGGCGAAAATAATGTTTGATCCGAAAGCGGAGTCGACTTGTTAAGACATTTGCAGAGTTCCAATGCGATGAGATGACTAACACACGGAGCCTTGATAACTTTTAAATCGAAGTTTTGTTCCCCGAGTTGTTCACCCGTGAATGCGATAAATCCGCGACCGATCAGTTTTTTTAAATGAAAAACTGCGAAATTTCCTCAGTCAATGACAAATAACGACACAGTCCTTCTTCTTCTCGTTATTATTATTTGGTGTTTTGGTAAGAAATCACGTGAGTGCTAAAGACAAACAAACTCCCGCTCTTTAATTAGTCTCTCGTATCTGCAATAGCATCTGACCTTGGCTGATTCGAAATGTATTCAATTTGTCGTTACTTTGAGTTCGAATTCCTTTGCGAATCTCACCCGGGGAAAATCTCTTTAACTATAAAAGTTTTAAAAAAAGCTCATTTTTTAATGGCACTTTCCACTCATCATTTTTGACCTTAGGAAGAGTTGAAATCCATTTCTGATGCACTCCCAATCTCAACTTTGGGGTTTTTCTAAAATTCTGTATCTTTGTCAACAGATCCGGCATTTACTTAAAGACGTAGACCCGTTGAAAGCATCCGAATTCGAAAAGCACGTCCTCGAGCTTTGGGACAGAATATACCAAGCATGGCTCATCGGATCCCTGGAAACAAACTCTCACATGGGTCCAAAGGTCAACTCAAAAGCGGTGTTTTCAAGCTGGGACAATTTTTTGGGACTCTTTCAAAAGATGCCGGGTAAGGCGATTCCTCATTCACTGATATACCCGTTGGAATTTAATGAAACATTTTCATCCCTTACAGATTTGTTCAACGTGACCGTAATGACTGATTTCGCGAAAGAAAATGTGGGAACTCTCATGTCTCTACTGGAATCCGTTTGGGTTTTGCTGAAGGGGAATCTCAACCTGATTCTACAGTTTTTGTTAAGCACTCTGTCCCTGATTTTGGGCGGAGGGACAGCGGTGTTTAATTTCCTGATAAGCACAATTGTTTTCTTCACCGCTCTCTTTTATCTTTTGAGCTCCAGCGGAGCGCTTTACAAACCGGTAGAGTGGATGTCCACCGTCAGTCCCATTAACGGCAGCAAGTGAGCAGTTTATAAATATTCCCAATTATTTATTTTATTCTTATCTGATGTGCTCGTTTTCAGGTTGGGAGTTGCGTTCGAAACCGCGGTGAACGGAGTTTTCAAAGCTTCATTCAAAATGGCGCTGTTTTACGGGCTTTGGACGTGGCTCATTCATAATTTATTTCAAGTTCGAATTGTGTATTTACCCTCAGGTATGATTTGGGAAGAGAGAGCCGTTTGTTCGGTCTTCTGATGAGAAATGATATTTTCAGTTTTGGCAGCCGTTTTAGGCGCCGTACCGTTTCTCGGGACTTACTGGGCCTCAGTCCCTGCGGTACTGGACCTTTGGTTGGCCCAACAAAAGGGAGTCCAAGCGCTTATTTTATTCCTATTTCAGTGCTTGCCCATTTCTTTCATAGATACGGCCATTTATAGGGAAATCAAAGGGTGAGTCTCCAAATTTGGAAAGCTCATCAGTTGATATTTTAATTTGAAAACCTTTTTTCAGAGGTCATCCATACATGACTGGTCTTGCGATCGCAGGGGGCGTTTTCTGCATGGGAATCCAGGGTGCCATTTTTGGCCCAGTGTTGCTGTGTTGTCTCATAGTTGCACTGAACATGTCGTCGAATTTAATGAAGGATTCCCCGTCGACGTCGGGTTTTGAAAATTTCCGCCGACTGCGACGGTAATTTCAGTTGACTGAACAACCCTTCCCATTCTGAAGGAATTATCAACCCTTACTTGTTCTTCCACGCCTTTTTTAACACGTTATGCAATCTCTGCATGGCAGTTGCTTTGATTCAATTACAAAATCAATTCCAAATCCATAATAGAACTGAAATTAATCCACTAAAACTTGCATGAATTCACGAAAATAATGAAAATTAGTGAAAAGGCCCTCAAATTGTTAGCTGACTAATCTCTTTTTTTCTAGAACCGACTCTGTTTTATAACCAAATTAATTTTCGAAAAGTGGAATTGAAATTAAGTAAGAACGATTACAGTAACTGAAAGTGCCATTTTGACTTTCTCGCGGTTTTCTTCGGGGCAACAGGTAATGCCAACTTTTCCTTTCGAAAAAGTAGTGCGTTATAGTAGTTGCAGTAGTTCTTTAGAGAGTTATTGCGTGGGAAAGTTGTTTTCATTGTGTATTCGTTTTCACTCTTTAAGTGTTCACTCCTTTTCGTAATCACTAATTTATGACTTTTCGAAAAAAGTCCAATGGGTTATTATTATCCTCTTTGATTTTCCTCCCTTACCGGTTGACTTTTTCAAAGTAAAAAAACTGTAAAAGCTTTAATTTGTTATAAAGTATAATGGAGTCTTGTAAAGCTGAGTTCTGATGTATGATTAATACTTTGTGCCATTCGCATAATCATTTAATCGTTATTCGTTCCACATGACGAGCGAAATTTGCCTCTGTCTTGACAGTTGTGGTCATTCCTCTGCAGATTAGGGCCATTCTCATCGCTTATGAATGTGGCTGCTGAATCGCTAATGAAGCATTTATAGTGATCACCTTATGTAGTGCAGTAACATAGTAAATAGATTAACATAGGTTTATATTTTGTAAATCTCTAATTCTTCTCATAATTTGAGCGCATTGAAATTCATTTTCGGTGTAATGCTTTTATGATTCGTTATATAATTTATCATTTAATTTCTCACATTTAAGCGGATTGAAAGGCCATTTTTGATTGTTTGTACCTTTCAGGGAGGACGAAAGCCACCGAGAACAGCATAGGGAGGTGAAACCATCGCTTACGGGAAGCGCCGGCAAAGAGTGAGCTCTCAGTCTTTTTATATTCTTTTTAAATTTTATTTTTTGAGTTTTATTTTTGTTGTTGTTGTATCAAAGTTGTGTAGTTTTTTAAAGAGACATTTCCATAGTGGTTCATTTGCATTGGGGCACAAAAATATTGGATGGATTTTTCATTCCCATTTTTGTTAGGATGTCCCTGCCCATCAATGGACCATTATGTATGTGCTTTTCGTCTTTAGGCCGTCCATTTCGCATTTATCATTGCCTTCAGCTTCGGTGTTTTCTGTAGTTCCCCTCGTTGCATTATATCAGCTCTCAACATTCCCATTCTCTCTCTGCTTCTTTGGTCTTTTTCTGGTCAACATTTTAGGCTCCATTTTCATTCCCATCATTATTTTTGTACTTTAAATGTGATTAGGATTATTAAATTCATTCCCTCTCAGATAAAACGAAGTGATTTCGGTGTCTCTTCCGCCCTCCCCCTCCGTTTGAAAAATTTATCTGAATAATATCGGCCCACTTGAATGTGAATAGTATCAATTGGCCGTTATTAGCAAAAGCAATGCTTGCCTCAATGTTTTCCCATCGGTAAACAAGATAAAAATCACCCCAGTTTTTATTGGAGATAAAAATTCAAGGGGTGATAATAGTCAGTGTGAGGATGAACATTGAAAAACTTGTTAAGATATTAACAGAGTTTAGAAAAAGTAAACAAAAAAATAACAATCCATAAATAAACATAAAATGGAGAGTTATCTCATTAATTATTTTAACATTTTACGGAAAACGCATTTAAAATGAAACGTTGCATTTCGTAATAACCAAAACAATTATTTATTATTGTGATTATTTTTAATTATTAATGTGAAAGTTTTGTTACCGATTTTTTCTAATAATAACAAAGTTATTTGTAATACTCATTACATTTGTATTTAATTCCTTTTCTTTTCACAAAACCTTTCATTGGGGTGTTCTCGAAAATAAAGAAAATAAGTTGAAATTAATTAAATAAATTTAAATAAAATATATAAAAATAGGCTTAAGTTAACTGAAAATAAATCTTTGCGTCAGTTTTAATGAGTTGCATTTCGAGTTTTGCGTTTTGGATTAAAGTTTAATGCAAACTTTTAAAGTAAATTACTGTTTTATTATTATATTATTAAATTATTATTATACATTTAAATAAAGTTTTAATTTAAATTGCCAATTAAACAGTTTAATCATTAATTTTTTTTTTCAAAAATTTTTATTTAGCTGATTTATTATTTTTTGTTATTCGTATGATTTAAATAGATATTACCACTCTAAATAAAGTTAATTATTATTATCGTTCATTTAACTTATAATTTTATATTTAATTTATTGACAATTTTTGTTATTATATTTATTTAATCTATGTTATTTATTGTTTTGTTTATCTATCTTATAATTTCATATTTAATTTGTTAATTCTGCATATTTTATATACTTTAAAAGTTATAACTGTTTATCTTTGTATCTGTACCTAATTTATAACTTTGTTTTGATTATTGCTTATACTCCCTTAATGCCCTCGGGCGAGATAAGATCAAATTATTATATTATTATTATATGAAAGTTAATTAAAAAAGAGGTGCATATTCCGTTGAAAGAAGCTTTTTGAGGCAGAACAGCTTAAAACAGTTGAATTAAGGCGGTGATATAATAAAACTCGAGAAATATAATTTTTTCTTCTAAACCCACTTTCAGTGGTATATATTCTTTTTCTCAATTTTTCTTTCTTTTTTTTATATAATCTTAATAGCAGTCGTTAGAAGGTTATTGTCGAGGAATTGCGAATGAATGAGGAAAATCATAGCAAAGAAAAAAAACACTCAAAATATCAACGAAAATCAGTAACTTTATCCATATTTATATTCTTTGACCCAATAAATGATCGAGGAACTGAGTGACCTTCTATTGATAGCTTATAAATCGCTGCTACTTAGGGGATTAACCGTTTCGACTTACGTTAAAAAACATGGCCGCCATTTTAAATGAGCTCATTTGAATATAATCGGAATCAGTTGGGGGGATTAATTTATCTGTTACTTTATCTGATTTTAAGTTCGAACCTAACTTAAGCCTATTCCCTCCCTTGGTAACTGATCTTAAATGAGTCAATTAAAAGGGTTGAAATTATTTCATAGATAATTGTGAGGCACCAAAATCCCAATTATGTGAAAACTCAAAATTTTTTTAAATGGCACATGGATTTTTTAAAAAAGAAAATATGTTAATTTTAGTATATTTTTATAATAAAATAAACAATAAAAAATAACAAGTAAACAACCTTCACCTAATGGAGATAACCTTTACTTTTCCCCAGAAAATCTTAAATTATGATTATTAATAATTGATTGGAATAAAAAATTGATTTGTTTTTGTAGATATAATTAAATTCTGTTGAACTGTTGAAAGTCTTTTGCTGCTGACACTCTTTAAGTTTAAAAGAGTGAGGAAAATTAATTTCAAAGATTGCATTTCATGAGTCAGTTTTGAAGTCTTTTTTTCAGGTTTTCAGCAAGAGCATCCATAAATTCAAAAGTGTTCAAATAATCTTTCCTTGTGACATTGTCCATTCCTTTGATGCAAATGGCCAAGTCTTTGGTCATCTGACCATTTTCAATTGTATCAATGCAAACCTGTTCAAGCTTCTTGGCAAAATCTGCTAAGGGTTTGTTATTATCCAATTTTGCTCTGTGAAGGAGACCCCTTGTCCATGCAAATATGGATGCAATGGGGTTGGTCGAAGTCTCCTTCCCCTGTTGGTGGAACCTGTAATGTCTCGTCACAGTCCCATGTGCTGCTTCTGCTTCCACAGTTTTCCCATCAGGACAGAGAAGCACTGAGGTCATCATTCCCAGTGATCCATACCCCTGTGCAACTGAATCAGACTGGACATCGCCATCATAATTCTTGCAAGCCCAGACAAATCCACCTTCCGATTTCATGGCATAAGCCACCATGTCATCGATCAGTCTGTGCTCATACCAAATGCCAATCTCTTCAAATTTTTTCTTATACTGTTTATCATAAATATCCTGGAAAATGTCCTTAAACCTGCCATCGTAACGCTTCAAAATTGTATTTTTCGTGCTCAAATAGAGAGGATATTTCCTGTCGAGTGCGTATTGAAATGATGAGTGTGCAAAATCTATAATGGATTCGTCAGTGTTGTACATAGCCAATCCGACCCCGGCTCCCTTGAAATCATTCACCGTATGCCTGACCACTTTTCCGTCAGCACCAGTAAATACAAGTTCGAGTTTTCCAGGGCCTGGAACGATCATGTCGGTGGCCTTGTACTGATCGGCGTGAGCATGACGCCCTATGATGATTGGCTTATTCCAGCCAGTGACTAATCTCGGAATGTTTTTGCAAATGATGGCTTCCCTAAAAACCGTTCCTCCGAGAATGTTTCTGATGGTACCGTTGGGCGATTTCCACATTTGTTTCAGCTTAAACTCTTCCACACGTTTTTCGTCCGGCGTTATGGTTGCGCATTTAATTCCTACATTGTACTTTTTAATGGCTTCGGCGCATTCCACCGTTACCTTGTCGTCAGTGCTGTCTCTGTGTTCTATTCCTAAATCGTATGTGTGTAATTCGATGTCTAAAAACGGCAGGATGAGTTTTTGCTTGATCAAATCCCATAAGATTCTTGTCATTTCATCGCCGAGAATGTCAACAACGGGTCCTGCTTTTATTTTTTCCGGCATTTTGACTGTTCCAATCAACAAAACGTTTTTCAAACACAAAAAAATGATTAAGCAAATTACGCGGCGGTATTACTTGTCCTTTGACTTCGTCCCGAGCTATACCACTACAGCGTTTTGTACTTTACCATAAACTAAAAAAAAAATTTGATGACGTCGAGAATCTCGGATTTGTTCGTTAAGTCACGTGATTTACCTTCTACTCTACAATTTGAGGTCGCCATTACGTAGGTGCAAGTGTTTCGCAAGTTTTAAATGGTAAGTTGTGAGATTTTAACTTTAATGCGTTCGAAAGAGTAGGAGTTAATTAAAATTTGGAATTTTTTAAGAAAAAATTCTCACCATGAACAAAACCACCACTTTGGTTGGAATTGTTGCCGGGTTAGCGGGCGCTGGTACAATCTACTGTTTCCAGTCTAAAGACACGACACGAGAGGAGGGTGTGTCAAAACTTTTGGAGGCAAAATCAAATGCTTTCAACACTCCCTACCGAATATCCTCAAAATTCGCAAGCAAATACGACTACGCCATAAATAGATCTCGTGAATACGTGAAGAGGTATAAAGATGAAATCGGGGCACCTGGGGTGGTTGTCGGCGTGAGCGTAGACGGTGACATAATATGGGAAGAAGGTATTTTTCATTCAAATATGACATATCATAAAATGTTCGGTTTGTATTTTCATTTATCCGTCTAATACTTGAAAGGAAATTTAATCCAGGTTTCGGATACGCGAACCTGGAAACAAGCACACCTTGCCAGGCCGACACTTCAATGAGAATAGCCAGCATAAGCAAGCCAATGACCACTATGCTCCTGGCGAAACTATACGAGAACCAAAAAGTGGATTTGGACAAATCCATACACGAGTATGTGCCCTATTTCCCGAGAAAAACAGTCGACGGAGAGACGGTCGACATAACAGTAAGACAACTTGCGAGTCACACTGCCGGTGTAAGACATTACAAGAAAAAAGGGGATGAATCCAAAGATCCGGGAGAGGAGTTTTATCTCAAGAAGAAGTTCACGAACCTTCAGGAATCTATTGATATATTTAAAAACGATGAACTTTTGTTTAAGCCGGGTAAAGACTTCAACTCCTTTTAAAATTATCTCAAACTCCATTTTCTTAATATTCAATTTTTCAGGGACTTCATTTAAATACACAACTCACGGATACACACTATTAAGTGCCGTAATCGAAAACGTTGGAGGGAAACCATTCACAGAGCAGATTCAAGCATTTTTCAGAGTTCTGGGATTAGAAAACACTCATTTGGACAGAGTGCAAAGGATCATTTACGGCAGAGCAAGGTGTGTCCCCTGGAAGAACTTCTTTCCCATTTTAGACTGTCTTTCAATCTCAACTGCATTTCAGTTATTATAATAAAAATAATCAAGGTAAAACTGTGAATGCTGAATTAGCAGACAATTCTTATAAATGGGCCGGCGGTGGGTTTGTATCGACCGTAAAAGACCTCCTAAAGTTTGGGAACGCCATGTTGTATTGCTATCAACAGGGAGTCCATGATAAACCCGGATACCTGAAGAAGGAAACAGTCCAGGAGATGTGGACGCCGGTGGAACATACAGTCATGAAATGGGGTGAAAAGTCAGGGTAAGTGTTTTCCTCAAACATTCAAAATCACCGCATTCCATGTTTTGATAGGGATTGTTTTCCAGGTACGGATTGGGATGGACGATTGTCCCGAAGGTGGACGAAATAGGAGGTCTTATTGAACATCAAAAATTTCACGTCGGTCATTCGGGCGGTGCTGTCGGTGCTTCGAGTGTTCTCATGATTTTCCCCAAAGAATTAGAAATCCAAACGGATGAAAACAAAAATGAAATAAAGCGTAAATTACCTCAGGGGGTGACTGTTGCAATTTTAGTCAATTTAGAAAACGTCACTTGCGTAGCATTGGGCAGAAAAATAGCTCAAGAATTTTCAAAAGAATAAATTTATAATCGTATCGGATATTTTCAGTAAAAATTTTCCACTTTGATAACGGTTTATTTTTCAGTGAAACAAATCGAAGTTTTTTTTTATTAACTTTACAACGTATGTAAAACCGGTCAAAATGGCGGACTCATTTATATAAGTCTTTTTTTAAAGATTTAAAATCGATAAATTGACTAATATTTTATTTGCGTTTGTTACCCCTAATTTACAAACTTTATATTTAAAGGAAAACGGAAAAGGAGGTTCAAAAAAGAAGGAAATTGTGTTTATAAAATGATTTCAAAATAAGCAGATTCAATACTCATATTAACATCCTCACCTGTTGTTTTGAATGCAGTGGTGTCCAACCTAAGACCCGCGGGCCAAATTTGGCCCACCGAGCGATATAAATCGCTTTTTTTGGCCCAGTCGCGATGTCATCAACGAAAGGTTGGCCACCACTGCATTAGTTAATAGTTTTGGGTTTCATCAGAAATTCTATTGGGAATAAGTTGAAGAAAAAACCACTGCACCAAAAGTCAGACTATTTAGAAAATAATTAAAAGTTCTGTTCTACATTAAAAGCATTCTAATATTCACACCACTGAATGGGAGAGGAAAGAAGAAAAAAACTCAGAAGAGGGACTTAAAAATGATAGATGAAAGTAAACCAATTAATCCTAAAATATGCTACAATGACAGAAGCCCTCAAAATGATAAAGAGCATTTTTATTAGTAAAGCTTGATAAGAACAAAGAGCTTATTAATAGTTGTCAATTACTTCCAGAATGTTCTATCCAACACTATTTCAATGAGAATGGGATTGATAATGGCGTCAAAGTGAAACTTTTCAAAGGTTTTCTTTTAAGGAATATTCGTAACAGAACTCCATTTTAAAATGTGGTTTAATAAAAATTAAAAAGAATGAAAGCTTCCCAATAAAACATGGAAAACAATTTTTTTTCCTTTGAGATAAGCCTTTTATTACCTTTTATAACACTTTAACATCACAACATTCTTAACTTATGCAAAAGTCCCATAACACATAAAAGGCTGTACCTTTCAGGTTTTTAATTTTTTAATTTATTCAGTAACTGTTTAGTGTTGTTTTCTCCTAAACGAACATCCTGAAAAAGATACAGAAAGTTTATAATTAGTCCAATATTGTTTTCCATTTTTTCTAAGCAAATAAATTATCATTAGTACTTCAATTAAACAATCTTATAAATTACTGTTATTATTATTAGTGACAATCGTAAAACCCTTTTTTCAAGAACAATCACAAAGTCATGTGTAAAAAAGTATTTCATCAAATGTTTGGAAGAAAGGGCTGCCCACTCTATTATTTATATGAAATAAAGTAGGTGAAAAGCAACCTATTTAATATTGGCTCAGAAGAAAACCTAAGTACCACCTAATGAAATTTAGGTCAAGCTCCAAGCCAAATCAATAAGTGAACGGAATTGAAGGTTACCTTCAGTCAGTCGCGCTCGTCCTCCTGTTGGCTGACATAAAATTGTAGAACAGCCTGCACATACAACTACACTTTGTGCATGGCTAAACACTGTTGTAATTTTATAACAGCCTAAACACAAACAAAAAAAAATCTGTTAGAAAACACCTTATCATTTAAACAGAAATTGATTTCACACAATATGAGATATTGTGTAATCTACAGCAATAACTCACCAGGACATTTAACATCCATAAAATATGAATTAGGATGTTGTACTAATCTTTTTAGTTTATGTTTTCTTTTCTCCTCTGCCGTCGTGGGGTGCAACAAATCTTTTGCGAGCTGAAATTAAAACATTAAAAATCAATATCCATAAAACTATTTTTACTTCTCAAAAACATAATTAATTAAATACAGAATGGAATGAACCCAAAGCAAACAACTTTGAAAATCCATTAGTGTCATGGAAATATGAATTGCACACTTTTAAGTAATTTCTGTTAACCTTATTGTGAGATCGCTATTGCAAAACTGCAAATCCCACATAATTAGTCAACGCGTAATCAAATTTGAAAAAAACCTCACATTATTACGAAAAAACAGGTATGGTTTTTGGGAATTTCCTACAGTAAAAATCAAAATTTAAATTCAATAACGCAGTAACTGTGGATAAACAACGTGGATTTCGGGGTGTTTCAATATGAATTCTCAAAGATTTAAAAACGTCGCTTCAAACAAAACCTATCTCGGCTAAAACAACTCGTGATGATCTATATTTTTAAATACTTAAATGGTCAATATTGAAAACCAGGCATGAGGATTTTTAATTAAACAGTAAATGAAATCTACTCACAGGCATTATGGAAAGAGCACGTATGCCGGAAAAGAAGTAATGTGGGGTTCGCAAAACTGAGCACAGGGCTTTTGGTTCCTTGTCTAGTTCCACGTCTTTTTTTTAAGAGGATATATTTAAAAACTCTTAACAGTTTTATCTATTCTGACACAGTACCGAGTGAATGATGTCGCGTGAAGGGTTACCTCATTTTGCTAAGGGTAAAATTGTGAAGGGTTTCGGCAGAGGTTCAAAGGAGCTGGGAATTCCTACCGGTAATTTTTTTTTTCACACTTTAACATTTTAATACGATCATTACTATCGATGTACTTTTTTATTTTAACAGATAAGAAAATACCCCATGATTATCTATCGTAGTTTTCGTATGAATTATAATTGCTTGCAAATATCGCTTGTAATTATTCTGAATAATACTTAGCGTTTTAATTATAATATATTAATTAAAACTTCAAGCAATACTCAGCTTTAAAAATGAATTAGTTAAAACAGAACTTCATTGTAAGTATGAGAGATGTTATTCATAAAAATTATTTAAGTAGAATTGTAGCTCTTAATTTTATTTATCAAGTGATAACTTTTCAGTGTATTATTTTCAACTAAGTTTTGCTCAAGGTTTTGATCCCAAAAAGTGTCCCCTAATTGTTTTAATTTAAAAAGCAGACTTATTTTTATTTAGTTTGAAAGAAGGCATCTTTTTAATTTAGGTTTAATAATTTTAAATTCTGAATCCTGTTGTAAACAAAAAAGAGTGTTATAAAATCCAATTAGTTGACAGTATTAATTTCTTTAAAACTGTATGAACTCAAGTTGGATAATTTATAAATGAAATGAATATTTTTTTCAGCCAATCTGCCTGTGGAAACAGTGAACAAACTGCCTCCAGAATTGGAAACTGGTGTTTATTTTGGATGGGCCAAAGTTGACAATGGCCCAGTTCACAAAATGGTAATGAGCATTGGATGGAATCCTTTTTATAAGAATAAAGAGAAGTCAATGGAAATACACATACTGCACAAATTTGAAAAGGATTTGTATGGATGCATGTTGAGTATTATCATACTTGGCTACATCAGACCTGAAAAGGACTTTGATAGTGTTGAAAAACTGATAAAAACTATTCATAATGACATTGAGGTCTCTGAAAGAGAATTGGAAAAACCAGAATACATTGAATTTAAGTCTAACCCATTCCTTACAGTGCCTACTGTAACCAGTTGTGATTGTCAACAAAATGTTAAGACATAATATTAAATTATTTTAAACAAAATGCAGAAATTTTGAAAAAATCAGATTGCATTTGATTATTATGTGGAGCAATAATAAAAAGTAAATTAATAGCTAAAAAAATTTTTTAAAAATATGTTATGACAATATGAAATTTTATATTTTTTATATGAAAGTTTTGAAGTGTATTGCAATACAGAATCAGTTGTTAGTGATTTTATATTTTTATTTAATTATGGCAGGCACAGTTTGTGAGTACAAAAGTTTGGTTTTATTGTTTTAGTCATTTTAGAATTTGGTTGTGAAAGAAAAGTCAAATGTGTAAAATATTCAGGAAATTGATGGGAAATGTTTTTAAAATATTTGTTTTATTATAATATTTTGCTTTTAGAATTTTAAAAAATGTTATGAATTTTTTAATTTTATCTTGTTCAAATAAATGTTATATTTTCATAGGTATCAAGTGGTTTTACTCTGTTTAACATGATAATGGAAATTTGATTCCTTTGACCTTGATTTTGTTTAATTTGTTTACTTTTTAAAGAATTTAAAATGAGTTTTTTCCATTAAGACTAATTAGTCTGCTTTTGCATTGTTAATGATTACATTCTAAAAATAATTTATATGTTTAAGAAAAAGAAAAATCTAAATTGTGCTTCCTTGAAAACGCGTCACTTTTATCAACTGGCATTTTTTGTTTTAATTATTTTAATTACTCTCTTATTTGCCAAAGCATAATTAGTTTTCTTCAAACATTGTGATGGCGGCATTATCTTACGCTTTTTATATATTTATAACTTTAGTGATTTATTGATAAATATTACTCATGCTGATGTGATATAAGTTATAAATTTATTTATAACCGGAAAAATGCAGTTGTTGCGTTATTTCACCGGAAAAATGCATACGTTTTCACATGAATCATGTGTAGTTTTCCCAGAAAAAAGTAAAAAAAAAATACAGGGAGTCTATTTTAAATTCCTGTCTTTATGTGATGTGATAGAGCTTTAATTTTTGGCCAAAAAATATTATTGAAGAAAATGATTTATTTTTTTAAAGTTTTGATTTTTGTGATTTTGTTGATTTATTTGATCGTAACTGTAGAATTATATATATATATGTTGAATAAATGTTGTCCTTGGACGAGCATATATATTAAAAAAATATTATGTATTTAAAATTTTAATATATTATGTTTGATTTCAAAAGATTTTGTGCATTAAGTAAAATTTTTGTTGGAATTTAAAATCTCAAAAACATCATCTTGGTGCCTTCTAATATGATAATTAGTTCACATATCATTATGATTATATATTTGTGTTGAGATTTAAAAAATCAATAGTTTTTGCCGTATTTTTCGAAATTCATTTTTTTCCTGAACTGCAGGCACACATGACCCTATATCTACACTAAAATTAACCCTTTTGCAGTTCCCAGGTTTAATAATTGTATCAGAATATTAATAAATTAACGGAATTCTTAAACTTTCCTCATTAAGGCAAACATTCCATGGTTTATAAATGGTGACTGTATTAGTAAAATTTCGATTTTAAATACAAATATTATTCAATGAAAATCCAAACCTGTCTTTAATTTTTTTTTTTTAATACCAGTATATTTGTTATTTGTGTTTGATTTTGGTGGGATTGAGTTATTTTTTACAATATATTACAAAAACATCCTTTGCAACGGAATTCTACGTTAAAATTTATGGCCATTGTTTGAATTACCCGCCAAAATCGTCTGCGGTTTGACGACAATTATCTCCATCTGGCGAACTTCGATTACGGAGGATTTTAAGATTTGAAATGTGACTTTTATTGAATTGTCTTTCTCACCATTAAGAGCGAATGGGTGTGATTTCGGTGAAATGCAGAAAGTGCAGGCACCTTTTGTTTCTTCATCCTGAAATTACACTGTACAACGCTCATGGAGATTCTTATAGTAACATTAGCGTGAAGTACATTAACTGTAGTACGATTCAGGAAGACAATTTATGGTTTTTGCAAGACAGCAATGTTCCAGAATGGATCTCTCAAGTTGTTAATGATGTATGATATTTCGAATTACAAAATAATATGGAGATTGTAGAATAACATGAGGCAATATAATTGTTTTTGATTTTAGAGCAACTGGACAAAGGGAAAAGTAAATTGCCCTAATTGTCAAGGGAGATTGGGTTCCTTTGATTTTGTCTCTGGAACCAGATGCCAGTGTGGATCTCATGTCTTGCCTTCCATTCATATTGTTAAGTGCAAAGTGGATTGTAGACACCAGGGATAATCATTTTTTTATTTAATTTTTATTGAAATAAATGTTTACCATTAAGTTTTTATTAATTATTGAATTTGTCTCCAATGTGCAAAATATTTTAGTTTAAAGTATTTAAATAAATCAGTGCAGACATATTTCAATTGTTTTGAAATTACATGAATGACATTTCAAATGTTACCCAATTAAAAATTTCTGCAAAATATGCAAATTTTTTTTAATACTCCAAAGGAAAGTTTAGGTTGTCAGGAACTCTAGGAATATTTTTATTGGAAAAAAATTTAAATTTGAGACAAAATGAATTTTTAAAGATAATTATATTTGCAAAATTATAACTTATCTTGGATTTCATGAATCCATAATTTGTAAGATGGTTTTTGCAACAGATTCTTTGAGAAACTGCACTTGCAACAAGACCACGAACTCTTATTTGGCCTTTTATTTCTGACTATTGTTCGAGCTTTAGAATAAGTACTTTTAGTTGTTGCTATCTTTTCAGTTCTAATCTTTGGTAGTTCTTCATTAATTTTTATTGCACTTTTGCTTTTTTTTCTTCTCCTTCTGTGTGGTTTAATTTTTACATTTATTTGATCACTTCTCCCAGTTAAAGGATAATTACAAGAAGAGCATATTGTCCTTTTTAAATCAGGATGTAGTTTTTCTACAACTTTTTTTGATATTTCCTTCATTATTTTAATGTAATATCTACTAAGAGAATTCGGTACACTGTTTTCTGCCATTAGAAAAGCTGCTTGATATAAATAATTCATCCTAGAGAATGCATTTCCTGGCGCTTCCGTTTTATGTTCTTTATCCTTTCCCATGTTTAATAAGCTGTCCAAACTAAAAAAAGTAAAAAATCTATTATTAGTTTATGACTAGATTTATTTTCTTATAAAATATTTGGAAAAACAAAACTATAACAAATCAGCTAACCTAAACGTTAATTAAAACATAAGCGAAACGTTTGGTGCAACCAAAATGGACGTGCAGCGCTCCTAGTGAATAAAAGAAAAACTAAAAATTGGCGGGCAAATTTCAAATTAGCAGGAAACGTTAAGGTCAATATGGTGGTTTCCTTATGACGAATTTATTTTTTTTTTTAATTTTGTGGGTTCGCTGAAAGTTATCAAACTTTAATGATGCGCAGTTTTTCTGACTTTACTCAGACATTTATAAAAGGATATATTTTAATGATATATTACAAAATTTTTAAAAACTACATAAATGTTTTAGTCGAACTACAACAAAAGTAATGTGAACAGCTAAAATAAAATCAAAGGATTTAGATGTTTTTATGTCACATATTATTAATACTGCTTACAGATTTTTCTTTTTCAATGAAGTTTTGTGTTAGTAGCCAATTCTGAACTTTTTCCTGCAATAAAAGTAGAAAATGTGATATTACAACTTCTTGTGCATTGCTTATTTGAATGATTTCTTTCTCCTCAGTTTGCCAACAAATGACAAAATCTTATCTCGTTTAACATTTAAAAAAAAATCTCCTCCAGTTTTGTGTTATTTCCTCGAACTATCATAATTATTTCGGAAAATATTTAATGTCAAAATGAATGTTGTGATCAAAGAGCCATCTGCACTCGAATATTTGTACTAAGTTCAAGAAGTATAACAATTGAGAGGGCTATGGAAAATGGCGTCGGTTACGTGAACGGAATTTCGAATGGACGGAGTAATATTTATGTGTACTACTTGTTTGAAAAGTTTTGGGGGGTTGTTTCGAAAGAATTTATTCAGTGAGTGGGAATCACGGAAAAAGTTTTTCATCGGAGAATATGATTTTTGTAATTGAACTGAGGTGAGAGTGATGTACTATTGTACCGTAAAATTTCACCATACGTTTAGGCAACGCAACCATAACACTAAGAATGGACATTTCAAGGTAAATTAAAATGCTGGAGGAGAAAGCCTGGAACTGGAAAAACAATTATCTGTGAAACTTTTTAAAAGGCCGAAATGAACTTAGGCGGCATTTCAGAAATTGAGTAAATTATTGATTTATTGACATATTTACGGAAATGCATCCAGTAAGAAGGCGTAAAAAGAGATCTAACTACGGTGTTAAAACTGTGGAAGTTTGCCGTGGAAAAAACGGATTTGGTTTCACCATATCGGGGCAGCAACCATGTATTTTAAGTTGTATTGTGAGCGGAAGCCCCGCGGAAAAAGCTGGTCTAAGACCAGGAGATTATTTGGTTGCTGTCAATGGACAGAGTGTTAGTAAATTGCCTCATGATGATGTAGTCAGGCTCATTGGTTGTCTAAATGGAGTACTCAAACTTCAAATCGCCGAAAATTATTACTCTGACAGTTCTGATGAGGATAACATTGTATCAGTTAGATCTAGACCGAGATTCATTCACAAACCGAGAAATGCAAACGCAAGGATTTCAAATCAAATCCAGCCCAACAGAACAGGCAAGATTTGCAAGGATCTTAGAGCAAATGCAACCCATGACAAATTGGCAGCAGAAGGTGTGTCAGCTTCTCATCAGGTCCTGAATGAGTCCTGGGAACTGCCAGCCCTGCCTCCGCCAAGAGCATCAAATGCAGTTCACTCAGTGGACTCAAAGGAAGAATTAAGCTTTGTAATTGGTTACCTTGGCACAATAGAAATGCCCAAACAAATACAAGCAGGTTGTAGACCACAGGTGGTAAGAGGCTGCATAAAAAGATTGAGAGCAGAAAAGAGATCACATAGCTGGGTGTTAATGAAAGTCCATGCAGATGGTGTTACAGTAGCTGGAAGTGGTGGCAAGATTCTTGCTGAATATCCTGTAAATAGAATAATATTTTGTGGGCCCAGCTCAGAAGAAGATAAAAAGTACTTTGGACTTGTAACAACAGCTATTGGTGATGGAAATGAAATGTCACCATCAAGTTCTTGCCATGTTTTTGCTGTGCAGTCAAATCTATTTGAGCACACAAAACATTCAGCCAAAGCCTCTTCTTTTAAAATCACCTGCACTTCTGGCACACTAACTCAGGGCTGTTTTGAATTTCCTGCCACTTCAGAACCCATTTTAAATGCGATTAGGTCATTTTGTCTGACAAAAGACGAGGACAACAGGCAACTCTTTCCAAATGAAATTCTATTGGCCAACTCCCCACAGCCATCTCATTCAGGTTCAACTGCCGCCAGCAGCAACAGTGATTCAGGCATTGGATTTAGAGACGACTCGGGAAATCATTCCGACAGAATCGTCATGGTGGACGTTGAAAATCAAAGACTGCATATTCAGCAACTGTATAACTCAAAAGGAATCTCTCCTAATTCTTTAAAAATACAGCTTCAACCGTCAGACAGACCAATGGAGACCCCTTCGGTAAATCTACAACAAGCCTTCGCCTGCGTAAATGCACTTTGTCCACTACCCGTGGCTATCAACCCCCTCGGGGGTTCTTCCTCGACGGATCGAAGACTAACGGTTCGAGCCATTCCCGACCCCAAAATGGCTACAAGCAACAGAAGTCGGTCACCTCTGAACTCTTCTTCCTCGTCCTCATCTGACGAAGACAAAACCTTAACAAAACATGCTCATTTGAAGAATTTGTCTGCACGAGTCAAGACTGAGCGCTCGGGCATGGGTTCGACGAAGAATTTCGGAAACGAAGACTCTTCTAAATCCTTACCCGTGTCAGGTTTATGGTATGAGAAATCTATATTTTATCAGCTGGGGCTGCTGCCGGATGGAAAAGGACGGTCGAAGGACAATCTCCTTTTCCCTTTAAACGTGGACCTCGGCTGCAGAGCGACTTCCAAATCTTCGGACAACCTCGACTCCTCAAACGGGCATCTGCACAAGGCCGACTTTGATGCGAACAACATGCTTTGCAGCAAAATAAACTCCAAATCAACAGATAATCTCATGCAGATGACTTCCAATGACTTCAGTTTAAAAAATTACAAACTGAGCCCGGGAATCAGCTCTGGGAAACTGAGACAAAAGCTCATGAGCCCTCTTTCCATATCCTACGGAGAGGGAAATACAGTTCAGATGTCTAGGGATTTCAAACCGCCCATTGATGAAGATGAAATGACTTGTGATAAAACCGGCGAAGTTTTGCTGTCGTACAGCATGAGCCCGAACCTCAACTTCGGTAAAGAAAGTCTCACTTCCGGAAACAGAGGCCTCAAACAGAATTACTTCAAATCTGCGGATGACATGAGCATCTGCAGCTCCAAAAGCAACGACCTCCTTCTGTCCTACAAACTGAGCCCGAAGGTGTTCGGGGTCAAGAAGCCTTTGACGAGTCAGAGCCTGGAGGATTTGAAGGGTTCAGATGTCGGGAGGGATCCGGAATGTCCTGTGGGCGACAGCTCCAGAATTCAACAGTGGGGGAGTCTGCAGGACCTGAGGATTTTCGTTCAGCCGAGTTTTCAGTCCTTTCTACTGCCCGAAAGCACGGTAAGTCAGAGAACAATACTTTCGCTTTTACCTTAAGCCAAATCATTCTGGGACGTCCAAGGAACTGGGAAGTAACTCATTCATGAATGAAAATATAATAAAAAGTGAAAGCGGAGAAATCTTTATAAAGAAAAGTTTCGCGGTGTTACCCTTAGTCAAAATAGAGACGATGCCCTCTGATCTGTCTGAACACTTCTGAGCTTATAAACAGAATGATTTTCTGTTAATACAACAAAAAATTATTTTCATTTCTCTACAAAAAATGGGAGATAATCACGGAGGGATTGTATTTTTATATATAATTTTTTACTTGGGCTAAATACACCGGTTTTTCGGAGAATGAGAACCGATCCTACACTTGATAACAACAAGGAACCGTTTGTTTTTAAAATGATTGGGATTCGAGCCACTTCATGATAATTATTTTTCAGAAGATTAACATTGATTTATCAGTAATATTTAATTTGAGTGGACGCGGTATACTCTTATCGCATTAAAAAGGTGAATGGCCATCAGAGTAAAAATGGGCCTTGTGAAAGAACAGTTCTTTTGGGGTGTAAATCAAACAAGTCACAGCTCCAGAAGAATCCATTCGTTCTTTTCCTCTCATGACATCACTACAAAATGATAAGATAGTGAAGTCATCAGTTTATCCCTGAGAGCGAATCAGTGTGCGTGAAAGAGACAGAAAGAGAGAAGGCCGGGGCGGGGAGGGCGGGGATTTCCTCTTTAAACAAATTCAATGCGGTTCTAATGGGACTTGACTCATTTGTGTCCGCCTATTATGCCATGGAACTCCGCGAATTCAGTCGGTGACTGTCCGCGACGCACAATGTGGGGTTTCTGTCGCTCCCGCCTTGTTTTCCCCACGAAAAGCTCACTTTTTTGAAGGGGGCGATAGGGATTAAGTGATGTGATCGAGTGGTGGCAACGGTTTGGGAAACCGATCAATCGAATCGATGCCGCGAACACATAACGGTTTCATTAGTGACAAGGCTTAAGTGTGTGTGTGTGTATCGCCGTGCATGAAATTCGTTTCCGGTTTGAAGTTTTAATTCGAGAACGAAACAATAAACCACCCTGTAGCCTTTTGCTATTCACAAGCTGAGGTATTTCTAATTAGTCATAAGTCGTAAACAGTTTTTGTTTGGCCGATTCAGAATTTTTAAATTGGTCGACTCATTTGGTGAAATTTTTTACTGATGAAAATAACCACACGGTAATGGGTGACAGTGAGGAGAATATTCTTTTTAAATTTAACTAAAAGAACCACGAGGTTTGAGTCTTTCGTAAAAAAAATTTGATAAGAATGCTGCAGACGTTTTTAAAAGCTTACAATACAAAATATTGAATATATTCGATTGTGCCGAATTCACAGCACTATGAACATTCAAAATAGTCACTTTTCTTAAAAGATTAGTGATTACTTTGCCTCGGTTTCAAATCAACACGTGCATGCGAATTCTGTGGATAACAAACGGCCACAGCAAATGCAACCGTTTGAAGAAAACATGAGAAAACCTGAAACTGTTGAATAAGAATTAAGTTGAAAGCGATTACTGTCGCAGTGAGAGTCGTAACGTATTTATGTATTTAGTATCTTTCGAGTGGAATATACATAGAGATTTTGATGGAGAGAAACTTGGCTCTTCTTTTGTCATTATATAAACAATGGCCTTATTGCTATTGTTAACTCAGGCGAAGAATTCAAGTGTTAAGATGAGCTTAATGTAACCGAAATGAAATGGACGATGTTTACATGCAGATATTGACTCGCTTTTAATTTTGAAAGCCCAAGTGCATTGGTTGAGGCTATTAAATCTTATTGATGGACAAAAAATCTGCCAAACGGAGAAATTATGTATTTTTCCACGAAAATTGTTTGTATTGGGGGGAAATTAAAATCTCGCTCCAGGTTCGATGTTTAAAGACAACCTTGATTCTTCTGAGATAATAATCCTACCTTAAACGGAACTGTGCAGTTTCTCTCGTTAAATTCCACTTAACCTTTTCTTGTTATCCCAGGAAAAATACATTTACGCATAAACGGCTCCTTGAGGGAGTAAATGTGTTATGTGTGTTATGTGAGACTCCTACATAAGGCCAATACCCATTAAACGACCTGGGGTGTCTTCGAGATCCGTCATGAGGGGAATCCCGGGGAACACCGAAAATTCCACTTAACCCGCCGTAAGTTTATGCACAATACCCTGAGGGCATAACGAGTTTTTCCTCCAGTTCGCACGTTATTATTTCAATTAATCCGCAGTGGGAAAAATTTATTTGATTAGGCCAGGAAGAATAATCGGGTGGCGAAAAATAAGCGAATGACCAATGAAAAGGTCCATTTCGGACAAGCACGCCATTCGATTTCCTTCCGTCGACCTTGGAAATCCAGCAGTCAGCAGCAATGTCATCAACTGAACGAAGGAATTAAAAGATAAATTCTTTTTAATGACCGGGTTGCATTTTTTATATCTATGGGAACAATTATTCATGAATTAGGCCGGGAGTTGTCGTAATAACTGGTTTAGTGAAGCATAGTACTTGAAATTAAACTAAAACGTTTAGAGCATGTTAAGTAAATGACTACGTTTCATGTTCCTTACATGTTTTTTCATAAAGCTCTCCTTCCCCTCAAATGGAGATTTGTATACATGAGAATTTTCTTGCACATCCGGGAATTTCTTTAACTCCATCCGGAAGACTCAGTTTTTTTGTGTTCGTATAGCCTCAAAAGGGTTCCCATCTTATATTGAAATGAAAAATTCACGTCAATGAAGGTGTGAAAGTCGGTTCTCACAGATAATAATACATAATTTCGTCAGAGATCTCTTCATTGAGAGGATTTATATTCAACAGTTTTATGATTATCTCCGAGATAAGAGCAGTTTTATCTTTTATCAAAAATATTCGTTTGTAAGAAGTGGAGTAGATAAAGACTGGACTGACGCAGGTTGCCATCTTCATAAATGAAATTAGAATTTGTTCGGTTGCGGAGTTGAAGGAAAATATTTGCCTTGTGGATCATCGTGCAATGATCGCCTGATATGAGACTCATGTCGGAGAGAAAATTGAAAGATCGGTTACTCGCCGTTGAAAATTACTATTATTTCGAGTTTCCCGACAGTGGAGGGGGGTTTAAAAGAGCTCAGCATCAGAGAAGTCATTCCCTCGGTTTTAACAACGAGATTCGCTTTCTAAAGGTGATTTGGCTTAGTGTGTATCGGAATGTAAGGGTTGATAAGGTCTCGAGTTAATTTTGTGTCTGCTTTTCAGGGTTTGGATGGAAAGGAGTCGGCAGAAGGAGATAAAGGTCGCGAGGGAGTCTCCGTATGGGCTTCCTGTTTTGAGAAACTCCTGGAGGATCCGGCTGGTCTGAATGCTTTTGCTGTAAGTGTGTCAGTGAGAGCCATTTATAATGGCGTTAACGAAATGCAAAGGTCGCTTCTATTATTGAATGAACATTTGTTTTAGGAATTCCTCAAGAAAGAATTCAGTCAAGAGAACATTATTTTCTGGGTATCCTGCGAGAAATACAAAAGTTTACAGGATGAAACTCAAAGGAAGAAACTCGCCTACGAAATATACGAAACCCATCTGGGAGTGGGAGCAACGGAGCCCGTCAATGTCGACGCCCATGCACACCAGTACACCCAGGAGAAACTCTCGGAAGCTCCCCTCGATCTCTTCAGCCCGGCCCAGAAGCAAATCTTCAACCTCATGAAGTTCGACAGCTATCCGCGGTTCATAAAATCCGAACTGTACAAAGAATGCCTCCTGAGGGAGATGGAGAACGAGGAGCTGCCGCTGAGCGAGAACCTCCGCCTTCCCGCGGGTCTCGACCAGGAGGACGGGGTCAACACCCCGAACAGGGGGAAACTGAAGAAATCGAGGAGCGACGCGGAGGACTGCAGGAGAAAGTCACTGTTACCCTGGCATCGAAAGAATCGCTCCAAGTCCAAAGACAGGGGAGAATCCGAGTACAAACTATCTGCGCTCGAGCCGAAACGGGAGAACGAGGATGTCGTATCCGTTAGAAGCGAGATCACGAGCAGTCGTTCCAGTTTGGCTTCCTGGGATCTTGCCCTGAGGGGATCTTTCAGCCGGCAGGTACGTTCGGGATTCATTTAACATATGAATGGACTTCCGGAGCATCCACTATGGGAATCTCCGGTTCTCTCATGATCCCCTTCCTGCGTGACAGGGGTGGCGACCTGGTCTCATCAAACTTATCTTTTGTTTTGCAGTCGATAACATCGGGGGAGATATCCGAAAGGGAAAACTGTCAGCTCTGCCGGGTGATTCTCGCCGATGGAGCGACAACCGTCGTTCAGGTCCGACAGAAAGAAACAGTTCGGGAATTGATACACAGGCTGCTCGAAAAGAGAGGATTGCATTATAGTTCTTTCGAACTGTACCTGGCGGGGTCTCCGAAAGCTTTGCTTCTAGACGAGGATGCGTCCGTCCTCAGCAATAAGGAAGTCAGGGTGGAGCAGAGGATCATCTTCAGGTTGGATTTACCCAATCGGAGGACCGTGAGTGTGAAGGCCAAGGCGACCAAGACTTTGGGACAGGTTTTGCGATCCGTTTTGCACAAATACGCGTACAGTTTGGATGCCGTGACCATCTGCTCGGTGAGTAGTCTTTTAACCGAGAGAATTATCTCCGATTTCCTGTCGTTGATTCACTAACGCCACTCCCACCCGCTTTTTTTTCATATCGCTGAATCAGTTTTCCTTTTGCAGTTTTTATAAATTCCAATTTACCAAAAGTTTTTTATTTGCAGATGAGTGAAAGCGAAGTTCTCGAAATGAATTTACCCGTAACAGCAGTGGACGGAAGACGACTCACCGTCCTCACGCGAAACACGCAGGCCTGGAAAAAGGAAAACTCGCAGAAGCCAAATTCCGGCCTCATCCCCAGCAAAACATTCGTCAAATCTAATCCCACTCTGGATGAGATAACAAATAAAGTTTTCGAAGAGGTTCTCCAGGAGAAATCGGAAGGGATCGGCAAATCGGATCAGGGTTCGATAAAGTCCGAGGATTGGGGCTCGGAGCATTCCTCCGGAATATTTGGCAAATTCTTAAGGCGTGACTCCGCGCTGCACGATAAACTGCGGACGAAAAGTCGAGGAACGAACCGGCCACTTCTAGAAGGCGCCTCGAAACACGTGGAAGGAGTCGTTTCTTTAGTTACTGGGAAACCTCCGCTGATCGGAAAATGGAAAAGCGGCGGGAAAGTGTCGGGTAAATCGGAAAGCGATGAACTGTACGAAGGACTGAAAAGGGCACAGAGAAGCCGATTGGAGGATCAGAGAGGGACTGAAATAAATTTCGAGCTCCCCGATTTTCTCAAGGTAAGTGCCAAAATGGTGGATTAAAGAGGAAATATTTTCTTTCTAAAAAACAACTCTCGTACAGGATAAAGAAAATGCTCCTCAGAGTGGGAAAAAAGTAAGGAAATTCAGAAGAGAGGACGGTGCAACCACTCCCAAATTCTACGACATGGAACCAGTAATCAGTAATCAGCCGGAGAGTACTCCCGGAGGCAAAACGTGCGAAAAGGTAAAGCGGAGGAAATCGAGGCATTTCAGTATAAAAAAACTGTATTAACCTGGCATGACCTGTAACAGTGCTTGTTTCTTTCTCTTTTCTTTGTGCTTTGGATGTTCCATAATTAAAAATATGTAATAAATATATTATTGAACTAACAAAGGATTTAATTTTATGTAATCCCGCAAGAAGCTTCTTGCCGTTATATGCATAAGTGAATGATTTATGGGGAATATTTACGGGTATCCTTTCATTAATAACCTTTTCCTGGGTTAACCTAATATTCCATCTTGGTATTAACGGTTTTTTGTACAAAACAATCCGATAACGCATGCTGATGGGACTCTCAACAACTAATGGAGACATGTAAAAAAGTTAAATTTGAGTTGAAACTACTAACCCTTTCGGCGATTATATACAACGCCAGATATGTATGGTCTTCAGTGGGAGCAACCTGCCCCCATCGAAAGGGTTAAAAGGAGTCGGTGGCAAAAAATCTATAAAAGTTTCGCGATTATTTACTGATAAATACGTGTTTCTCAATGCTTTCATGTTTTCCGCCCTCATGTAAATTTTTGCTTTCATTGTTATCCTTCATTCTTTATCTCCCAATGGCTGCGCATAATTTAATCGCATTCTGCTTTTTTGGCAATGTACATATAATAAGCTAAAAAACTGGCAGCAATTGAAGATTTAGAGGAATTTTTTTTATTCAGTTAAACTACTCAACAAAACTTCGAGAACCTTCGACAAAGTCAGAGTTGCCAATCGCATCTGCCAGGAAATTGGAATGTCCGGGAAAATCATTAACGAAACCATTGACATGCAAAACATACGAAACTCCAAAGACCGCTTCCATTAAAAACGGTCAGAGTGTAGAAAACTTGGAAGGAGGGAGTAAATCACCCGTGGAAAAGACGGCCACACCGATCAGAAGCGATCCGCCGCCTTTGCCTCCAAAACCCAAGTACTTCCCCCCAAAATCATCCCTCTGGAATCAGGGCAGTTGCACGGGACGGCCTCCGCAGGAAATAACCAACAGGGCACCCATTTCAGCGAGGCCAACTGACATCAAACGTGATTCCAGACTGATTAGGAGTCGCCGGACGGCGTACTTAGATCAACCGAGCAGTAGCTTCGTTTGAAGGAAACCAAACTGTCGCCCTTTGTTTCATAAACAATATAAAAATAGTTTATATTAAAATTTGTAATCTGTACCTCTGTGCTCAACCTCAATTCAGAGGCTCAATTTCAAAGACTTATTTTTAAAGTTCATCTGTTAATGTGATTACTGTTTTCCTTTGTTAAATTGTTTTTTATTATGTATTTACTGACTTTTGTGATTTTTTTTTAACTTTTGGTCAAGACTTCGAAATTGGTAATTTCTGTAAAAAATGTAAAAAAATATTTACAATTTTATAAAACAAATTAATATAATGATTGTAACAATATTTTACAATAAAACTATTTATTTGTTGCATTTTGCAATTACATTTCTTCTCAGTCTTATCTGAGGGATATACTCAAAAATAATGTCTGTAATATGTTGAATTCATACAGAATTCTCTGTCATCAGTTGCTGACTTGAAAATAATTTATCTGCTGCACTTTCAGGAGAAGTCTGCTTAAAGTTTGAATTGGGAGGTTTGAAAAGACACTGAATTAAACTTTTCTATATTACTTTTGAGTGCCAAAACCATAGAATAGTTGTGATTCAAAGAATCATATTTTATCTGATAATTCCAAAAAGACTAATGAACACTGGAAAAATAATAGGTGAGAGAAATATGCTAACATAAGTCCTTAAGAAAAATTAGGATTAAAAGCATCACAACTTTCAATCTGAATAACTAAAGGAAATATTCATTGTGTAAATTTAAATAAATTTATCTCAGCAGTACTTCCCAAGAAAGTGCATTTACAATACTGAGCTTTTAAGTGGTAAATTAGTGAATTTAAATTTGTCAGAGCTTCAAAAAAGATTAATTTAATGCTTTTTGTTCTGCCTGCACTATTTCAGTTGTTGTTTTTTCTTCAGAATCTACCTGATCTTCTTCAATAAACAATTCCTCATCAATTTCATCATCTAGTGAAGGTTCCTCAACTCTGTAGGTTCTATTAGTGACTGTTTTGGGAACCCAATCAGGAATTATTTTGGCATGCAACCTCCATTCACCATATTCATTATTTATGTGTTTCTCAAAAACTACATATTCCAAAACATCTTTAGATAAAATTTCACTTCCATAGGTGAGTCTTCCAAATCTATCATAAATGGCTAAACACTGAAAATAATAATATAAATATCTCCATTAATATTCACACTCATGATGTTTTTATTAAAAAGGCATGAAATTAAAGATTGATTTACCTGTTTGGTGTGAAATTTTACAGTGACTTGGGCAAATAAATTTGATTTTTTAAAAATTTCTTCCACTCTGGCTTGCACAACTTTTGGTGCTTCTAATGACTCAATAAATTTCCAATGAATGGTACTGTTTTTTATCCCTTCCATCATTTTCATGTTAGCACTTTCAGTTACATAGTTGGAAAGTTCTTCAGGATCTTTTCTACAAACAGTAATAATGAAAAAACCTTTTTAATGATGTCCTACAAATTTTTTTACGAGAGTATATCTTTAATAAACCCAGCCTATATAAAAACTATAAATATCACTCACTTCATCAAAACTGTATGTGCTTTTATATAAATATCTTGAGCCTCTTGTGGAAAAATATCTGCTCGAAATTTTGGGTCATAGCTTTTGATTTTTCTTATTGCATTCATGTTAGTGATTTTCTTCTTAGAAACATCCGTCACTTCCCTGACTTTCTGAAAAATTACAATACATAATCAAAATCAATTCACTTCAGAGAAAATTAATATAATAAGTAAAATTGTCATCTTTTACATAATTTTAGTGCATATTTGGTTGTAAATTTAAAAAAAAAATGACATTTTGAATAATCTTTCTGCACAAAATAATGAGACTTCAGTTGTTTTCCCGACATACTGTTATATACAACATATATAAAGCTAACCTTTGCTGAAAGGACTGAAACTTTACTATCCCCTTCTACTGGCACGTAAGGGTCGATTATTTCTTGGGCTGTAGTTATAGTCATCGGTCTGGCTTTCCAATAACGGGGCACAATCCCCATTTTGAATAACCTGGTGCGGTATGACTCTTTTTCATTTTTTTCCGTGAAGGGCAGAGCCACTTTAATAACCTTCTGAGATCGATGCCATTTAAATTTTGGATTATAATGTTTTGCAGTCCGCACCGACACAGTTATAGCTGCATTAGTAACGGAACCGACTTCTGATATTTTTGTAAAATCCTGAAAACAAATGTATTAGTAATTAAACAAAAATAATGTCAGGAAACAATTTAATAAGTTTTTTAAATTAAAAAAAATGTTGAAAAACCGTTACCGGGAAGAAATGTATAATTATATAATACTCACACATATATTATATAGTTTGAGTAATTTAAAAGCATCTCTTGTTAGTGCCATGTTTGTCTATCTATGTCCATAAGCGAAACTTTGGGTGAAGTTTTTTTTAAAGAAGGCAGTGGAACAGTTGAAAAGTCAAGTCGCAATCTAATTTTCTTCATCAAATTTCTTTTTAAAGTCTTGTTAAAAGATTTAGAATATTTATAGTGCAATAATATCATCTTTACTACTATTTTTTTGGTTTTTTTTTCATATCTGAAGTAGCTATAGAAGAAAACTGACCGAAGCGGAAGTTCCGTCACACGTTGTTCAATATTTCTCTAGAAGTCAAAGCCTTGATAGAAAGGTCGTGCTTAAATTAACCGAGTCTACTGTAAGTATTGCTGTTGTTCTTAAACAATTTTGTTTATTACTTTTTTAAAAATAGGTACGCATTTAACACATCTTCAAACAAATCTGAAGTAATTTAATTTTTACAAATATTTCAAATATTACATCGGGAGTTGTGCAATCTAGTTTTCCGTTTTCATTCAAAATAAATTGTGAAAATATCGTGCAGTCATTTCGATAAAATCACTTTTTCGGAATATACAAATCACATAATTGTAAGAGTTTTTTATAGTTTTTGGAATTTTTCTTATGTGGCTAATGACCTCATTTGGCTACTCATGCATTAAATGTAACTCGGCGTCAAAGGAATGCAAGTAGCATTCTCTCAAAAAATAAGAAATTTGTCGTTTTATTCCTTTTAAAGTTAGTTTTTAATTTATTATCGTTGAATTTTTGGAGCATAACATTGTGTAAGAGGTATTTTTTAGAATGTAGCATTTTATTTTTCGAATATATCGTAAAGCATGATTTTCTCTTTTAAATACGTCACCAAAAACCAGATTTTACGCTTCTGTCTTTTGTTTCCGATCCCTTTTGAGAAGGTGCATCATTGTCAGCATTTTGTTTTGGGTTTTCTCATGAATTGAAGCAATCAGCTGAATCTTTTTTAAAAAGTCTAAATTTTTTTTAGCACTTATTAAAAATCATTGAGTTCACCATTTATAACGTATGGTGACTCGGTTATGATGTTAGGTTAGGATAATAAAATGATTTTGCTTTTTTTAATTTTGGTTTTGATATATTATAAAAATAACTTGAAAGTTTTCTCAATAACCCACTTAAGGAGCAAATACTCCATAACCATGAAATGGGATTGCACAATTTGTTCATAGTGATGATTCAGCAAAGATTTTGAATTTGTTATAATTATCAAATGCAAAAGCAGCAATATTTCATGAACTCATTCAAATAATATACTTATAAACAAATCAGGCATTAAGGAGAAAGCATTTGTATTGGATTTAATTTATTTTTGCTATTTCTTACATACAGTTGTTTTACTTTCATAAGATTGGGATCAAAGTATATTTTCTGTAAGTTACAAAGTTGCATATTACAGAAGCTGTTAATGATTCCAAAATAATTTGGTTTTTGGTTGAAATATAATAAATATTTTGATTATAATATAAAATATTTTGTTGGAAGTTTGGAGTTGTTGAAAATTAAAAATTTGTTATTTAAAATTTTAAAAAAAATTTGGAATAATTGAAAATATAAAATATTTTGAGACAAAATAAATCATCAGTCTTTTTCAAGCAGTAAACTAATTCATGAGATAATTAGAACAAAATAGTATTTATTTGCATTTATGCTAATTTCTCAATAAAAACTCTATTTCATCAGCAGGAGTTTAAAAATGTGATAATATAATCCAAAAAGATTTTATTGGTTAACTTGAGTTACAGTTAAAACTTAAGTATTTTAAAAAATTGAAAATAATTAAAAATCAGTTCAAAAGTGAAATTATTTCCCCCTGTTACAATTTGCCCAGTCATGGTGAAAGTTATAATACTGTAAAATTGATTCTGCCATTTGATATGTCTGAGGTTATTGATTTAAAATTTTAATAATTTTAATAAGAAATGGAAAATATAATTATTTGACTGGTGGATAACCTGATTTTCTTTTAATCGCTGTTACAGCCAGTTGTATGAGTCAAAAAGCAGAAAAGCCAGTTCTATCAGGTCAGCGCATCAAGACCAGAAAAAGAGATGAAAAGGAGAAGTATGACCCAACAGGTTTTCGTGATGCAGTTATACAAGGCCTTGATAAAGCTGGAAATGACTTAGAAGCTGTGTCAAAATTCCTTGATGTTGCCGGCTCCAAATTAGATTACCGCCGTTATGGAGAAGCATTGTTTGACATTCTTATAGCGGGAGGTCTTCTCGGTAGGTATCACCCCTCTGCCGGTCATCCCTCGGGCTTTTCCCTCACCGGAGGACTTTTTCAGTTCCAGGTGGCTCTATAGCCACGGACGGCGATAAAGTATGCAAAACAAATGTTTGCATATTCGACGCACCGGAGGATATGGAGTCGATGAAAAATTACGAGCAAGTCTTCCAGAAACTGATGCGTCGTTTTAAATATTTAGAGAAGATGTTCGAGGATGAGATGAAAAAAATATTAATTTTTATAAAAGGGTTTAATGAGTCTGAAAGAATTAAGTTAGCGCGGATGACGGCTCTATGGCTTTCAAATGGATCGGTGCCTCCTACAGTTCTTCATGTTCTTATTAACGTGAGTTATTGTTTTTTTCGGTGGTCACATTTTTAATTATTATTCATATTTTCATCATAATTATTACTCATCATTCCATTGTAATTAACCCTTTGCGGTCGTATGTCTGCTCTCAGCCAACACAGCAAGGAACTATACGAATATATTCTGTATATATTTCTCGACTATACGATCTTATACTGTATATATTTCTCGACTATACGATCTTATACTGTATATATTTCTCTATTAGTTTAACCCTTTGCGGTCGTATGTCTACTCTCAGTCAACACAGCAAGGAACTATACGAATATATACTGTATATACTTCTGTTATACTTATATATTGTATATATTTATGTTATACTTATACTGTATATATTTCTCTATCAGTTTAACCCTTTGCGGTCGCTTTCTGCTCTCAACCACCACAGAAGGAACTCTACGAATCTTATATTGTATATCTTATACTTTATGCAGTCCTATATCAGTTTAAACTTTTCCTCAATTAATACAATTGGAGATAACAAAATTTAATCTAAACAAAAGTTGTATAATTTCAAAGAATATTTTATAAATTGTATGTAGGAGTAATTAGAGATTCTCTCTTGTTAAAATATGACTAAATATTAGTGAATATTATGTATATGTATCCCTGCTCTTTCCAAAGAAATTAATTCCCACCAATAGATACCCATACACAAATTTTATACGACCCCAAAGGGTTAACATTACAACGAATTCCTCCTAAATGTCAAACTAAATAAGAAAGGAGTGCAGTTGATATATAAAACATGACAGGTTATTGCCAGTGAAAGGGAACTTATTTTTGGCATCAGATTGGAGTGTCCTTAACGTTGTTATGACATTTGCAATGATTCATGCGTTGACTTGTAAAGATTCACCGAAATATCGGTTTTTTAATGGTTCTCTCGGAGTTGTCTTTGTTGTTGACCTTGAAAATTTTGCCTTTATCTGATGATGAGTAATTGTAAGTTATTAAGAAGAAGTTTATTTACAACGGCGGGTAAATAATTAAATATTGGACTTTTTTTTTCAGGAGCATTTGATTAAGGATAATTTGGCGTTAGATTTTGTCTTAGAGGTATTTTCCACTTACAAACAAGAAAGAGGACTTACCAATCTTATCACGACGATAAAAAAAGGTGGCCTTGAGGTTCGATTGATGGAATTCTTGCCGGCGAACAAAAGGACGGAGGAGAATTTCCGAACTTTGTTCGAAGAAAAAGGATTGCATGAATTGGTGAAATTACACAAAGCTCAGGCTAGCCAAGAAGCTAAGAGGGATCTGCAACAGCAGCTTCAAGACTTACTCAGCGAGGGAAGACCCATTAAGGAGATAACAACAGAAATCAGGGATTCAGCTGCCAAGTATCAAATTCCTGAGCAGGAAGTCATTGCAATAGTGAGTATGATGAGGATATTTTTCCATTAATGCTGTCATACTGCCGTCAGCAGCGGTGAAAGTAGCTCGCAGTGATGACCGATCGCCGGCTGGAACAGTTACTATAAAATATTGGCATTATTATTATCCTAAATTGTGGTGATTTTATCTTGAACAGATATGGTCCACTGTAATGGCTCAAGCAGAATGGAACAAAAAGGAGGAATTAGTAGCGGAACAAGCTCTTAAGCATTTAAAGCAGTATACCGTTTTGTTTGCGGCGTTTACTACTTCACAACGATCTGAATTACAATTGATGTTGCGCATACAAGAGTTTTGTTATGGGAACATGAATTTTATGAAAGTTTTCCAAAAAATTATCCTTCTCTTCTACAAGAGTAAAGTTGTTTTTTTTTTATTTCTTTGAGCTTAGTGTTTGGAAGGGCTGAGAATAAGTTGGGGGCGAGAGCCGCAAGCTTGATTTGTCCATTAATAATTGTCGTCATTTACAGCTGATGTGTTGTCTGAGGAGGTGATCATCAAGTGGTACAATGAGAGTCATTCTGTCAAAGGGAAAATGATGTTCCTTGATCAGATGAGAAAGTTTGTTGAGTGGCTTCAGAGTGCCGAAGAAGAATCTGAATCAGGAGCCGACGACGATTAAAATTGAAGCAATTTCCCGTTATAAGCTTAAAAAGCAGTTATCAAAAGGTAATTTTGAAATGATAAGACTGTCGTACTGTATAAAACGGTACAGCGATTGTTACCGTCTCTTCGTTGGGAATAAAACGCGAGCGAGATTTTGTTGTCCCGAATTTAAATTGTCTTAATAATACAAAAGACGAATTAACGTATATGTTTTTTGTGTTTCAGATAAAATTTCAAAAAGCAGTTGTTATTGTCTGCAATTGATTGAGTCCCTCAATAGGTTTCGAAAATATATATGAAATAAATTTTGCGGTGTGGTGGAGGAACTAAATCTTTAAACGATTAATACACAACTTCAAAAAAAAGTAAATATATAAACAGTCAAAAAGTGAAAAATAAATCTTTGAGGAGCATAGATAGTATTTTTTACATTTTGTTGTTTTCAACTCGTTTTTTTCTTTTTTTTTTTTGAATGAGAATATTATTAAGTAATTGGGGTTTTTGTTTATGATAATGTAACGCTTGAAACATTTTTGAGTTGAGAACGACTTTATCCTCTTATTTAATAACGATTTTTTGGATTAAATAAAAGAGAAAACTCAAAAAAAAAAAGTTAAGAAATCCGATGGAGTTTTGTTTTTTTTTTCTTTTTTCAATTGATTACAATTTTTAGTTGCATTGAGGAGGAGACAATTTTTATGTTATTATTATTTCGAAAATATGGTCATAATTATCGACGTGGGAAGTTTTCCTCTCCTCATTGTGACAAAGAGAAGTTATTCAGTACAGTTTTAATCATTTCTGAAGTCCTGGTGCCTTAATCAAAATATAATATGGATTTCAATATGTAGTAGCTGTTAAAAAAAAAATCAGGATTATAACCAAGTATTTTATATGAATCTTAAAAATAAACTTTTTTACAATTTCTTAACATACCGCGACTTATTTGTAATTCGTAAAAAAAAAAAAAAACATCAGAGACGCGTTCCACAGATAATTATTCTTGACTTTTTATACTGTAACCCGGTTAGAATATATCCATGTAGCATTATACAGGTATCCTTTAATTAACCAATGGCAGCAATCGTTTACTCTTTTGCCAATCATAGATCGCCTTACATTATTAATTCGAAGTTGCCAATTAATTCGTCTCTCCATTGTCGGTTACCAAAGCGGGGCGTTATAGAGAATTAGTATGTTTACACCTATTTCCATTAAATGGAGAATATTTAGTGAATATTAGTCATCCTTAAATGGGATTGTTTCATATATAGTATCGGATCATGTTAGTTTATAGTATAAAATGTGTGTTCGAGTTTAAGATCCCTGATCCTGGTGAGCTGGATTTTATTAATCAAGGGATGCCTGTACGATAGTTTTATTTTAAAAAAAATTTCTCATTCTGAACAAAAGGCTCAATTCTAAATAGGTCTCAAATGTTTTTTGAATGCTTGTTAGGGGTGTCCAAATTGTAGAGTTGAAATTTCTTTGGTTTTTTTATATTCCTAAAAAGCTTGGACAGTACTTTTTTTAGTTTAAAGGACTTCCTGTGTTCTTTGGTCCCCAGTTGTATGAGTATTCACTTTTACAAGAGTCATTGAGTATTGTCGTTATGACAACGGACCATTCAAAGTCTTTTTTTTTACACTGCCTTTGTACGCGATGATTTCGCCAGAATTTATTTATTTAATGCATTTAAAATGTTAACTCGTGTTTCCGCTCGGGTTGAAGACATTCTTTTTTAATTCTATTTGATTTGAGTTTGTGTATCTCTGTCTAAAAACCATAACCAGACTTAATGTTTGGATACCCCTGGTGAGATTTCTTTGTTTTGATATACTCTCATTGAATATTTATCAACAACACTGAGAGACCAGGCTTGCGCTGTTTTTTTTTTTTTTATAGTCAAGATTCCAAAAACCTGTGAATTGATCTTTATTGAATATTCGAGAATGTTCCATAAAAAAAAAAAGTGCAGTGACAACTCATATTTTTTAAATGACTATTATTAATCTGATTCTTTCCTCAGTTTCTCTCACTTTAAACGTAAGTGTAAATACTTTCCAGAGCGTTAAACTGCCGAGTAAGCAGTCTGACGGTCTGGAAATGGACGGCAAGTCTCATCTTTCAGAGATTTAATCTCAAATGTCAGTTTTTTTATATCGATAGGTCATCGGCGTTATTTCACAAGTTGAGATGAAAATGTATTTGTTGCTTTCTAAAAAAAAAAAAAAAAGAAAAACAAGTTTCTACTCCGACAGTCCGATTTGTTTAGATCTTTTAACGATTTTTTCTAAATTGTGGTCGGAAGCAGACAATAATTTTTGTTTTTTTCCGCGCTGGAATTTATTGAGGGCCGTTGGAAAATCAGTTTGAAACTTGGAAATTTGATTGCTGAAAAGACCGTACTCCATTTTATATGTAATAACTATATATTTTTTTTTTTTTGTTTTTTTGTTTACTTCGGGTTTATAAATATATAAATGGTGCGAAGTTCATTAAAAGGAAATTAAATGAATAAAAGAGATATTTTTGACTTGATTTTGTTTGATGCTTACTCAGCCTAAAATTGAGAGTTAATTGGGGGATAATTTTAAGTTTTTAGGGTTAAAAATTTGGGGGGACTTTCGTATGGAAACCGAAGTGTTTTTCAGTGATGGCCAACCTTTCAAAATATGGGGGCAAAACTTGAGTTTGGTGTAATTTCGCGGGCCACAACATTAAAATAGTCTATTTGCCGAAAGGTAAGAAAGAATTTAATAATAAAAATATAATAATATATTTTTCTTATTTCTCACATTAGGGAGTAAATTATACAATTACATTGAGACAGTGTTACAAAATACAACGCAAAATACATAATTTACAAATTTCTGAGGGAATCATACAATATTATTTTTAACCGATAAAAAATGTGTAATTTTTACACAGTTTTAATACTAAAATGTTTTAATGTTAAAACGTATAAAAATGAAATTAATAACTTGAAAGTAAAAAAAAATAAATATGGGCCACATGCAACACCTTCACGGGCCGGATTGTCCCGCGGGCTGTAGGTTGGGCATCGCTGACTTTAAGCAAAGTTTAATACATTGGTAAGAAACCTCTTACGAAATGGCTTTAGAGACGTTTGTTCTTTTATAATTTCTGTGATTCTTCCTTTCACGAATTTTCATTTTCTGTTTTCCTAACTTTATACTTCCTTTAACAAAACACTTCTCTTTGGCTGATATTTTCTTTGTGTATTTGTCTTTATGAAGTTGGAATTCAAACCTTTTCATGTGGAGCGTATGTGTTTTTGTTTCTTCGTGTCATTGAAGATATTCACCAATCCGATAACTCATAATTTCAAATGCTTTGTAATGACTAAAATTGTGCAAACAAATGGAAAATTCAAAATGGCACCGAAGTGTACGCCTCAGGAGTGGCATTACTTAGAGTAAATTCACCAACAAGTGCCCAACGCATTATTCAGATGACGAATTTTATGCTTTTAGATTAATTTTCGAGGAAGAGATGAAACCACTGCACTGCCTCAGTCTTTGTTATTTTTCTCCTTTTCTCTGCTTGTTTCTGATTTTGGCCAGCCATGTTAGTTTCTCTAAAATCATGAGAAAATTAAACCTTTAAGTTTGCCGAATAAGGAATTAATGTTTGCAAAATGATGTCAAAATTGGGAATGCAAATATATATAAATCAATCCATTAAAAGTTCACATTCATTTGTATAAAGGAAGTATGAAACTGAAAAAATTTCATCATAATTTAGTGTTTTAGAAAAATGACTGCCCATACTAAAAATTTGACGAACAGTTCTTGTAAAAATCATCAGTGTTTAAATAAAAACAGTATTTTTTTAGATTTTATTTTTATTTAGTAATTCCTATAAGAGAACTTTCGATTTGTTCCTTTTTAACCGAAAAGTTTTAGTTAATTATTTGTAATTAGTTGGGTTTATTTGTCGCAACAATTCAAAAATTAATGAAATTGCTTCAATTTAGAAATTTTTTTTCATTTCTTTTACTTTCTTTTACTTTTATTCATTTTTTCATTAGATTGCAATGTTCGAATTATTTGACGAATGAAGTTTTTTCAAACAGGTGAGAAATTAAAAGTATAAAATTATTTTATGTAAATCCTTCTTCGGGAAAACTGATCCTAAAGTTTTCGGAGTCTAATCGCTTAAAAATATTCTCTCCACTCTAAAATAATTTTTATGCTGACAATATCTCATGGAAAAGTTGAGTTTAACCATTTTCCATTTTTATTGATCCGTTGAACTTATTCCAGAGATTCACCATTGTTTGCTGCGGTCGATTGTTAAAATTGAATAATAGTTGAGTTTTTCACTGCTGACAGCAACTTGCCATGATATCGCTGCCGGGTCAAGGGATAGAGGAACACCAGAAATAAATTTTTGGGGAATAAATATAAAAATGTCTCCAACACCGGTCAAAGGAATGTCGCCGAAAGTGGTCAAAGGTCGTTACTTAACGGTTAAACATAAACGGACAAAACTGAACTTGTCGCACTCATTTTTTTCCTACGATGAGACAATTTATCATCCTGAATTAACTCTCCAGCAAGAAAGAACAGAACGAGAAAGTATTTCCAAGTTAGTAAGAAAAGATGGAGCATATTCTATTCGAAATCGGTTCGAATTTGGGGAATGAGAAAACTCCGCTCGCTGACGGATTGCGGAAATTAGCGTCCGTATAATCATAAGATTATATTTTTAAGGTGAAAATAATAAAAGTAATGAAGTAGTGATAATTTAGGTGTTTAATTCCACACACCTAGTGTACGGATCATTGCACCTCAGCTCGCACACTATTGGCTCTAAAACAAAGGCGAATTTCTAAGCCAATCAAACTCGAGGCGGTTGTGTTATATCCAGTGCGTCATGTAAGTGCGCAGACATCACATGTGTTCAGTAGAGATCCGTCCGTTAATGCGTGTAGTGTTTACGTTAGTGTAACACTCGTTCTTATGTCTGAGAAACGCAGTCAACACGTGGTCGAGGTTAGTTTGTCATCGATGTCTTTGTCCTCGTGCTCTCTTGTGCAGTTTAAAAACGTTTAGAACGGTGAAGAGCAAACATGCTGTCGCCCGAAGTTAATTGAAATTTACTTTATTAAGGTTAGCTGCTCCCCGAAGTGAAATAAATAAATGACATTGACTTTGATCTCGTATAAACCCCATTATTTCTTCCCATAAAAGCCGAGTTTATTTTTATTCTTTCGGAGACGGCTTCGACTGCCTTTCCCCCCCATTTTTAGATTCGACAGTGCAAATATTATTTCATACGTTACGAACCATTTTAACGGTTTATTTTTGCTAATATTTAAGAGAGGGAAAAAATGAAGAAATGGAAAATGCTTTTGTACAATCTTATCTGGTTTTGAAAAATACTCCAAAGGGATTTCGGTTCGAAGGAAAAGCACGTAAAATCTGAAGTAGAATAATGGCAGAATAAACACTAAAAGTCTAAGAGCGAAGTGAATGAGGGAAAGCGAAAGAAGTTTTCGAAAAGGGAAATGAACACAGACAGAAAAGGTTTTTTTAATTTTGAATTTCCCGCCTTTTGATTTTATGCTGGCAGCTCTGATTCTTGAGCCACGTAAAATAACCGGGATTTTGCAGTGTGGGAAATGCAGTACATTTATTTTGATTTTGTTCGTGGAATAAAAAAAATTTCCTGAAGCTTCTTCGAGTATTTATTCATGTGACGCTTTATTTTTTTTTTATTATCAATAACGCCAGGGAGTAAGTCGTGAGCATTTTTGGAGATTAAAAATTAATATTGTTTTGGCATAAGGTGGAAGTTTTGAACGAACTCGTAATTTTGTCGCATCTGATAATTTTTGATTTGAAAATTCATTGTTTTCTTGTTTTTGTTTTCTTGGATGTCCTCAAGATGTCCGTCTGATGCAGTCATGGTATTTATTAAAAAGTCTCCATGTGATTTGACCAAATCACGTGTTCAAACAAATTTTGGTTGTTGGTTGTTTTATTTAAAGTTTCCAAAATATTTTTATAACAGCACCAATCTTTTATTAGTTCTTGAAACTTTTACAGTTTTATACAAGTCATTAAAATTTATTTCAAAAAGTCTTGGCATCAGAAGCCGAACGATCATCGTCAGCTTTTTTTTAATAAGAATTTAAAAATTTATGTAAAAATTCAAAAATTAGCAAATTGGGTTCCCTATTTTTAAAATTAATTTATTCAAATGGAAGAACGTTCTCTTGGAATTTCATGTAGTTTCCATTCTGCTAAACGGTTAGCATTTTATTTCCTACATTTTCGAGGTGTTCGTTTTCAACAATCCTTCTCTTTGATAAGGCGCATATTTTCGAACATGAATAAACTTGCCTGGCGTTGTTGACTTTTTCAAGAATGGCTTTGCTTAGCTTCGGTTTTCTTCTGGGTAATATGAATGTACTTTTAATTTGAATTCCACTCTAAGGTTAGTGCTGGTTTTTTTTTTTTTAATAATTTTTTAATGCTTTTTTAGGGACTCATTCATAGAGAATGGTTAACAAATTTTCACTTATGGAGTCATGATTAATAGTGCAACAGTGAGTACTCCAACTTCAGGTTTTTGCCAGTTCAATGAAAATTGAGAGGCCATTTTATTTTTCTGGTAAACAATCATAAAAAAAAGGAAAGTGAAACTTTGCCTGATGAGCCACAATTAATGTATTTCAATATTGCAATGGTTAATGATTCTGCTTTCTGTCAAAAACTGGTTATTAACAGCTTTTAAGATTTATATGAGATTTTGATTTAAGAATCTTTCGGATAACCTCCATTCAACTATGGAAGTATTTTCCCTTTGTCCTGTTGATCTTCAGAGTTTCATTTTCTGTAATTCCAAAAATCAGTAGCTTTTTTATTAGAAAAACTCTGCTTAAACAGTAGGAACTCCATGCTGTAATATTTTTATTTCCCCCATAAGAAAAATTATAAATTCAGTCCACCTGTCGTATTGGATCAGTTGGTTTATAATTCTTTTACAATAATCCATATGAAATAAGAGGATATAACAGCAGTGGACTGTTCATTGAAAGAATTTTAATTACATAAAGAAAGCAGCATCAGCATAATTTTTATTAATAGTTCTCACTGCAGGAAAACAGCTGAGGAATTGTTCATTTTCCTTCTTGGTCAAAAAGACTTCTGAAAAATCACAGTTTCCCTTGAGTTTATTTAAATTGGTCCAAATTTTTAATTTTAAAGGCTGCTTTTTTTCCTGAGGAAGTTTCTTCTGTATTGTCAGTGAACAAGGTGCATGGTTATACATCATTTGAGTGTTTACCTTTTTATTGTCAAACACCTGGATCTGAAATTTAATTCTTTTGTGTGTGTGCGTTTCTGTGTCCCTTTCTTCTTTTTGTACTTGTTGTTTCCCCCCATTGAATTGATTTTTTCTTTAGCATTACCTTTTGCTCATTGCTTTTCTTTCCATTTTGAATCGGGTCTGTTTTTCTAAAATTAGATGACAGTAACTAAATATGCGACTGATCACTTGTCAGATTATGACGGTTTCCGCCTTTGAATTTTTTTTTTTTTTTTTACCTTGAAACTGTTCCCCCGTAGAATGGTTTTTAAGAATTTTCCTTCGTTTTTTAATGGTAGAGTTGTCAACCCGAAGGCATGTCAAAGGAAATTAAAATTTTATTTATAATTGAACGGAGACTTTGAAATTTGTTAAATTCATTTAGCGATTCTTTTTAACCGGGAATGAACGTTATTATGTTAATAATTTAACCTTTTTCTACGTCGCAGAGGTTTTTAGGTGATTATTTGCGAATCGGGTCAGTGTGGGGAAATACAATGGAGTGTCTGGTCTCTTTTAAAAGTGTTGGTCCTAAAAAAACGTCACGTGTTTATATGGGAACTTCGGTATACTGTTAAATTTTTATTCATCCCTCGCTCTTTTCTCAACCCTTATCCTCCCACGATGGTCTTTAAACGACCGAGTCAGACAAAATGGAGCCCACATCCCTTTTCCATTCGTTCGGTCACGCCGTGAAATATGAGCACGTCCTCGAGCAAAGGGTGCGGAAAACGAAGATAACGTCGTCTGCTCACTGTTCGGGAGACGGGCAAGTGAATAGCATGTGGTGGACAATAAAAAGACGTTCGAATCGGCTCAAGCGTGGGATACATGAATTAATTAACGAGCGACGTGAACATTGGCTTCATGACCTTAGAACAGTCAGATGGGAACACACTAATGTCATCTTACAATGTCATTTTGCTCTGCCGCATTCTGATGCTGCGTGGATACCATTCGGGAGTGACTTTTTTGTGTCCCTTTTTTTCGGGGACAGGATCAACATGAGATGATCGTTCAGATCAGAAATTGGAAGAAGGGTGAGTTCAAAAAGCTTGACCTCACCTCAGATGAGTCGAGTTAAACTCTTCTCGCAGCGAAGTTCAAACGAAACGAAAACATTAATTACTGAAATGACTAATAAATTCATTAGGTCGACGTTGGTTATAAAAGACAGGCAAATGAGAAATGCGAATAGGTCGTAGGACCGAGTTAACAGGAATCTATGTATCACTTTACAAGGAGTCTACGCGGTATGCTCGAGCTCGATCGGACTGGTTTCTGGTACCTTCGGTGTTTATTCTTATGTTTACTCAACTTTCGTGCACTTCATTCCTTCAAATGTTTAAAAAGTTCAGTTTTCCTAAGCGTAATCGAAAAAACATGAGAGAGACGTTTCGTCGCGAGGATTCGTTCGGTACATATATTATGCGAAAATACATAATCATATGTATTCACACAACATATTTAATGAATTTAATAAAAATCGATGAATCTCATTCCAAATGATAGCTCAAAAAAACCGAAATATATTTAAACGCAGTGTGTTGTATAAATATAAACATAAATATCATTGATATATCATGTTGGTAAACATTTACAGGATGCATTAATAATTGTAATACTTAAAATCATGGTTTATTAGAGTTTTATATTTTAATAAATTTTCGTATAATGAAAAAACGTAAGGGATTTCTTGGAAGAATTATGTCTCATTATTGAAATTAATATAGAAGTGGAGGGATTTATCCATTTTTTTCCGAAGACAACCATAAAAATAAAGGGTTTAAAATATGTTCTTAGAAGGCTGTGACACCCTTTGGACGGAATACGCTGTGAATTCTTCATTGAGGACAATGAGGGCTCATCCGAGCGCACCTTTTATTGTCCTCCTATTGATGCATTGCTTACGTTCAATTAAATGACAGCCGCGCATTCTTAATGAAAGAATTTTTGTGCTCGTTGGTTGCTGAACCATTTCTGCCATAATCGCAAGCGGAAGAGGCGACTCCCTGAATTAAATTGACATCTATTAATGAAACGATTACGCGGACGGATCATTAGTTTCGATAGGGTGGTTGCGGAATTCCTCGCGTGTCCTCACACTGCAACTGCATCGATTTTCATTGAGCAACAGCGCGTTTTCATTCTTCCCAACATCTGCCAAAGTCTTACCGGTGGGCGTTTCAGATAACGGGTTTTCACTTAAAAGGGACATTCACGGAATATTAGACGGTGATCAAAAGTATTGTTTGCTTTGATTGTTGTTCTGCTTTGCTTGGGTGTTTTTTTTTCGTTCTGTTTTAATCCATTTATTATATATACAACAAAAAGAAATAAGATGATTTGAAGCAATGTTGGAGAGTTCTCGGCCTGAAAGCGCGTGCCTTATTTGAAGAATACCGTAAATCTTGTTTTTAAAGTGCGTAGGTAAGAGAGAACCGTCGCTGGCCATTGGGTCTTTGGGTTGTCTAAGAACAATGCCTTTTCTCATTGCCTCAGAACAAGCGGCCTTTTTTACACTTCCTCACTCAAGAGACTTATTAAGGGGATATTGTGTTCGTTCTTGAATGCGTTTTCCTGGAGAAACCCTCGGATCCGTTGCGATCTTTATTAGCAGGCTACCGAAAAGAAGGTTTCCCCTGAACAGTCACCCAAAACCTTTACTTGTCTCCAGATTGAAATTAATGACCATTGAGCGCAATTTGCCACGAAATTTCCCACCATTTGTAAGATCAAAGGAAATGACTTCAGATTTGAAGGCGAAATTCCATGGAGAGTTTTTGTAAAAGCTCTTTTCTCTCTCTCTCTCTCTCTCTCTCTCTCTCTCTCTCTCTCTCTCCTCAGCGCTTTTAAGTTTGATTATTTAATTAATTTCTTTGTTGTTGCAGGATTTATTAATCACTGGTATGGTTATTAAGTGGGTGTGACGGGAGAGTTTTTATTTATTTTATTAATTCTTAATTTCCGGAAAGTTCGAAAGGAAACCTTTTGCCTCCTTTGCAGATCTCGAGGATGGGCTTTTTCTTCGAATTTTAATTCACTAACGTCTCTAATTCCACTCTTCCGCCGCAGCTATCTGAGCTTTCATTCATTTTTTTTAATATCTTGATAATTTGATTTAATCACATTAATAAATATTATCTTTCATTTGTGTTCGCGTCCCTGATTTATCGCGCTTGCCTTTATATTACATTTTCTCCGTCCGGCGTTGGTTGTATTTATATTTTCATTCATTTGATTGTTACTTGTCATGTTGGAACTTTGCACTCAGCGCCGACCTTCTTTTACTCCTCCCGTATGGGATGACTCGATAATATTGAGTGCGCGAGAAAGTTTCAAATATCATATTAGTGATAATTTGTATGAAAGTTTTGTTTCTTTTAATGGGCAACATGAAAAACGATCTACGACTGAGGTCAGTTTAAATTTTCAGTTTGTGTGGGAACTTTGGACGGTTTGTGCAGATGAGTCATCCGGTTTTCAAATTAAAAGAAAGGACCTCGCAAAGAGGGCCCGAGGGCAGTGAGGATAGCCATACCCGCAAACGAAAACTAAAAAAAAAAAAAAAAATTTCGAAGAGTTAATGAAATCAAAGGGCAATTCTTAATTGATCCGGAGAACCAGGTTTTGACTCACTCGCCATGTTTCCTGCTTATATTATAGTTATCGGGAGCTGATATCATGCTGGCCATTTGTTCCAACGGGCCAGGTTTTCATCGACCTATCGCGTCAGAACCTGGATTGGCCCGGTGGTCTGTCACCGGTGACTGAAACGTATGTGACCACGTCAATAAATTCGGACGTCTCGAATGCCCTTTTAAATCGTCCCATAAAATTTTAAAACGGTGTAACGGCGACATTGAGTGTCCTTGTGTGAAACCCCCCTAAAAAGCAGAAGACGTGGTCGGAAATATTTACTTGAGAGCCTCTTCGGATTGAAACAACAATCCGAGGGAAAATATCAGTCGGATTGAAGAGAGAAAATGCAAAAAAGTGCAAACGAAACTCCAGACAAGAAACAATAGTAAAAATGGAGGTCCTACCTAACGATCATCAATAGGTTTTATAGTTTTTTGTAATTTATGAGTTTTCTGACCCAGGGTTTTCACCATTTAAAGATTTCTTCTTCTCTTCGTTCCTTTTCAACGTTTATTTTTTTTTGCTCGAGTTTTTGTGACGAAATTTACAAAAAATAGTGTCGGTTGCGTCCAACCTGGGGGGAAAACTTTCTCGTTTAAAATCACCTCTTAGCTGGTCTGTCAAGGCAACAATATTCCAAATGCATTCGTACTCAGGAAAAGAAACTAAAACTTGAAACACTCATCCTTAGATTTTTATTTGTTTCGAGTTACGACATAACTGACCGAAGCACTGCCAAATTCAAAAAGTTTTCTTTGCATTTTCAATCGCGATCGGTTATGTCGCGTTGTTATTATGTTATTGTTCACTTTAAATAGGTTGTCAATTGCAGTTGAGCAGCCACCGAGAAAACATTTCGCCTAAAAAACCTGTAAGGGTCGAAAACATAAATTAAGAGAAGTCGAGGAAAAAATTTTTGATGAGCTTCCGGTGAAAACTCGGGAATATAACGAAATTTTCCTTTTTGTTTGCAAATGATTATAATTTTTTGTGATCTACAACTTAAGTTTGTTATTAAGCAGTTTCGGATTGTTCATAAAATGAGTTCTTTTTTCTCTGAAACACACAGTTTAAGGCACTGTTAAATTCGTACATTTTAGGTTTTTTAGTTTATTCGAGATTTGAGTTGATAAATAAATCACTGCCTTATCTGAAGGGGGTTTCAAATGACATTAGTAATTTATACTCCCAGGCCAGGGCCCAGTGGGTGCGAACCTCCTCGAAATACTCTTATTAATACTTTTGTTTGATTCATGAACGGATATCGCATTTTAAATTAAAATTTGAGGTATCTTTTTATGTTTTGCATTAGAAATTTAAATTTATATGGGCAAAAGGGGGAAAATAACTATTTTTCATTTCGGCCCATTGCATTTTCGATTCAAATGTTTCTCAAGAGCGCCCTCGTCGGGTTTCCAAATGTCCTTCAGATCGAGGGAGGGCGTAAGACACCGAACACTCGTTTGTTTTAACCTACTCCAACACCGCTTACCAATTCTCAGTTCTTCTGAAATATTAATGCGAGAAATGCCATTAACTGCATTTTATTTTACTGGAAAGAAAAATATGACAAACAACGTGGCATGCATAACTAAAAGGAACATGAGGAGATACACAAGGCCTTGGAATGGAGATTAATCGAGCCGGGGAAAGAAATTTTTATTTTTCCCCCTCAGCATTCGAGATGGCAGAAGTCTGCCCCTTTTTTCCCCTCCAGCAGAAAATATGACAAGTGGTCAGTCGTCCCTGTTTGTTTAAAATTAACCTTCCCCCCGTTGATTCCCCAAAAACCTTGTGAAATCGACACCCCTAATCTCGCCGGTTTTCTTTCACATGGAAATTTCCAATCAGGTCCTCCCATTTTAGACTCATGCGTCTTACATTAAATTACCATTCTCTTTGCTGAGTTTGACGAAAGCGCTTTTGAAATGTCGAGTTTCGAAATGCAAACGAAGACAGTCGCGTGTTGGGTGAATTGCAAAAGGCTCGTCTTGTGTCGATTTTTTTGCGTTGCGCCATCATTGCACTCTTTTAATCGAAGGGAAGAGGAGGTCATTAATGGAGAGGAAAATTTTTTGTGTGTGGAAATTCGAAGCTTCAGCCCGGGAGGGTTGAAAATAAGTTTGTGCTGAGACGGAACCGAATGCCAATTGTAACGTAACACCGAACAATATCGGATTGTGAATTCATAACCGGCGTCCGCTGTCCTCAGAATTGACATAGAATGTCCGGTTATTTAGAATGACTTTAATAAGACGATAAATAAGACGTTTCCCTGAACGAAACCTAAAGTTTCGTTAAAAACGTTTACAAGTGGGCGTTATTTATTGTACTTTTAACCGTTAAAATAAACCTCGAGGGCCGATTTTCAAAAATACTCCTTATTAAAATTGAGAAAAGTAAAAAGGTGAACTTTACCCTTCGCATATAAGTTTGAACTTAATTTAAGGAGATGGATCGCTTTTTTATAAACTTAAAGAGAAACGGTCATGATTTCTCGTAAATTTTCTCGAAAACCTTTTTTTAAGGTAAGATATTTAACCGCAGGAGAGCATCCAAGTGAATAATGGCGAAAATCCTCAATGAAAGTTTTATAATAAATTTTTTTTTTTAATAGAAAATTAATTTTGATAAAACGAGCTGATTGAATTTTTTTCATGCAGTCATCTTATCAGTTTAATTCACTTGAAAACCATTCGAAAGGGGGATAAGTAAAGATTTCAGTAAGAACTTATTAGAAATAATATATTTGGTCATTTTTAAGCTTCGTTTTTTGAGGTTTTATTGGGTTCTCGTTTATTTAATTCGGTTCCGCCTTTAGCATTACAAATTCGAGCAGATTTACGGGGGAAACTTTTTATGAAAGTGTATATATTTTGATAAATCTACAGCTTTGCAGCGTCTTTTCTCGAAAATTATTATTCGGTGCCCTACTCAGTGGGGCAAATAAATTTTTGGAGAAAAAAAGTTATAAAATAATTCATTACTGTTGTTAAAAGGCCACTGACTTTTATAAGCAAATGTTTACAGTATGGAAACTTATGAGGCGACAACGGCTTTTCATAAGAACACATTACACGGCAGATCGTGACTTTAAAAGAATTAAAACAACCGATTGAGCCGACAAACAATCTGAATGATTTTATTGGCTTATAGCGGGGCTCCGAGTCTAATTTTTCTCCTTTTTATCCATTTTCTTTGATTCTGTTGAGTTCTCTCGGTATCTTATTATCTTTGAGCACACGGTTTTGCGCCGATTTTGTTTTATTTTGGTTTATTTCACCTTCTTGAAATTTTCTTTGTAATTTTTAACTAATTTAAGGTAGCATTGATTTGAATAATTTTATAGTATCTCTTTATTTTTTTTTTAATTCGTAAATGTCTGTAAATTATATTTGTTTTACACTTATTTTTGTAATTGAATTTTTTTCTACATTTTTTAGTTACATTTGTATTTTGTACTTATTTATTTATTTTTTATCAACTAATTTATTTGTTATTTTTATTTATTGTCTTAATTTTTAGCCCACTTTACAGGCCTTTGTGTTGGTGTTATTTATTTATTTTTATTATTTCAGCTTATGTTATTTATTTAGCCCCTTTACAGGTCTCTCCGTGTTTATATTAGTTATTTAGTTGCAGAGCTGTAATTTAGTTTATATAGTGGGTTAAATAAGTGAAATTATACAGTGAATTGTATGTACAAGGCTTTGATGTAATTTTTATTAGGTGTATTTAGGAAATGTATGAATTTTGATAAAATTCGTAAAAATTAAGTATTAAAAAAATGTCTATAAATGCCCTATACATAAGGGGGATTTTAAATATTTATAAGTAGAGGCACTGATAAATGAACTCAGGTTTTGAGTTTTTATGAAAGAAAATTTTTAAAATTTATATTTAGTCATATATAATATAATTAATAATATATGTCTAATCAAATATAAGGATTTCATAAGGTTTCGAGCGTCATTCGGGAGAATGTCTCAAATCTAAGTACATTTCAGTCATAGAGCAATGAGTCAGCTTCTCTTTTTGTGATTGTCGGCCGTTCACTTTTTGTAATTAAACATCCTCGAGTTCCATTCTAAGAATCCCCATTTAAGGGTGTTCCGCCTCATTTTAATTATCTCTCCCGTAATTAACTAATCTCAATTAAAAGAGTGACAATCAGAGGAGCGGTTATGAGGGGATATGAAATTGCATCCGAGTTACCTGTTTTGGACCGGTGCCTCCGTTTAATGCCTTGAGTAATTAATTAATTAGCGCGTGCTCGGGCTAAGAAAACAGTGCCTTCTTCCGAAATATGTAAAACGTGCGAGTGTTGTAATTTGTGAGTTTAGGGCGGAGTGTTTCTGGAACCTCTCTAACCGAGCCATAACTATTCCGTCCGAGGTGCTAAACTCCTCGTTGTATGCATATCAATGAAATTTTAGTGAACCGTTTCAAGAATTTCCATTTACTTCATTTAAAAAAGAAGATGGATACACGATTTTACTTCTTGAGCTGCCAAATGCTTTTGTCGCCTTTCTCTTTTGGCGCAGACATGTCGGAGGCATCCAGCAAAACAAGAAAATAACCAATTTGGAATATTTATGGGAATAGCCTTGCGGGAGGTTTTGCTGTGCATTTTGCATTCGTCAGTGAATCATTTGCGGACTCCACGTGATGTATAACATTTCTGATTCATGCACGGACTTAGCAAGACGCCATTTTTTTATTAAAATAATCCATCCAAGGTCTTACTTCCGTTTATTAATTTCCGTTTGTCCGAAAGTAATTTCCAATCACGTCATTATAGCATAGATATATTATCGAAATTTAGTGAGGAATTTTTTCAACCCCTCTCGTGAACAATGTCCCCGGATGCCGGCGTCCTTTTAGGGTTACACTCCACGTTCATAATTTGGAGTAATTAAGGGATGTTGAAAAGCTCCCTTACATCCTGTCTGCCTCCCTTAATTTCTATGTCTTTTCAACTTGCTTTCGATGTATTTTCATCAAATAGAATTTTGCTCTCGAATGAAATGAAATTGTCACGGATAGAATTAGGCACCAAACGGATGGTGGATACGCCCTTCCGTCATAGGCCCGCCTCGAGATCGAGCCGCCTTCTCGACGTTCCTTCGGTTTTCAACGAAAAACATGAACCCGCGTCCAAGTGCAGAGAATTAATATCCCCAATGCCTTTATTCAAATCATGAAACGGAAACAGAAGTAGCTAAACGGTACGATCTGTGAATGCGATATACACGGCTATTTCGTGGTTAGATGAGTTACCACAATGGGCATTATACGGGGCTGGAGCCGCACTTTTCCCCTTTTATTTTGCCGTGTCACCGCTTTATTCGAGAATAAATGCGTTCACCGGGTCCCGATTAGTCAGATTGGTTTGTTCTCCCTCGTGCGTTGTTTTCGGCAGAGGATTTGCCAGACTTTGCAGGTCGGGATGTAATATCTTCTTTTCTGGAGGCGTCATTTGCTGGCAAGACCATTAATAGAGGTGCATGGCCGATGTCTTAATCAAAATGAAGGCCTCCGAAGAGGCGAGGAGTGAGGGGTGCCAAATTGACTTTCAAAAAGAAGACTAATGTACTGTTTTAATGTCTCATTGGGATTTGGTTTATGTACATAAATAATTCCCCGAGTTTCTCGGCGAAGTTTTCCCCGCATTAAGACCTTCGTCACTCAACTGTCTGTGACTCACACGAGAAAGAGATAATAACAGACGAAGAAAACGAGAAGGAAAGTGGAAACGTTAACTCCGTGGAAAAGAAGAAAAGAGTGGGAATGAATTAATTTCGTCAGAATCGGGTTAGGAAACGCGAGATTACACGGTCGGTCAGCCCCGTTAGCATAAAACGCGAGCCCCGCGCATTTCGCTCGAGATAAATCTCGTTGAGCACATCTAAACAAAAAATATCAGAACGGGTCGTTATCAGTGTCGTTACGTAACTCGACATAAAGGCATTTTTTGATCGGATCCAGCAGGTGTTACCGAAATGCGCATGAGCAGCGACATGATAATTCGTCCGAAGAGGACTTGACACCGCTCATTACCAGCCACGGTTCATTATTTATACGTTATCAAATCATAATTACGGTCTCGTGGTTGGATGATGCGGTGATGAAGAAGTTCAGTTAAAAATTATGGGGGGGAGAGGGGTTGTAGAAAGCAAAACAACGGGAGAAAGTCAAATTGCTGTATTTTCAAGACTGAAGAGAGTCTGTTTGAATTGGATTTTGTTGTAATGAAAGCCATGAGACTGATAATGCCTTACCGATGTCAGGTCATAATAGTTTTACGATGAGTTTCTGCGAAAACCACTCAAACCTGAACAGTCGGAATGACGGGAGTTTTTAACGGTCACATCCTTCGCACTCATCCTGTCGTTAAAAAATTACCGAGCATCGCATTTGATTTCTTATCGTATCTAAGGATGCTTCCACCCTCATATTCGCACGTGCATAGTCCACAACATCACCTCACACTTGAAAATCAGTTGGAGTTTTCCCTCCAGTGTCGTCATTACGGCATTCATAAGAAATATGTCGGCTAAAATAAAACGCCTGCAAAAAGATGTTTATGCAATTGTGAAATTTGCGCAATAAATGTCGCCGATGCAATTCAGTGTTTTCTGAAAATTAGAAATGGGTCGAGAAATGGCAGCTGTTCTGCAGATTTAAAAGAAAATTCTTCAGGCATTTGCGGTGGAATTTATTCCATCGATTAATTATCGCTTATCCATTATTGTGATGATCTGTTAATCTTTTGCAGATTTGAACGGATTCGAAGATTATTTTTGGGAATCGCGGGACAGTCATTCAACCCAATGCAGAGTTCAGCTTTTTCGGATTAAAATTAAACACGTTTTTAATGAATCGGTCAAGGGCAACGATACTTTCTCCCGAGTGGGCCACTGCTGATTAGAATTCTCGCCTGCGAATATGAGAGGAGCGACCGAAAAACATATTGAAAAGTCAGCTCGTCAGTGATGGTTAAAAATTGGCAATTAAGTTACGGCCAATTGAGAAAGCCGACACCTCAACTCTTCATGAATCAAAGCACGTTCTTTTATCGAGACCGTTAACGGTGCTTCTCGGGAATCGCTGACAGCGACCATGTTTGACGGACGTTAATCTTTTCATTTCATCGCGGCCGCCTCCGAAGTCCGCTCACGAGACATTCGATTGAAATTTCAGGTGCACGTGGGTTGTCTGAGTCACAGGGGATCGATAATATTGGCCAAACCCTTTAAGGTCAGTTATTTTGACTGATAAAGGTGCCCCAGTCAATAATTCAGCGAGCGGTTTAATTTAGTTTGTGAATTCTTTAAGATACAGTAAAGATTGGATGAAGAATTGGCAGAAAACGGAATCAGCGATGAAAATTAAAGGCGGGAAGAGGCCATGCCTGACAACAGTGGCGGATTTAGGACTTGAAAGGCGTCAGAGTCGGACCCCGAGGGAAATCCGCTCCTGTTTTTAATTAAATGACAAGGTTCGCCGATTCCCCACCGCTCGTACATAATAGAAACTCTGCCCTCCCTTTTATTAATGAATTTTTATAATTATTTTGAGCTCGCACGTAATTTGCGTCCCCGTTATCATTGTTAAGTCTCAGGAGAATAATATTTCCATCGAAGAGTTTATTCAAGCCTCTGAGCAATTCATGTGTTGGCCAATGACCGGAATGTTGTGTTCGTTGCAAGTTGCCAATCTCGCTTGACACAACCGCTCTCAGGCGGCGAGGATCGGAGTTTGGGAAGGGAATGCTTGTTGTTCGGGTGAGAAGACTGAGTACATCGCAACCAAATGTGTACAAAAACAGCGGTATTCGATTTCATGGAAAGGAAAAAAACTTAAAATATTTCAGGTATTCAATGTTGAGAAATGCAGAAATCAACGTCGGTTATCAATTATCTGGAAAATTGGTCGTGTGAACATTGTTGAATTTATCGTAGCGACGTGCCGCTTGTAAACAGTTAACCAAAAGTAATCGCAATCATAAATTCTAAACAAGTTCTTAAAAAGGGGAATCGGTGGTTCCTAACCGTCATTTCGCTGCCGCATTTCGAGTGGAAGTCCTTGAATTCCTGCATTTGATAGATTTGCCAAATGGGAAGTCCGAAGAATAGGGCAGATGTTCCAGGAGGATGGGTGATGCAATTGCGGTCTCAAATTTTAAGTAATCACCAATTTCACATGAAAAGTTTGATTAATAGTTGGGGAATAAGTTGGGAATTCAAGTAAAAACTTGAACAGTGCTGACAGTGTGAATGTATAAAGATAATTTTAAAATTCAACGGTAACCACAATAAAAACTCAAATGTATTATACCTGAACGTACCCAGTAATTTGTTATACACTGATGGATATCTGAAATTCGACTAACCGAAATATAATCAAAGAAAGCAGTGAAACTCTTGAGGGGAAAAAGTAAAAAAACAGTGACGATCATCCTTTAAAAGAGCGAACGAAGACATCCTTCGAGACGTTCTCGTCAAGGACCGCCCCTTTCCTGACAGGCTGAAACACTCCAAGAGGAAAAAGAAAGAAGCAACAAGTTCCGGGCGAAGGGGTTGCTTCGGGGGTTGTAAAAAATTCACACAAAACCCAAATGCCCCCGGGGATAAGACGTGAAAAAAGACACTTGTTTTCATTGTATTTTAGGTCAGTTCACCCCTGAAGTTTCATTAACATTTTATTTCATCCCTCAGCCCTCGGGCTTTCAAGGTTACGGAGGTACTGGATTCTTACCCCAGTTTTTGTTTGTCGAGGGGGATGTGATGTTTGTCGTTTCTGAAACTCCACAATCTGCACAGTTTCTTTCGTGACGTAGAAGGCGTCGTTGTTCTCCCCTGCGACCGTTGTTTGTGTGCGAGATGTTTGTGAGCGTTTGTGTGATCGCATGACCGTCCTTTTTTCGAGCCTTTTTACTCACTTTGGAGGTAATTGTATGAATTTATAAAAGTTTATACGGATTTTTGGGTCGATTTTTGGGAGTTTTGTTATTTTTCTATGCGAACCATTCCATTCGTGCCTCACTGCAGAATTATTTTTTAAATGATATTTTCTGTCAGTAACAGAGAAAAAAGACGTAAATTAGAACATAACTTTCAAATCTATGTGGATCTCATTTAGTTATTATAAAAGTGTTAGTTCTTAGAGGTTACCTACTATTGGAGATAGTCCTGAACATATTGTCTGTAAATGACTGCTTAATTTTTGACACTTTTCTTTCAGATTAAAGCTGCAGTTCCTCTCAGGATGAAAATTACCCCAAGATTCGACCAACTGCGGTACATTTATTCGGAATTTAGGGTGAGTCTTTAATTTTTTATATATCTAGGTGATCCATCAGCGATTTTTAAGATGTAAGAATGTTCTTTCTAGTCTTTCCTAGTTCTTTAAGCCCGGTTCGAAGGGATAAACCAGGTTTTTGAAAAATATTCCTTGAAAATGTGGATTTATGACCGGATTGAGGACTAAAATCCCTTAATTGGTTTCGTTGCAAAGGTGTTTGTTGTTAATACATCTCAGTCGTTTTCAATTTGCGATTAACGGCGATTTATCAAAATGACATTCATGCGAAATTGTCATCCGCACCCAACCGCCATTCCCAAAGAACGCAGCTGCCCGTTTCCATTAAATAAGTTTTCGGGTTTTCAGGAAAAAAGAATAAAGGGAGGAAAGGAAGGGAATTTTAGCGAACATTGAAATCACGCGTCAGTCCCTTTTGAACCCCTTTCTGGACCCCGTCGGTCCTCCACCAATTAAAGATGACCCGAGCAGTCGGTTTGGCAATCGGCCGGAGTTCAAAGGGTTGTGGGATTTAAATAAAAAATGATTTGCCAATCGGAATCTGATGAAATTGAGGTGAAGATGGCGTTGCTCAACATTTCCTGTTATTTTATTACTTCCTTTATTTTTCCCCTTTTCTAAAACAGAACGTCTACCTAAGCCTTGGGTTTTTTTTGTGTCCCACTCTTTATTCTCTTTTGTCAGTGCTCTCATTATACAAAGGTAAAAAAAAAAAAAGAAAAAAAGAAAAAAGTGGTTGAACGGTTTTGAATTCAGATTTTCGTTGGAAGATTAAAGAGGGATCGCATGAAAGAAAACGACTCATGCCAGGTGGCCGAATCACAAAAAGGTCTTGACATGCCATTCAACGTGAAATTGTGCTCACTTCTTATTTTTCCAGATTAAGTTTTCGGGTTGAAAATTTTTTTTTTTTTTTGCGGGAGTTTTCGCCCACCCGAATCTTTGTCGATGACGTAACCGCACGTACATTCTCCAGCTTTGGGGAGTCAGTTTGAAATCCTCCCTCCCGTCTCAAACAACAGGTGAAAACAGCCATTCTCATTCGAATATATCGCCGTAATTGCAAAAATAAGCCGTGCGGCCTAAATTAAAGGCTTAATGGAACAAAGAGAAGGAAGTGGTTTCAGTCCGTCCCAACTGCCTTTGCAATGATTGTCCGCGGCCATCTGCCTCCTCGTTGGCAGCTTGTTTGTCTGCTCAGTCTCGAATTTCAGTACTTTTCCAACACGACGTTGTATCAATAATGGAATCGAATAAAATCGGCATTAAGTTCGGTATAAATAAAGAAATTCTTAATTTGATAAGGGGGGAAAATGAGTAAGACGTTCGATGTTATTAAGTACCAGAAGGCGTTATTGTACCTACAAAAAGATCGACTTCAGCGTTGTTTGAGAATAAGCGGCACCGTAGAAGTCTAAACTAATGTCAGTGTGAGGTTTTCTTCGGGGAAATTCACCGGGAAAAGACGCCAGTTTTAAAATTGAGGGGATATTTGTCGAAGGGCAGTTGTCGAGCATTCACAAGCAGATGCGGAGCAACGGTCGATTAGTTATTTTTCTCTCTTTTTGTCAAATTTTCGAGATCGGTATTGTCACGGTTAAATCAATATTAAACAAAACAAATTTCGGGGAAGAGGGCAGAGTTTAATGCAGAAATAATTGTGTTTTCCTTTTGGATGTGTGGCCACCCCTCTTTTGAAACGCCGGGAGGGGGGGGGGGGAGCCCCCGAGAGAACCCCGTGCACAATGCCTCGCACATCAATAACAGGGCCTTGTGGCTCTTAGGCTCGGCCAGCTGCCGAGTTGTACCTTCGCCATATGCCCGACCTGACTCGTGCCACCTGGCGATCCTTCTGTACTAGTTTCGGACGGGTTCCCGCGAAGGAAGGCACGTTTCCCTTCATTTCCGGCCGTCTTCTGTCGGGTTCGGTTCTGCGGACACTTCGGCTGTCTTCCACTTCTGAAGAGAAGTTGAGAGTTTTCGGTGCAATGTCTGACCAAATGAAAAACGGTTGGAATTTTTGATATTCGTGCAATAAGCTCAGTTTTTACTTGCTTTTAAGAAAAATTCTAAAAATTAATTACAGTTTAATTAATAATGTAATTAAATTGATGTTAATCAAACTTATGAACTGTACTGTTTTAGACCATTTTAAATGTGTCATAAATTATTATTGTATTGTTTTTACTACTAATTTATGCGGAATATGCTATGCAATAATTTTTGGTGTTGAATTAATACTGAAATTTATAAATTAGTGATTTCTGTGGAGGGGTGTCGACCGTTGATGACTCGCTTCTCGGTTCAGTGTTCAGAACTGGAACGAAAGGGTTGCTGCTGAGCTGAAAGGAATAATGCCTACGGCCGTAGTTACAATGGATGAACGAAAAGGTCGGAATTAGAATTAACAGTGGTTTCCTTCCGCAGGTTTTAACTGAACCTGTTTTCAGTAGCACTGAATTAGGTCAGCTCGATCGATGACTCGGTCCGAGCGATGATTAAGGAGATTAAATCCTGAGTCATATTGTGCCACTCATCCTGATTTTTTTGTTCAATGGCAAAAATTTCCTTATTTGGATGACCGGACAGATTTTGCCTTTTCTCCCTGTTATTATTTTTGTTTGCTTTTATTGTCCTTTCGCGGGTTGATATTTCAGATGGTTCACGAGCTTGAAAAATGACATCTTGAGAAGAACGCGGCATCACTATGATTCCGCACCGTCACGGTCCATCAACAGCAGGTTTTCCAATAGCAGTTCGTTAATAATCTACCAATTAATGGGGGAACAATTACAGAAAGAGGCGGAATCACCTCTCGTTTTGATTCGGGTAAAACAAATATTCGTCAGTCGGTCCGCGTGAAAAGGGTGGAAATGATGGCCGCTTCCACAGAGCGACGGAAAGCAGGCAAGCGTTGGCGCTCTCATTTTAGGTCACACAAATCCGAAGAACAGATGTGAGTTCAGGTATGGCGCTCGAGCACCTGCCCCAAATCGGTGTCCTCGGAAACCCGACTTTTTCGCCGGGTTCTTCGCAGCCGACCGTGGAATCCGCGGAAAAGCGCCATGTGTTCGCCGTCATACCTGAAAACCTGCAATTCCCGCCTTTTTTCTTCGGGAGCCACTGTCAGCCTTCATTGAGCGAACCGAGAGTAGTTTTTTGATCTCAGAAGCTTCATTGTCAATTTTCTGAATTTTTTATTAACTCATCAGAGAAAAAACTGGGCACACCTTGTTTGGTACGTACAATCGACTCTGCACATTCCCGTGCATATGGCGTCTTCTCTCCTGCAGCAACTCCAGGTTTTTGGATCGGTCCAACAGCAGCCGACAGCAGCAATCTGGGAATGGAACCCTCGGCCGAGGTCCTTCTGCTCAAGGCTTCGTACAACTCGTAACAAAAAATGTTGGGGTACGAACCACGTGAGTGTTGAGAGGGAAAGAAGATAAGTTTTGTATCGCCCTGGGGCAGGGAAATATCTCGGGGTTTTGAGATGGTTCAGGTAAAAAATGCCGGATGGGTGTCAGATCTCATTTCAGGAGATTTCTGTTCTCGTTGCAGTTCGCGTCCTTCGCTTTGGCGGAAAACGCACCTGAAACGAAACAATTCTAAAAGGATTTTCGTCCGAGGAAAGCTGCTCGACCGTAAAAGTCCGAAGGTAAGTCCGCTTATATTTTACGAGTCCGATACAAATATCTGCTGGAAACTTAATTCCCAATGAATGAGGTCATGCGATTCTTTGAAACCCATCGCATTGTGCTAAAGGTCGTCTTTGGTATTGTGTTCACCTAAAGGAAGGAAAAAGTTTCTCCGTAAACGGAGGCTCTCAAAAGAATATTCAAATCGGAACGGGCTAAGCTAAGCACTGCCACCCCGAGATTTACCTGAATTCGCACCCTCCGAATTGTCTTTATTCTCCCTCGCCGAGGAGGTAAGCTAAACATGGGCGGTCTCGGGCGAGATTCCCAAAATTTAAATTTTTTTCTATTCTTTAATTTTTTGCGAAAAAAACCAAAAACCATCTTCCGGGCGAACAATGCGCTTTGAAAGGTTTATTGTGAGGACATCACCGCTGTTGTCTTCTTTTAGTTCTCGCTACCCTCGGTTAGTCGGGGTTGAAAAACGTCCGCGAACGCCCGCGTTTCGATGTCGGCCGTCGAAGTTCAGTTTTTGAGTACTCTGCTCTGCCACCCGTTCGGGAATACGCGTTTTCGAGCCACGCGGTGACGTGGCAAATTCTGTTGACTTTTCGAACACATCCCAACGGTTCCGTCTCCATTTCGGTCGGATGCAACGGTCGTCTTTGGGATCACAGAAAAGCTCTTTTAGTATTCTAAAGGGATTCATTAATCAATCGCGAACGGGGAACTGTGCTTTGTTATTCGGGAAAAAAAAGAAATTTTAAGGGCATCACTAATTTCTCGTGTTTTAAAAATGATAGGGATTGCTGTCAGCCGCCGCATTAATTATCAATGGTTCAAAATAGAAAATTATAAATAAAAAAAAATAGAAGTAAGAAACAGAAAGAAATAATAACAGTAATTAAGAAGAAAAGATAGCAATTAACTTGTTATAGTCGAGCACCCCGAATTGAACTGAAAACTATATTATGCTTTTCCAGTAAATTTAGGTAAACGGCGTTTTCTCTTTAGTTTTAATATTGGAACAGAGCATTTGTGAAATGGGAAATGAGTTTACATTGTCTGTGAGTGACGATAATTCTGTTCAGATACGATAGGATTTAAGCATCGTTTAGGGGTTAAAAGGTTCGATTGTGGGAAGTTACGATTAAATTTAAAGATAAACATAATTCGGAATTCGCGTTTTATCGGGATTCTCCACTATTATTTTTTAACGGTTCCTTTCGGTAAGATTGTAATAATTTATCGATTATTTTTTCAGGTGGAACGGAAGTGGAGAAAAAGAGCGTTATTTAGATTTTTCACGGAGGAACCTTTTTCAAAATGGCAAATTCAAAGGCGTCGGACACCAGGCGACATTACACAAAAGATCTCTTTGGATGGCTCGTGACCAGTGTCAATATTTACATTAAGAAGCTAATATTGCACTTGTCCCGGCCTATCCAGAGGCATCATGTGAACCTGTGCCCCAAAAGGCTCCCATTTGCTCCTTAGCTAAGAGTGGAGGCCGTGACGATTGCAACTTATGTGGATATTAACCGTCATATTGCACTTGTCCCGGCCTGCTTTCTTGCTTATGATCACCTTTAAAGAGAGCAAAATCGTCATTATCTTGTGGAGTTAATGCATTCATATGTACGAGATGAAATATTCGACGCTTATAAGATAAATAACGGACATATTGAGGGGTATGACTAATTTATAATAAGCGAAAATGAAAAATACAGATTATTTTTATGTTTAAGATGAATTATATAGTCTGAACAAACCTCATTCGGTATCAATCCAGTGTTTAAGTTCATAATTCTATTTTGTCTACGGGAAAGGCTCTGTTGTACTTTGAAATTAAAGTTTGAGGGAAAAATTAAAATTCTAATAAAGGAAGAGAGCAAATATTGGTGTTCGTATGTCACGTTTATACAATATAAATGTATATTCTCGAAGAAAAACATTGCAATAACCGTTGGCGTTAAACAGATTAAAGATTTGCCTCCCGGGAAAAGGTTTACGAAACGCCGGAATAAAGTTGGCAGCACTGCACCCACTCAACCAAACAAAAAACCGTTAATTAAGAAAAACAAAACAGTGTCGCCATCTCTTCGAAATCCACATTAATAATTATTAAATTACAAGTATTAATTACAATAATACAATATAAATACAATTAAAATACAAGCATTAATATTATTAAATATGTTTTTATTTAATTAAACGAAAAGAAAATATGGCGGCGGGTTTAAATGGAACTGAAAATTAAATTTGTGTTGTGTCGTATTGTTAATTTTAATCGAAATAACGGTCTTAAAGGGATATGATTAAGTGAAAAGAGGAATACGAATACAATGGAATAAATAAAGAAGGTAAAGAACGAGCTGAAGGAAAAGGGAATGCAAACTAACGGTCAGCAACATCAGCTTCGCAGGTTTTCCATTCCATGAGAGCCAACGATCAAAGAAAAGAGGGAAAGAGAGAAGGGCGTGGGAAAGTATCGCGGTTCCAACCAGTGGGAACCAGTTTTTCTTTTTTTTATAAAAGAAAAATGTTCCAAATGAGCCTACAGCAATAAGTAATTAACCACTTTCCTGAGCAATGTCAGGAACAAAAGTTAAACCTTTTGAAAATTTTCTTTTTCTTTGAAGTTTTGCTTTATTATATTATTTTAAAAACAATTTTCTACTTTTAAAGAAAATTTTTAAACCAAAAAGTAACCAGAAGATGAATCGAGCAAAACAGATTGGGGGTAATAAATAAATAATTTTAGTTGTTGTTGTCTTCTGCTAAGTAATCGAAAGCAGTCGAATTCCGATCGATTTGTTTCCGACCGACAACGACCGGTTTACATCTTCGGATTTTCCTCATGTCGACTTTTGCTAATCCCCAAATAGAAATAAATAAAAAATCCAGTAAAATTCTCAATAAAAGGGTGTTTAGGCGTCGTAAATAAAAACATAAACAAGCAGTGAATGTGCTGAAGCCGTTAAAACGCGTGAGCGGGAATTCTGCCGGCGGCCATTGGCGGAAAGTCGCGGGCGCTCTCGTCGCTTTCCCTCGCTTTTCCTCGCGAGCAGACACCGACAGTTCTCAATTGAAACTTTCCGCGGGAACGAAAACTCACATTTCCTTCAGGTGCTGTTGTGGTTGAGGTAAGTGTTTGCCTGAACGGTGGAAGAGTGTGTTTTAAATGAGTGAAATTAGTGTTGGGAAGTGATGCGACCATTGAAATTTAATTCAACATCTCAACTGTGTTGCAAATCGGGAAAAGTCACAGATTTCGAATTGAAAACGCAGAAAAACTTATCCGATGACTTTTGTGTGTTTGAATTTGTTCAACGAGGTTTAAATTGTATTCCCCCCCCCCCTCTCCCCCTATTGTGTATTGTGCACAACAAAAAACCGTAGAGGCAGTGAATTTTTTATTCAAAGGTTAATTGCACGGGGGAAAAACGAAAAATTGGGAAAAGCTCATTAATGCTTTTCCTATTAATAAAGATGTAAAAGAAAACAAATGAAATTTTTCGTATTATTTTTTAATTTGAAAAAAATGGGCGAACCCCAAAAGGTTCGCTCGTTCAGGAAAAACGTATTTTAATTTTCGATGGATTTTTTCCTCGAATATTTCACCATATTTCGCCCGATTCGAACCCTTAAAAAAATAATTAATAAATTGACGAATTTTTAAAATTTTAGCAGAAATAAATACGAAGACAATAGGGGAGATCGTAACATTTTTTCCTATTTTGAGAAAAACGGTTTATCGCTGAAGACGAAATGTAAAAACAAAAAGGAAATTTTTTTTAGGCAAAAACTGGAAAGGATTATCTATTAGAGAGAGCTCAGATAATTCTGCAGATAAACTAAAGTGTGCAAATGCAACACCGAGAGTTTATCTGTCCCTCATATTTAAGTTTTACAATATAATATAATATATTTCTTTTTTTTTTGCCCGGAGGCTTCAAAGATACAATAGACATTTTTTAACACTTTTTTAACACTATACTTAAATTTTTGAACCGCCTTTTTTTATTTTGTAATATTAAAAAGAGAGGGGAAATAAGAAATATTAATATAATATGGATAAAATACCAATGAAAAATTTTTATATTGACAATTATTATTCACAAATATTTACTTACATAAATTACATTATATTTATTTACAAAAATTAATAAATATAATTATAATTTTGTAATATTAAACAGAGAGAGGAAATAAGTAATATTAATATAATAAAGATAAAATAAAAATAAATAAGTCTTATAATATAATATTTTTTTTTGCTTAAAACATACAATAGACTTTTTTAAACAGTTTTTTTTTAAATTTTTGAACATCCGTTTTTTTTATTTTGTAATATTAATAACAGAGAGGAAATAAGTAATATTAATATACAATAAATATATAAATACCAAATATAAATACACAATAAATAAGTTTATAATGTAATATACGATATAAAATATAAAATACAATACAAACCTAGCCCGATGAAAGTTGAAAAGACAATTCCGGGCCTTCAAATAAAAAAAAACAATAAAAATATAAAAGTAATATAAAATACATAATATTTATTTATAATATTATATAAAATACAAAAAAATAAGTTTTATAATATATTTCTTTTTTTTGCCCGGAGGCTATAAAGACACAGCAGACTTTTTTAAACAATTTTTTAACGTTATACTTTTGATTTGTAATATTAAAAAGAGGCAGGAAAAAAGCAATATTAATATAATACAGATAAAATACAATCAATAAGTTTTATAATATTAAATTCCACTTTATAGGTTGAGGAAAAGAGTTTTTTTTTGGTGCTGAAGAAAAGGAAAAGCGGGAGGAAAATGACAGGTGTGAAAATACCGAAAATTACAAAATCTAATGGTTAATCCCTGTTTTTTCACTATCATCAATTTTACATTAATAGTTTACGGAGGAGAGAATTTAATGCTTACGGGAGATAATTTCTTTCACTCTCGCGACACTTTCCCTGGGAAACGCACCAAAGAGTTTTTATTTATACATGAGACCACTCTCTGTTGCTCCTCGTAAATTCTCCTCCGTTCGTCTCCCCCCCCCGTTGCATTTGTTTTTTTTATAAGGCCTCACTCGGTGATCATTCGCTCGCATTCTGCCACCCTCTCCGAATTTCTCCGACAATGGGGAAAACCTCCGAAAGGGGAAAAAGGAAAAGAGTTTGTCATCCCACATGATTTTCCCATTCGTCATCGCCATTATCAGTGTGGCGGCTCTCCGCTGATGGGAATCATTATATGCTAATTTGGCCAAATCCGGACCTCTGCACAGATTATTTGACCTTTTGTCTGGCCCCCCGTGAAAACGTGACTGAAAAAACGTTTCGGGAGTTTATCTTTGGCAAACAGACCAAAAGACGTGACCGCCTTGAGCGCCACTCCACGTAGGTCCCTCTTATCATTAACGAATAATATATTTTCGCTGTGGGAAATTTCGCCCCAATTATACACTGTCGTCTGCTGTTGTCTTAAATTAGGTTAAATAATTCGGGAATGCCACTGTAAAGCGGGTGGACACCACCACAGTATCCACAAATGGATACAATTTGGTGGCGGCCAAATGAAAGGGTTGAGAAAGTGATGTGTGACATTCGCTCAGTCAATGAGTACAATGTTCACCCGAATGACATCAAATAACGATATTCCGCCAATAAAAACTCCGACGCAATAATTTGACTTTTATTTAGCGAACTAATCAAGTTATTTTTGTAAATCTGTTACTGTTATTTCCCCCTGGGATATGTCGTTCGCCATTTTCGGAAACGATCGCCGACATTTTTCGGTGTTTTCCGGAGAAAAACCGCCCTTAATGCGATATATAACCGTCAGACACTCCGGTGAAATATTAAAAACCCTGAAATACATTCATTTGCGACGGGAAATAAAAAAAGTTTTCTGGGGGAGAGACAATCCGGGGAGACATTAGGGGTTGTATTTTCCCGGAAAACTTAAAATTCTCGCTTCCATTGCAATTGAACCTGAAATTGATACAAAATAAAGACCCATTTTCTCTTTCCTCCCTATTTCTCTGCCATTCAACCCTAAAAGTTTTCAACCCCTAACAAATTTTGCACAACCAAAAGCTTTACAACCCTTAAAAAATTTCCCGGATTTGTAATTTTCGCCTCTTAAAAGATTTTTAACACTTTTAAAAATATTTCACCCCTGGATTTTTATTTCCCTAATAATTTTTCACCCCTAAATGGTTTTTTTTGGTGTTTTTCACTTCCTGGAAATTTTTCAAGTTTGACAAAGGTCAAATTGTGAACTTTTCCCGTTTTAATGTTAGTGGAGCTTTTTGGGAAATACTTTAATGGTGACTGTTAGTGGATATTTTGAACGGGAGAATAAGGAGTGATAATAGTGCGAAACACCCCTAAACGGCCAGGGTGGAAAGGAGGGGGGAAAGACAAAGAGTTGGGGTGGACATTTTGTCCATTTCACGTGGATGAATCTTTTTTTATCTGTTTTTTCGAGCAGAGATTCACTTTTCAATGTTTTATTAATTATTATTAATTATTAAACGGTTTTATTTAACTTGATTTTCGTGTCTGTCTGTCTGTCTGTCTATCTTTTTCTGTCTGTCTGTCACTTTTATGTCTCTGTCTGTCTATTCTCTGTCTATCTCTCTGTCTATCTCTCTGTCTGCTCCTGCTATCTGTCTGTCTATCTGCTCTGTCTATCTTTCTGTCTATCCATCTATCTGTCTATCTGTTTGTCTCTGTGCCTGCCTATCTCGTCTGTCGTATCTGTCTGTCTGTCTGTCTGCAGAAATAGAGAATCAAAACTTTGAAACGAAATTTGACCGATTTCTTTCAAATTTTGGCCACACTTTCGTTTTGGTTGACAATTCAAATTTCTGCAATTATTTTTTATATGAGTGCTCAGATAAAAATAAAAAAAAATAAATAAAATTCAAAAAGCCTAAAAAATTGGGCAACTTACAATTCTTGAAAGAGATAACCTTATCTCAGGCCGATGAATGAGCGCATTGTAAATATATTCTGCTATCACTCTTTTTTACAACCATTCTCAGATAAAAATAAAAATAATAACAGCATTCAGTTTTTATCCGGAGATTGGACTCCACACAGAGTGGTTTTTTTTAACATAAAACTAAAAAGTAAAAAATAAAAAAAATTAAGAAAATATTTCTAAAGTTAAAGGGTTATGTTTCAAGTGCACTAAAAATTAAAAAAATAATTTGTGATACAAGAGTATAAATAAATACATGGATGACAAAGAAAAAGACGAGTTTTTTTGTCCATAAAACCGTGGGGCGTTAAACTGTATAAAAATTGTATAAAAATAGAAGTGTAATAACGCCCCACGGTTTTATGGACAAAAAAACTGGTCTTTTTCTTTGGCACCCATGTATTTATTTATACTCTTCCATCAGACATTATAATTTAACTTTAAAAATATTTAAAAAATTTTTTTATATGTTATTTGACAAATCAGAATTGAAATATAATAAAATAATAGCCAAATATTATAAAATCAATACAAAAACGGAGAAAATGTAACAATCGAAACTGTGTTCCCAATTCTGTTCACTCCTGTCTTCTGCTTTTGAGTGTCTAATTCAACGGTCATTCGAAAACTCCAATAAGCGACGCAAAATTTAGTCTTAAATGTGAAAAGTTTATAATATTCAGTGGAAAAGATGTGTAATATATATATATAATTAATAAGGGAGAGTTCTCAAAGGCGTGCCTTGGAAGTAATTCCAAGTTGTCAACTCGGCAGACAACCCTTTTAAAAATTAAAACCCCCAAGTGGGCTGGAAAGAGGAAATGGGAGCTCGACCGTTATTAGTTCCTCCCCCGATCGTCATTCCACTTTTTCCGCATTTCTCCCTGAATTATGTCCGACGAAGTCTTCTGTTTTCACAGAGAAGCTCTGGGGAAGAATTATAATGATGGATGAAAACCGAAGGCAAATATTTGTTTCAGACACTTAACGACTTGTTTGGAAAACGACGGCGAGAAGAGAGAAGAAAAACAAATGAGGGAAGAAAAGGAGTGAAGAGGCAAACGGACAAACTCAACTGAAAACTGTTGGGATCGTTTCTTTCCTATCGAAAGTAACGACAGCCACTCAAACTGGGATCAAAGCTCAGTTAAAAGCTCAGTTTTCCCTTTAAATTCGCGGAATTAACTAAACAAATCAAACCTGAGGAGATCCGTTTCCGGTCCCGTCTCAGAGTGTTTTCTATTCGATAATGGCTTATCTGCATCGGAGGGGAAATTGAAAACTAACCTGGAAATTGGTTTTGGTTTCTTTTTGGAGAAAAACCTGAGGGAAACTTTTCCTCGAATGGGAACTATTAACAACTGCTGACTGAGAAAAGTCAGAAAGTTAGGGAATCATAAGGAAAAATAAAAACAAAAGCGGTCACCGCCTTCTGATTTTTTCGTTCTCTTTTAATAAAACGTTCTTTTATACTAAAAACCGTTCGTAGTATTCTCATATTTCATTTCTGTTCGTGAAAATTTGAAAATTTTCCCCGTTTTTCCCCTCAAAAGGGAAATTTTTCAGACTGGAAAGGTTTGTCAAAAACTGGGAAAGTCTCCGATGATAACTGAATTTGAACTCCCGAGTTAATTTAAGTGGATTTTAATTTATTTGGGGAAAGATGGAGAATTGAATTATGTGAAGAGGAGAGGCGGAACTTCCTGTGATTTTTTCTTTTTCCAATGTATTTGTTACCTTTCCGTTATTGGGAACAGTTTTGCCTTTGATCGAAGGATTTATTCAACGGTTTTTTTCATTTTATATTAGTCATACAAAACCTTATATTAATTATTACATAATTTTACATTAAATAACACAACTTACGTTGTTTTAACTGGCTTGATTTTAAATTATTTACGTTTCCTAAATATTAACAACTTTAAAAAATTTAAATTTTTTTAATTTATAAATTCGGGGGTGAATTATTTACTTTTATTCTGTGCTTTTCTATGCGTTATATTTATTTTTAAACGGTTTTATTTAAATTGGTTTTCGTGTCTGTCTGTCGTCTGTATGTCTGTGTGTCTGTCTGTTTCTCTGTCTGTCTAGTCTATCTGTCTATCTGTCTGTCTGTCTGTCTGTCTGTCTATCTTCTTTCTGTCTTTCTGTCTGCCTGTCTATCACCTGTCTGCATCTCTGTCTGTCTGTCTGTCTGCAGAGACCGAGAATCAAAACTTTGAAGCATTTGAAATTTGACCGATTTCTTTCAAATTTTGCACACTCTTTCGTTTTGGTTGACATTTCAAATTTCTGCAATTATTTTTTAAATTAGTGCTCAGATAAAAATAAAAATAAATAAAAATAATAATAACATTCTGCGGTATGCTATTCTCGGCAGTTTTTTTCCGGAGATTGGACTCCGCACAGAGTGCTTTTTAGTTTTTTTATGTTTTTCATGTAAAAATAAAAGAAATAACATAAAACTAAAAAGTAAAAAATTAAAAAATTCTTTTAAATATTTTTAAAGTTAAACGGTTTTATTTTAAGTGCACTATAAAGTAAAAAAATAATTGTGATCAATTTTTTTGTTTATAAAACCGTCGGGAGTTATACAGTATAAAAATTGTACAGTTTGCAGAACGTGTAATAACGCTCAACGGTTTTATAAACAAAAGAATTGATCACAATTACTTTTTTAATTTTTAGTGAACTTAAAATAAAACCGTTTAACTTTAAAAATATTAAACAATTTTTTTATATTTAAATTCAGATATTTACTGTAACAAACGAACTCTTCATTTCGATTTCTGTTACGCAAAAGAACTCAAAAATGGTGACGGGGTATTTCCTCAATGTTTTGGTGGTTTTCAAAAAAGGCGGTGGTGAACAATTTATGGCGGAATGGAGAACATTCTCGGATCGGCAAAAAATCTGACTGATTTAAAGTTAATTAACTTTGAGTTCACAATGGAGTTAAAATTACGGAATGATACGTAAAACCAATAAAGCTTCGTCATAATGGCTGCAACTCATAATTTCATAAAAGCTTAAAAGTTCTGTGAAGGAGTTCCCAACCGAAACAAATTTAATTGTTGTCATAGAGAAAGAAAACGGAGGCGTAATTTCAACGTTACATAAATTACATCAGAGGAAGTTAATACGAATGGATTAAATTAAAAATTTATACGAAAGAGTATTAATAGCTAAAATAGAGTTTGTCTGCGATTGAAGAAAGTGCAGTCGGTTCTTTTGTTTGCATTCGGTCACCAAACAGGTGGACTTCCAAAATGAAATTTTATCGGCAGTTAAAAATAAGGTTTACGGGTGAGCGACAATGAACTGATTGAGGCAATAAAAACCCGATAAAGGGGAGCAATAAAACATTTGAAAGTTACCGGAAACTCTTCAGGGACTTCCCATCAAACTACAGAACGCTAACTTTGAAATTTGCTCTCAACGGTCGCATTTGTCGGAGTGCGAAAGGGAAAATGGCGGACGACACGTCTTTGACTGACACATTTCGATGAATTGACCGGATTTTCTTCCCTCTTTTGCTTTTAAACCCGAAAGGGGTCAACCACGTCTGTGCGCGTTTGCTTTTTCCTCCTCTTTATTGCAAAGATGTCATTAATGGATCGCTTAAACTTTGTTGCAAAATGCAACGGTTTGTAGTTCTCTTTCCTCCTCGCGGAAGTTAACGTCTTTCTCCTCCCACGTTTAGTTTTCATTTTCTTTTTAGAAAAAAAAAAACAAAGAAATGGAGAAATTAAAATTAAAATCTTTGGAAATGACCTTTTTGTCAAAGCCTCAAAACGTCTGTACATTTCAAACTCAGCATTCGTTTCGTCTGCTTTTCCTTTTGCCAACAAAGAAATATAAAAACAGTTTTCTCTCATTTTTAAATTCTTTTTTTTTGCGTTTCGTTTTTTACTTAAGAATAATTTTTTCATAAATGATTGTTTATATCGTTCGATGACCCATTTAAGTTTTTTTTCTCGCCAATTTACATTACGGGGTTTTGAATTTTTCATCACATATGCGATGGAAGGAAAAATTAGTATGAAATTGTAGGATCTGAAAAATTTCCTCATAAATGTGCGTTTTAAGTTGGTTGTCGCCGTTATTCAGCAAAACTCCTTCAGACTTTCGAGAAAAAAGGTTTCGTTGAATAATAAATAAAGTTCCTTTAAGGGAAAGCAAAAAGGTTTCCATCCTAATCGCCTTTTATTCAGAAAGGAAGAGTGACTCGGAAATAATTGAAAACTTCGGTTATGTGTCGGGGAAATTAATATTCAAAACAAAAACACATTCCCGGCTCCAAAAATACCAACCTCAGTCATCATTCATTGAGAAAGAGAAAACGGCTTCTGAAAATCAAAGAAACCCCCGACATATCTACAGGGGTTTATGAGAAACCTCGGGAAAGAAAATGTTGAAACCGCCAATACCAGACAGCAAAGAGAATCCGTTGAATTTTCAACAAAGGAATCTGCTGCCACGTCCCCGATTCAGTGACAGTTATGCGACAATAATGCTTGAAACTTTCTTTGATGTTGTCTTATGATTTTTTGTTTCAGTGAGCTTTTGGAGTGCAGAATCCTTTTCAGCACTTTCAACTAAAAAGGTTGAATTCGTTTTTTTGAAAAGATTACGTAATTTTTACAGTGCGAGTGGCCGTTATTTGCATTTCTCTTTTGCTCGAATTAATGTTCATCCATTAATCAGTATTATTGTTATATTTGTTCGATTTATTTTGATGCTATGTTGATTTATATGATATATATATGATATATCTCAACATCAGCCGTATTTAATTCCCATTTTAACAGTAGAACGACCTTACGGGTCATTTTTGACGGGGAGCTGGATAATTTGCCATTCCGTTACCCCCCGATTAATTTTCTTGAAATTTGGTGAGTTTTCATGAATTTTTCTGTAGAATACTATAGTGAAGAAATTTTTCGAAAATTCTAAAGGGACCCACACGCGTTTATTTCTTAATGAATTCTCTTTATTATTGTTTGTACCCCAGAAAAAACATATGATAACATATTTCAAAAACAAAATATTCATTTCCTGCTTCTTCAACAACAGATGAACCTTTTAGTGTACTTTCGCAGATAAGATTTCATTTTTAGTGATTATTTTGAGGGTCTTTTGAGTGACATTGCATTGGTCAGAAATAAAGGGATTCAATGGGCTTCGTCTGTGAAAAATAAACATTTTTTTGCACTCTCAAAACTGAAAGCTCAGTTATGAATACAGACGATTTAGTGATAAATTCTAGAAAATTTTAGTTATAGTATTAAATACTTTTCTGTACAGTTATATTTATTTTTTTGAGCACTGCTGAAAATGGCGGACAAAAATTGTACACAAAAAATTGGGAAGAATTTGTGCGATATTGTTTCTCTTTGGAAAATGCAGAAGTAGAGTATGATAGTGAAATAGAAATTATTTCATCTGATTTTTCTCAAGAGGAAAATTAAGATGTCATGGAAACAGTAGATGCAATTTCTGATTATTTCCGTAAGAAGCAAGTATGAAGTCCCAAAATATTTTGAAAGGTATCTCGGGACGAACAGCCTACACTAAATTATGTAAAGATAATTATGTAAATCTTCTGAAATCTGTATAAATTGTAAAAAAGTAGTTTGTCGTTCGTGCGCCAGATTTATTGAAAAAAAAACATAATAATTTGTAAAAACTGTTAAAAGTACAATACGCGTAAATGTCATTTTTATTTTAATTGCGTTTTTTTAAAGTTATTTATGAGTATTTCCTGATAAAATCATTCCAAATAAATAAATAAATAATAAAAACTACTAAAAAAAACACAAAAATTATCAAGAAAATAAGCTCTTTTAGTCTGTGGGTCCAAAGTGACCCCTCCTTTTCGATTTTCCGGTCGTTTTAGTGTTAAAATTCCCCAAATAAATTTAAGCCATTATATTAAATTCTAATAACCGTTAACAAAATCCGTTCACGTGGTCACCATAAACCGGTGTCAGTTTGTTTCAGCTTTTGACTTTTAAGGTTTCTCTAATCGTTGGCAACTAAATAGCCAAGAAACCAAACCAAAAGGGTTTCCATTCTTGTAGAATTCCTCTTTCGTTAGCATTCAGAACAATTATCAGTTTTATTTCGACCGAAAATAAAAGCGGAAATGACTTTTTCCAAAAATTAACTCTCGAATTTGAGATTATTTGAATGTGAATTATTCAACACTTAATTAATTATCGAATGAGCTTAAAGAGTAAAAAATAAGTGGCGAGCGGATTATATTAATTTCCTGTGTTCTCTTCATCCTATTAATTTAGAAAATAATTTTGTTTTTGAATTTTAACAACGGAATGGGAGCGCTCGAGGCTTTTTTTTCTAATATTCGTTATCTTTTCATTTCCAAATCTCACTAATTAGTCACACAGTATTTGCTCGTCTGAACTCAATTATTTTCATTTTCAAATTACCGTATTTTTTTTAATGTTTACTCAGTATTTTGGCCTCAGAAAACCCCCATCGTTTCGCTCAGATTTGGCCGTAAAGGAAAAGTTACACCGAAATAAATAAATCGTGATTAGCTGTGGTTGGAAGAGGGAATTATCTGTCTTCTCTCCACCGAAAAGCATTCTATTAGATAAAATTTATTGAATGAACTCAAACATAATTTTCAATTTCTTTTTACAAAAAAAAACAGCTCAAATAATTACATTATTTATTTTACTAAAGTCAGTTTTAAACTTAAAACCGTTAATATTTCATCCATTTTGTTTTAACACAAAGTTTTTACAATCTTTTATTTAACTCCTAACGGCCGTAACATAAGAAGACGGATCAAATAAGGGACAGTATATGATGGCAGCCGTCATTTTGCTTTGAAACATAAGAAGAAAAATTGAATATGGAGCAATCCATAAGGACAGCTGTCATTTTATACTTTTATTGTGACGGGGAATTTCAACGTAAGAAGATTGGGTTTGTGTCTTAATTGCATTTTATTAAGAAGACCGAATTACAAAGGTATAATCGTATATTATTAAGATCTTTTAACAGTCATTTTGGAATTCTTTTTACAATGACAAATTTCGGGGTTTGAATAAATGTGACGTCACAATATTTTGGCGATTGTCTTTTGTTTTTTAAACGGTTTTTTAATAATTGTATTAATTGCAGGTAAACTTTTTTTGTCTTATTTATTTTACTAAAGTCAGTTTTAAACTTAAAACCGTTAAAATTTCATCCAATCTGTTTTAACACTAAGTTTTTATGTTCTCTTATGATGAGATGATGCAAAGGGGATGGAAATGCAAAGCGACCTCTAATTATTTTACAGAGGGGGTGCGAAGGGTCACCAAAAAGCGAAACCAGTCAGCAGACGTCTGCTTCCTTCGGTTGGGAATTTTCAAAGGAAAATTTAAAGCACTCGCTCGAGGGAAACCTCACCGGGTCAGGTATTGTTTCCTAATTAGTTTTCTCCCGGGGAGAGCGCCATTTCCCACTTAACCTGGAAAATTGGGCTCCCCTTTAATCTCGCGCACGTTGCGGGTTTCATCTCATAACCGGAAAGAGATTAACAACTTTTAAAGCTTATGGGAACCGCAGAAGAAAAAAGCGTTCGATCGGAAAGGAAGATGTCGGACCGTAATCTGATTATCAATCGACTCTTTTAAAAAAGCTTTCATTGAAATTCAACTGAAAGAAAAGATCTCGCACTGGGATTAAGTCCCGACCTTTTCGGTTTCCTTTGAAGAGAAAGTCATTTCAAATAAATTACCCTTTCCTTAAATTTTTAATCCTAATTTTAGCTTCCAAACTAATGTCCAATAAGTCGCCGCTAAATTTATGTATATATTTATAATTGGAGAGAAAATGTGGACCAAAACATTAGATAATGACAATTTTAAAAATCTCTAAAATTATTACGACTTCAGTATTTTTAAAATATAAGTCAGTTTTAGTAGTCTAAAATATAATGCAGTTTAGTATTTTAAAAGCTCAAAGTTTTGTTTTATTTTATTGTAAGTATTTATTTGTAAATTTACTTTATCTATTTGTTTAGTTACTTTTTTGTATTCATCTATTTTATCTCCTCATTTTCGTTTTCGAATATTACAAAAAAAAAGAAAAGAAAGAAAGAAATGTTATTTATTTATTTACTATATATTTGTGTTTATTTATTTATTATATACTTGCTGCCTATTTTACTACATACTTATTGTTAATTTACTCTCTACATATTTGTTGTTTACTTAATTACTATATGTTTATTGTTTAGTTATTTTTTATATAATCACTGCATATTAATTGATTTTATTTTTATATATAATAGGTAGGCTTCTCTACCCCCCTAAACCAGACTAATAATTTTATTTTATTTACTTATTTTACTTTGTAAATTTGTACCTGAAATTAACTTTGTAAAGTTTTATCCGAATCTTCTGAAACTCTTATATTGCTGAATTCAAATTTGTAAAAAAAACCCTAATACCTACGGGCGAAATAGGGTAGAAATATATTATTATTAATTAAAAAAAATCTGACGATTATTAGGTGGAAACAAAAACCGAAGAAAAAGGGAAGAAACAAAAAAGAAAAGCAATAAAAGCTACGAGAAATCAAAATGTCAAAGAACCGTCCAATACAGAAACTTTATAAATTTATTCGTAAAAGTATTTAAAAAAAATGACTAAAAATGAAGGTAAGCAAATAAAGAAAAATAACAGTAAGAAAACATACGGGGATTAATCAAAGCGACAATTGTACCAAAGAAACGCATAAAAATACATGCAAACCGAAAGCAAAGCCCCCTCAATGAATGGCACATGTGTTTTCACGAGATTTGAATGAAAGTTCCACATTTGGGTTTCCTTTGGGTTTCCTTTGCAGAGCTTAACAAACAAAGGAAACAAATCGTTCGCCAAAACGAAAACAGAAATAGCGACGACGAGTGTTCAATTACAACAATCGCTTTCTGAAAAATTATGTGCAACAACCCTTGAGAATCACCCCAACGACTTTCGCCCTTCTTTTAACGGCCCGACCATTGAGTCGAGAACTCTATGGCTTGAAGTGAAGGTAATTTTAGAAAGATCATTTCGCTCATTACATGCTTGGTTGCGTTTCACGTTGTCATTTCTGGGGGCGGGAGGGGCGGGAGGGGGATTTAAGATATCCCTTTAGCCTCTTCTTCTTAACTTCAGCAAATTGGTTTTGCTTAGAATAATTTTTAATTTCCTTTCGGTAAAAAAGGGTGAATAAAAATGACCTCGGAAAAAGATGAGAGTTCATCCTTCAGTCCTTTGTTGAAATAAGAATGAAATGGCGGGAAATAAAAAAATGGCGGGGACTGAGAACAGCGAACGTGGAAGCAGAAAACTATTACCGTTAATAATTTAAACGGTGCATTTACATGGTATATCAGTTTCCAGAGCCAGGTTTCTCGTTATTACAACCGAAATTATTCGAGTGTCGGCGTAAAAAAAGCGCTAGTCATTCTTGGAAGAGAAGGAAATTAAAAAAGAAATGAAAAGAGAGAAAACAAAACGGTGAGTCAATTACAAATATGACTGAGAAATCACTTACAACCTTTTTCCCCAAAATCAACGAACGAAGATACATAACAATGCACTTATTAATGAAACAAAAGGGGGAAAAAATTATCAGAACATCAAAACGAAATCACGTCAGCAAAGTCTGATGCAATGCACGTCCTCTGATTAACCACTGCCATCATCGGGGGTTGAAATCAGTCGAGAAAATCTTCTTGAAGCGTTCCCATCGGTTCAACCCTTTAAGGTAGGACGTGTGGTTTGTGGGCTGCTTTATTTGTCGTGTCGTTTGCTGTCTTTTGGTTGGAGATGACAATAATCTCATCAGAGAAATTAGAAATGACGAGTTGGTCCGCCATTGCGACTAACCAAAAGGGCTTTCGCATTTTTGAATATTCACGGTGGGGTGGTTTTCTCCATTAAAAAGCGAAGCTTTTAAAAAGAGTGCAAAAGAGAGGAGTTGAAGTTGCATTTGACAGAAAAACTGTTTCCGGGACATGAAGGTTCGTGGACCGTGACTAATGCTCTGAGTTTTCCATCTGTTGAGGAATAAATCGGTTCCGCAGAGAGTTGCTCCCTCTGTTGTAGCTTACTTTTCAATCTTTTCCTGCGGTTGAACCGTTTTTCTCAAAGAGATTCGCTTTTGAATAACCTTAAAATATCAGTTACGGTTCAAATGCGGTGTTTATCCCACTCACACATTCTTATTTATTTTCCAACGGTCACATTTTAATTAACGGTTAACATAAAATGTTATTATTAAATAATAATCTATTCGTTTTTTGGCGTTAATTAATTTTTGTGTAATTAAAATTAACCTTTGGATGTTGTGAAGGAAATATTTTTCCTGTCGAAAAGCATTGTAATTGTATCTTTTTCCTGAATTGGTCGCCCAACAGGAATCAAATTTCATTTTTAAAAGAGAGAAAGAAAATAGCAGATGTTCGAATGTCGGGGAAATTTGACAAATAAACGGAAGGAACGTGTTCTGGTGCCACGTTTTTTTTCCTCAGAAAGGTTTCGCGTGAATTTTTTTGTGACTTATCGCAATCATGCGAATGAGGAAACGGAAATGCCGAGCTCATCCTCTTATGGTTTCCCTCCCCGCGGGAATCTTTCCAACATCCACAACGGAATCCTGAAAGCTCTCGCTTGCATAAAAAAAGCTTAAAAATTTACGACGTCATTAAACACCGTCATCTAGATGAAGCTCACACGTGGATTCCCTTCTTTATTAATAATGCTTTCCCCTCTCACCCTGCATTTGTAGCAGTCTGACATAATAATGCACTTAATTCGCTCCCGGACCCACTTCTCTTATTTTATTAAGACCCGGATTGCATCGGCCACCTTTGACTTCCTTTGGGACAATTCTCTGACCATTGAGACGAACCTTTGCTGTTCATTCTTATTCGAAGGTGCCATGTAAATGAATATTCTCGAAGAAAACTTTTTACTTTTATAACAAACTTGGCCTTTATTTCCCCCCTCGAGGGGGAGAGCAGCCCCGGGGGGTTTTATGTCAGCACTAGTGACTCGGGGGTGAACTTCAGTGAAAAAGAAATAAGTAATATACAGTTGTAAATTTTTTTTTTAATTGGGTAACTCTTTATTTAAAATCTCCCACTTTATTTTGTGGAGAACCTTCGAAGGGAATCATTCGCACATCCATTTTGTGTGTAACGGTATTTTTAGTGTTTGTATTCTCATAATGGCTCTGACATTTACTATGAACTCATTTTCGTTTTTTCCCTAAATCAGTGATGGCCAACCTTTGATAATGTGCGGGCCAAAGTTGAGTTTGGTGTAATTTCGCGGGACACAACGGATGCGATAATTAAATATGAATGTTTAAAATTAGTTTTTACTCTCTTCTCATTTTCCCTTTTTTCTCTTTTCTTTTGGATTTTTGTCTTTTTGTCTTTTACTCATTTTCCCATTTCCCCTTTTCTCTTTTTCTCTTTCTTTTCATTTTCCCCTCTTCCGTTTTTGTTTTTTTCCCCTTTTCCCCCTTCTGTTTTTCTCTTTCTTCTCATTTTCTCGTTCTCTTCATTTTCTCCTCTTTTCTTTTTCTATTTTTCCCCTTTTTCTTCTTTTCTCTTTCTTCTCATTTTCCTTTTTTCTCGTTTTCTCATTTCCTGTTTCCTGTTAATTTCTGTTTTTTTCTTTCTCATTTTCTCCATTTCTCTTTTTCTCTTTCTTCTCATTTTCCCCTTTTCTCCTTTTGTCTTTCTTCTTTTCTTTTCTCATTTCTTCTCTTTTTCCTTTTTTGTCTCCTCCTCTCTTTCTTCTCATTTTCCCCTTTTCTCTTTTTCTCATTTTCTCCTATTTTCTTTAATCATTTTCTCATTTTCTTCTTTTCTCTACGTTCCTACTCTCACGGTAATGCCTTTGACTCTTTTTCCGGCTTTACCCTTTTCACCCTTTTTTTTAAAATCACCAAATACGTATGCGAATATAGGAATAAAAGAGCGGCCACATGTAACACCTTCACGGGCCGTAGTTTGGGCATCACTGCCCTAAATAATTTTGTAGTGTCCTCACAAAGAGAGGGCCTTATTAACCCGAAGAGAACCAACAGCAGAATCGCACCTCTGCTTACTTTACTTCCCATAATGTGAGTGCTCACATTTAAAAGTTATCTTTGTCGTTTTATTGCATTAAATGTGAAATTGAAACACAGAGGGAAATTAAAAGTTTTTTGATGAAATTTTTTATCTTATCCGGAAAGTAAAATTTTTTAGTCAGTAAAAAAATATAATAACACCTATTTATTTGACGTACCCTTCTCGGGAGAATTAAATTACAATGTTTTTACAAGAAAAAAAACAGAGGTTTATTAACAAAAAACACAGAGGAAACTCATTCCCAATTAAAGTGTAAGGGTTTTCTGTTTTTGTGGTCAGCATCCCTCAGCTTTTCTTCATTGCGGCTGCTTTTGGCTGCTTTAATATGACCACGTCCTCTCTTATTTTATGTATTCTTCTTTTTTTATTATTTATATTATTATATTAAAGCTTCGTGTTGTCCAAACTTACGGTTTCTCTTTCAAATTTGTTTTTAGGATTTCTGCATTTTAATCCAATCAGATTAGACTTTCGAGAAGGTGAATTATATAAATTCCTAAGCTGAAATTTGGTGAAATTATTCAGAGTATAATTATATATATAAAATATCGAAAGTCCTCAAAAATGGAGAAAAAATGGAGGGTCAAAAAATTAATTATCCGCCATTTTCAGCTAAATGATAAGTTATTTTGTATAATAACTCAGATAAAAATTGTAGAGGATAAAATTATCTATAAAAAATGTATGGATACTTTTTTTTCTAAGAGTCACCGTTTTTGAGATATAACGATTCGAAAAACCGTAATTCATTCGCTCGCAGAATTTTTACAGCAGTTAATTTGTGTTAACATTAACAACAGTTTCCGTTTTCTCTTTCCAGAATGAGGTGTAAAGCTCAAGGATTCCTTCTCCTTACCATTGCCTTCTCGCCCGTTTTAGCACTCTCCGTCACAGGGAAGAATGACACACCCTCTTTCAAGTCGACTTCCAACAATTTGACCGAAGTCCAAACCGGCGAAAGCCAACTGGAGAAGAGATCGGCAGAGATCTTACCGGAAGTCGTCAGCGCAGAGGAGGACAACAGGGAGCAGCCGCTGCCTTTCGGGGGCAACAGGCCCAAGAAGGAGTACTCAGGGGACGACTACTGCCCCAGGGCATGGAGGGCGCGCTTGGAGGGCGCCCTCAACAAAAGGTTTCCCTCGACCATCGGGGAGGTGCTCGGGGGTAAAAGGGCCAGCCTGGCTTTTCACGGGATGCGGGGGAAGAAGTCCAGGGATTACGAGGGTGATTTGCTCGAGTCGGAGGCGATGGACGGTCTCCTGAGCAGCGGACTCCTGGACGAGGCGGAGGCGTGGGAGGTTTTGCATGAGAAGAGGGCGGAGGAGGAGGGCGGGGAGGAGGGAGGGGAGGAGGAGAGGGTGGACAAGCGGTCTCCTTACGCCTTCCAAGGGATGAGGGGGAAGAAGGAGTACGACTACGATCTGAAGAGGGCGATGGGATTTCTGGGGATGAGGGGGAAAAAGGACACCGATGTTGGAGAGTACAAAAGGGCGCCGCAGACGAGTTTCTTCGGGATGAAAGGTAATTTTAATTTTTGACGTTACATAAATTCCTAAGAAGGTCAAACTCGGTCAAATTGCTCAGAGTACATAAAAATGTCAAAAGTCCTCGAAATTTTCACACAAAAATTGTACAGAATAAAATTATCAACAAAAGATGTATTTATACTTTTCTACCTAAGGGTCACCATTTTGTGACTTTTGACCTCCGTCATTTTTTTCGGTATCAGATTTTTGAGGACTTTTGACATTTTATTTATAATTATACTCTGAACAATTTCACAAAGTTTAGCTTCTTAGGAAGTAATGTAACTTCACTCCTCATTTTTGAGATATTTTACTGAACTATTTGACGACTCTCGAATCAGTTTTCCATTCTTTTGCTGTTATCTCTGTCCCTAACTTACCGCCATAACCAATGATAAAACCCTGATAAAACGGACGATATGCGGATAATTTGTTTAATGTTTAACCCTTTGCGGTCGTATGTCTGCTCTCAGCCACCACAGCAAGGAATTATACGAATCTTATACTGTATATCTTATACTTTATGCATTCCTATATCAGTTTAATTTTTTCCTCAATTTCTATTAAACCTTTTCATCAACTAATACCATTGAGTATGGATTTCTAAAATTAGTTTTTACTCTCTTCTCTTTTTCTCTTTTTCCCCTTTTCTCTTTTTCTCTTCCTATTTTTTTTCTCATTTTCTCCTCTTTTCTTTTTCTCTTTCTTCTCTTTTTCCCCTTTTATCTTTTTCTCTTTCTTTTCATTTTCTTCTTCTCTCTACGTTCCTGCTCTCACGGCTACTGCCTTTGCCTCCTTTTCCGGCTTTATCCTTTTTATGCAAGCAGTCCTTTTGACTTCTATGACAGAATCTAAAAAAGAAGGGAAACCCAAAGTGTAAACGTTCGTGTAAATTTAAAATTTTCGCACCTTTTACAATCTTCCATCGATTGCAGGTAACGAAGAGGTGTCGTCTTTAGCAGATACATTGTATAATTCCAAAGAATATTTTCTAAATTATATTTATCAGTAATTAGAGATTCCCTCTTGTTAAAATATGACTAAATATTAGTGAATATTATGTATATGTATCCCTGCTCTTTCCAAACAAATTAATTCCGACCAATAGATACCCATACATAAATTTAATACGACAGCAAAGGGTTAAAAAGTCTTTGAGATTTTTCCATTGGTTTCACAATGAGTGGTGGGCGAAATAAAAAAATATCGACTATCCTCAGGTAAAAAGGCTCAATCCAGCGGATTCTTCGGCATGCGGGGAAAGAAAGGCTCTCCAAACGCATTTTTCGGCATCAAGGGTAAGTCGCATGAAAATTTATGACACCCATTTATTATGAATCATTTGAAACAATAAATTGCAAATGTCGAAATTGCAAATATTTGCATTTGATTTGAAAAATCAAAAAGGGTTCGAATTGATTTTAGATTTACATGTTATCCATCTAATGAAATCCGCGGAACTGTGGTGGAAAATCATTTGCCGCCACTCAATTTTCCTCCATTTTGTTTTCCAGGCAAACGCGAGCCCTCCGCCTACGACCTCCAGGATTTTAGTTTATTAAATCAAATGAAGGAATCGGGAGCATCGAATAGTAGATTTAGGAGAGGAATCACTTGGCTGAATAATTCGAAGAAAGCAAAGAACGCCTTTTTCGGGATAAGAGGGAAAAAATCAATTCCGGGGAGTGAGTAAAATCTTTTTATAATTTTTCCTTAACCCTTTTCGCCCCAATCTCCGGCAAATTATTTCTCGACTAACGAGAATTTACCATTTAAGTGCTCCGTCCGCGGAGACTTAATCAAAGAAATTAGCCCAATTTAGGAGGGATTTATTTTGCGGATGAGAAAAATTCTCTTTTGTGAAGCGAAGAGGCAAACGCTCGATGGGATCCCATTTTGGTCGATTTACTTAAAAATTTCACTGCTTATTCTAAGGAGAGTATTGTACAGATTAATGTATCCGTTTGAAAGATTTGTTCTTCGGCTCTTTGGAGGCATTTGGTCGTCGCCATTTTTCCCTTTCAAATAAATATTTTATTGTATGATTTCTTTTGTAAAAGTTCGTCCTATGGGTTAATGAAACCGTTTTAGTTGCTTTG